>CP139508.1:148025678-148626999 GCA_021014915.2 Artemisia tridentata subsp. tridentata
GGCTTGTAAGATGAGAAATACATCACCTAGTGCTGAGTTATTCAATTGCTATGTTCAGGACTCTCACGAGCAACATGGTTATTGGTGTATCCAAGGGATTCGAGAAAAAACTTCAGCTAGTTGGTGTCGGATATCGTGCAACAGTAGAAGGGAAAGAGTTGATATTGAGTCTTGGATTCTCTCATCCAGTCAAAATGACAATCCCAGATGACCTGAAGGTCAAAGTTGAAGACAACACCAGAATCACAGTGAGCGGATATGATAAGTCAAGCATTGGTCAATTTGCAGCTACAATAAGGAAGTGGAGACCACCAGAGCCATACAAAGGTAAGGGAGTTAAATATGCAGATGAAATCATTAGAAGAAAGGAAGGAAAAGCCGGGAAGAAGAAGTAGGCTACATATTCACCTTTGTTCAAATCTCAATGTAATTTCCCTTTTGTTATTTAAATTTTTGTATCAGAAATTCGGTCTGTCTTGCTTAAAAACATTGTGGCTTGTCTTGGTAAGATATTCAAGAGGTTAGATTGAATCATTGAATCCATATTCTTCTGTGTCCTTTTGTGTATGGTGAAATATGGGATATCTTATTTCGGTGCACCAAAATTTCTTGCATTTAAGAGATCCGATTAAGAAAAAGGCGATCTTATTGCATCTATGTTCTTGGATTCACAAAGGACTGAAATGAAAAGCCTTGCACACTGACGATGTATAGTCTAGACTCTAGAAAGGACATACAGAACAAGTCCGGAAGGGGCTTAAATCCCGGACATGAAGTATAAGTCTTAAGCCTGGATATGAAGTATAATCCCGGACGGGGCTTCAGCCCCGGACATGAAGTATAAGTCTTAAGCCCTGGATATGAAGTGTAAGTCTTAAGCCCAAATATGGCTTAAGCCCGAATATGAAGTATAATCTCGGAAGGGGCTTCAGCCCGGATATGAAGTATAAAGTCTTAAGCTCGGATATGGCTTAAGCCCAGATATGAAGTATAAGTCTTAAGCCCAGATATGATTTAAGCCCAGATACGAAGTATAAATCTTTAGCCCGGATATGGCTTAAGCCCGAATATATGAAGTATAAGCTCGGAAGGGGTGTTTAATGTACAGGTTCGGAAAGGACCTAACAAGAATATACACAACTAAAGAGGAAAGGAATAATGTCTCGAACGAAGAGAGAGACAAACCCCCGCCTCATAGCAGCAAAATGGACAGCTTTGTCGGCAAGTTACTTGGTCAACGTAAAAAGAGTGTCCCACACCTTATTATCCATTGGCTAAAGCAATCCAAACCAACTATAAATAGTTAAATACCAAGGTATTTTGTGAAGAAGGTAAGTCATCTTCTCCTATACTTCTCTACTTGCATACACATACTAGATAGATTCCACATGTTCATGCATTCCACATGAATCATACATAACACACCATGCTAAACCCTATATACAAAGGTTCTGACTTGACGTCGGAGGGTGGTTCCCGGGGCTTCGGCCTCGGGACCCCTTATAACAACCTGAAATACGAGATACCATTTGAACTTTTGAATGCGAATAAAACCTAAGGTGAGCTATAAGTTATGAAATGTGTTACAAAATTATAAACCTATAACCTAAGTACACGTAGATTCGACACAACTTATATCACCTAAGACTTGAACCTATGTTATGAATATAAACAACAAGTACGAAATATGTAACTAAAGTGTATATGAATTTCGGCTTACACTCTTTGTTCACTTTGAATATCACATGTATAACAAGTCATTAAAAGGGACTAAATACATTTTTATATTTGTACACAACATGGTATAAGATATATGTATATGCCCTAATCCTTATCTAATATAATAAAACGCTGCATTCTTTGTGGGATACTTTACACGTTTTTGTGAAGAGTTACCATATCTCATTCATTTATTTATCACTTTCTTTTTAGAAGATACGTTTATATCACATATACTTTGCCCTATTTCTTAGACCATTTAAACGCGACACTCCATATATACCGAATATTTCTTTTGAAATAATAGAAGCAGAAGAAGTCTCCTAAGACTCCCCTAAACTCGGCACTCCCTCCCCTATATTCTCTGCATTCGTTCATCACTTCTTCTAATTGTTTTACACATTTGAACCTTACACACTAAACCCTAATAAATTCATACAAGACGGCAGCCTCTATAATGCTCTCCAAAAATTCAGAGTAAGTACGTGAGTGTTGGCTAAGGTGGTGAGCAATATTGGCATGACTAAAGTGTGAACGGGAGCAGTGGAGTTTGGTTCGAAGAAGGGTATTGTGTTCGAAAGGAGTTTTGAGTCGTGGTGTTCTTTTGGTGTCGTTGTGTTCAGTCGCGTAGGTATCACCATCTTCCCTTCGTTTGTCATTCATACGACCTACTTATAACATAAAATCTAAAGATATAACATGCTAAACGATCCTAACTATGTGTTCTTAATGCTATTTGATTGTTTCGTTCGTTTGTAATATGAATCACTAATGCATACGTAGCATGAAATCATGAATCTATAACCTACACACATGTCGACTTTGTTTTCTATTTTACCTTTCGAATCAGTTGTCATGCATACACCTATATCTAGTCATCTAAACATTTTATGATTTCTTTTATACATTCTGAAAACTAGAAATAAACCTAAGAAATATAAAGATTTGGTGTAAATTCATGTAACTTCTTGGCTTGTCAAATGGTGTGTATATTTTGAGTGGTCGAAGAGTGTATAAAACATGATAACTTGGTCTTGTTAAAAGTGTATGTCGAGAAGGGGTGTGTGAGTGGAGTGGAAAAGGTGTAGTATTGGTGAGTGTCTCGTTGGTTTAGTGTGAAGGAGTCTCGGGATGGGTTGAAATAGTATAAGATGTGCATGCATGTGGGTGTCGTGTGAATTAAAAATAGAATGCATTGCTTCAAATGTAACTAATACGAAACGTATCTAAGTAACAAATGAAATCGGCTAAAACCTAGATCGGTCAATTATGGAATTTATTTACGTTTCAAACCCTAAACTTTAATAATTTAAACATTTAACCCTAAACTTTGCTAAAGTGACATAATAAGCCCTAAACTATGATATTGGTTATAGTAAACATTTAAGTTTATTTAATTGTCATTTGTAACCCTAAAGTATCAAAGTTACTAATTCGGTAAAGTTACTAAATATATAAAGTTACTAAATTTGGAAAGTTGCTATAAATAGCAGGAAAACCTAATATGACAATCTGAACAACAACAAGTGATGAATCAGTAATAACTTATGAAATGGTTCTTAAACATTAATACGATCATTAATTCGTGTAGATTCGATGAAGAAGGAGTAACTCCTGATACTTTTGTTTTCTGATGAGGTTTCATTCGCTGTTTGAGGTACATATATTCTACCCTTGCTCAGTAAGGGTTTCGTTCTCATGACTTCTCGATCCTTGACTTTGATTCAGTTGCTATGATATGATCCATTTGATATGATTCTTTGATATGATTCCCTATGAAATGATTCAGTTGCTATCCATTTTGTTATGATATTCGGTATGCTATCTCATTTAATATGAGATTCTGTTCAGTTTGATATGCCTTTGTTGATTATGCTATGATTGCTTTGTTATGGATAGCTTTGTTCTGTTTTGTTCTGTTGCCCGAGCTAACTAGCCATGGAGGTACCATGGCCATGTCATTGAGGCACCAATGGCATGACACTTTCTGTGGAGGTGTGATTGATCCACGGCGTTCCCTTTTGATATGTATGATTATTTGCGCACTTTGGCCATTATGTATACATATGTACAGTCTAGTACTTGCATATGTATTTTGTTTGCAGGGAGCGTATGGATGCATCCTAGGTTTGTGATATGTTATGATATGGCTTTATAGTGATTGGTTGGTGTGTGCCATACACCCCATTTCACTTTTGAGAGGTCGCTCCTCTATGGTTACTTATGATATGACAGGATATGAGATTATGTGATTATGTGGTCTATTCGAGTGTCTCGTTTTGACAGGCTCGTGGCTATTCCGTATATGTGATTATGTGGTCTATTCGAGTATTTCGTTTAGACAGATTCATGGCTGTTCTTATTTGATTCCTTGATTCCTTATGATTATCTGATCCGTTGTGTCTCTTGATCTCTTACTTCATTTGACTCATTTGACTTATGATATTTGTTCAGTTGATCTTTGATCTCTCATTCTTTTGACAGATGATATTCGTTTCAGCAGGAGCTTATGTTTCCTTTTACCTATACTTATATATGTTTTGATTATTCGGTTGTTATATATATCTGTTCACTGGGCTTTTTAAGCTCACCCGCATTTCTTTTCCTGCGGCAGGTTTTAGGTTGGAAGCTGGGTTGAGTGAAGAGTGCATAGGAGCTCTTAGTGGACTACCCTGACGATTGACACCCATTTGCTTTTGGATTAGGCTTGGATTTACCTTTAGTAGCTTTGGCTTGGATTTGTATTTTAGTATTGGAACTTATTATGTATAGAGTTAGTATTTCATTATTACCTTAGAATACCTTTGTAACTATTATGTTTATAAGTCTTCCGCTTGCGTTTGTATGTTCTGATTGACACCATAATGTGGCATTTTGACCCTTGTCGGGTTGGGGTGTTACAATTATGGTATCAGAGCTCAGGCTTCGCCTTGTAGCACATAAGTTATGGCCTGTGAAGATTTGGAACCTTAGGTTTGCACTGTAGGAGCTTATGGAACAACCCTTGAAATTTTGCCTTAGGTTTTCCCTGCAGAAACTTTAGTTATGACCGGTGAGGATTGGGTAGATTATGTGATAAGGCATTGGTTAGTTTTCTTTCTTCCGCACTACTCTGATTTATGCCTCTGATTTCAGTTACGCCTTTATAAGATCATTCATTCTGGAAGATTAGAAAATCTATCAGGATTCGCAACATAAGTTTAGAATGCTTTGAGACTTTTGTAGTAATGCCTTAAGGGTTTCACTTTCTGATGTGACCACATTCTTTCGAAATTCGATCTCTGATTCGTTTAGATACCTTTTTCGTTCGTTCAGGGAATTCGTATATGTATGAATCCGATGTGTTCGACACATTCTGTTGTTTCTCTTGCTTTTGCTAAGCATATTAAGGTTCCCTCTGCACTATTAGAATCTGCTATACTCATTTCTATTCCTATGAGAAATCTTGTGGTTATTAACCACGAGTATCGGAATTGTCCAGTATGTTTTGAAGAGATTTGAAAATAAGGTTCGTTCTGCTAATCTGTTTCCTTTGGAAAAGTTTGATTCGATATTATTCTGGATATGGATTTGTTGACTGAGCATCGGGATGCTAACAACGGTCATATTAGATTTGTCATCTTTGGCGATTTGAGAAACTCAAGTTCTGTACCATGGTTTCCAACCTGGTAAACAATTATGATCACCTCTGTTTTAAAAACTCGTACGTTAATCCATCGCGGTTATGAAAATATTTCGTTTGATGAAACTCGCCTCGAAAGTTATTCGGTTGTTTGAAATTTTCGTGATGTATTCGTTAATGAACTACCAAAGATTTCCATCTGAGTGGGAAGTTGTTTTGATCTGGTTATGAGAATTTGTTTAGTCACGACTCAAGGTAGAATGTGATTGCAATAAAGGCATGTGTATATGATGCAAGTATTATGACGCATGGCCAACGTGATAATAGTTACATCATATAACTTGAACTTATTGGGATCACAGGTTGTCTTGAGAAGTACCTGAGAACAGTAAGTTATTTGAGTGAGAATTCTGTCAGCATAGAAAGACATTTTGCCTAATCGACTATTTGTCTAATCAACTTCAGGGCGTGAAGTTTTCTCAATGATTGAAGATCTGATTATCCTTCAGTTACGTATAAAGGAGCAAGATGTTCCTAGAATTACCTTTCGTATTCATTATGGTCTTCATGAGTATTAGTGATGCCAATTGTATTGGCTACTGCTCCAACTGTTCCCATGGACTTGATTAAATCGTGTCTTTCATGAATACTTGGACAATTTGTCATAGTATGACATATTGGTATATTCAGAGATGAATAGTATTACAGTTAGAACCGTTATCCGTTACCTCGAATCAACTATTTGTCTAATCAACTTCAGGGCGTGAAGTTTTCTCAATGATTAAAGATCAGATTATCCTTCAGTTACGTATAAAGGAGCAAGATGTTCCTAGAATTACCTTTCGTATTCATTATGGTCTTCATGAGTATTAGTGATGCCAATTGTATTGGCTACTGCTCCGACTGTTCCCATGGACTTGATTAAATCGTGTCTTTCATGAATACTTGGACAATTTGTCATAGTATGACATATTGGTATATTCAGAGACGAAAGAGAAACACGGAAATCATTTTCGTATTATGTGTTGAGATTTCTACGTCAGAAGAAGCTATATGTGATATTCGCGAAGAGTAAATTTTGGTTGGGATGAAGAATGAGAGGAGAATTTTGAGAAGCTGAAAAGAGATTTGTTTCTACTCAAGAAGGAGACTTAGCTATGTCCTCATGCAACACGGGAAGATTATTGGTTATGCATCAGTACAGCTAGAACTGTAGGAAGTGAACTATCCGACGCATGACTTGGGAGTGATTTGTGACAGGCATGAAGAAGCTCAGGAGCAAGACGGTGGAGTATGATCTATGTTAGAAGACTTGAAGGAAGCGGCTTTGATTGAAGCACACAGTTCTATTTGCTCTATTCATCTTAGTTGTACTAATAGGTATAGAGACTTAAAGCAAAATTTTGATGGAATGGTATGAGGACAGTTGTAACTACCTTGGTGGTGAAGTGACCAGCGTGAGAACAGGTTAAGATTCAGCATCAGCGTGCAAGTAGTTTTCCTTAGCTTTGGTTGTTGTTATGTGGAAGTGGGATTAAACCTTCATAGACATTGTAACGGGATTTCCGCGCACATTTATGAAGGGCAATATGATTTGGATTGTGGTAGATCGTTGACTAGGTCGGCTCACTTGGAAGATTGGCAGAGATTTCTTTCGGCAGAAGATTATTCAAGCTACATGGTGCACCTGCAGTGATCGTGTCAGAGATTCGCGTTTCTACTTCACATTCTTAGGAAGAGCTATTGAAGGCTTGAGGAACCAGACTCAAGTTTAGTAATTCTTTGCACCTCCAATCCGATGGATAAGCAGAACAACTATTTGAACTTGGAAGATGTGTTGAGCAGGAAATTTGACAAGTGTTAGGTCTGGTTGTTTTTACTCACTAAGATTGATGGCATGCAAGTGACAAGGATTTTCCTTTCGCAGTTTTCTATGAACGGAGATGTGGGGCACCTTTTGGTTGAATTAAGTCAGAAAGTTACTTATTGAAGGACCGGAGTTGAATACAGTGATTAATGGATTAGTTATTATTATGGAAGAGAAATTTTGAAACTTTAGACCGGGAATTTGTGTGTTCCGTATGATGTTTCCGTACAGAAGAGTTAGACGTTTTGGCAAATAAGGAATTAAGATTTAGATTCGCGATACGTTAGACCTTATATTCGTTCTTATCCGTATGATTATCCTACCTATTTCATTAGGCTTCTGATACGTTTTGATACTCCGGTGTGTGCTTAGTTGATCGTTAGTACGATTATGCTACCCACCTCGTTATGCGTTTTGATACGATTTAATATTTCGATGTGTGCTTCTCTGATTATTAGCAAGTTCCTTAGTCCGTTCAGAATCTGGAGAGAGTTGAGGAAGTTTTATCGTTTAGCACTTCCTCCGTATTTGCCTTGTGCATATATGTGTTTCAGGATCTCTTTGTGAGATTACAACTGTTATCTGCTACGTATTTGTTTCGTATTCGTTGGATCAGATTTGTTATGATTTGTGTTCTGTGGAGAGCCTGGGGCTATCCTAGTTGTTGGGATCGAGTCATGAGAAATAAAACTATTCCGTTTGTGAAGATGCTTTTGGAAGAACCTCTCCGAGCGTGAGGCTAGTTATTGTCATTTCTTTTCGTAATTGATACGTCTCCATCTAACTTTTGTGACTTCAAATTTTGAAGACGAAATTTTTCTTTTTAGAGGGGAAGAATTATAACAACCTAAAATACGAGATATCATTTGAACTTTTGAATGCGAATAAAACCTAAGGTGAGCTATAAATTATAAAATGTGTTACAAAATTATAAACCTATAACCTAAGTACACGTAGATTCGACACAACTTATATCACCTAAGACTTGAACCTATGTTATGAATATAAACCACAAGTACGAAATATGTAACTTAAGTGTATATGAATTTCGGCTCACACTCTTTGTTCACTTTGAATATCACACGTATAACAAGTCATTAAAAGGGACCAAATACATTTTTATATTTGTACACAACATGGTATAAGATATATGTATATGCCCTAATCCTTATCTAATATAATAAAATGCTGCATTCTTTTGTGGGATACTTCACACGTTTTTTGTGAAGAGTTACCATATCTCATTCGTTTATTTATCACTTTCTTTTTAGAAGATGCATTTATATCAGATATACTTTGCCCTATTTCTTAGACCATTTAAACACGACACTCCATATATACCGAATATTTCTTTTGAAATAATAGAAGCAGAAGAAGTCTCCTAAGACTCCCCTAAACTCGGCACTCCCTCCCCTATATTCTCTGCATTCGTTCATCACTTCTTCCAATTGTTTACACATTTGAAACTTACACACTAAACCCTAATAAATTCATACAAGACGGCAGCCTCTATAATGCTCTCCAAAAATTCGAAGTAAGTACGTGAGTGTTGGCTAAGGTGGTGAGCAGTATTGGCGTGACTAAAGTGTGAACGGGAGCAGTGGAGTTTGGTTCGAAGAAGGGTATTGTGTTCGAAAGGAGTTTTGAGTCGTGGTGTTCTTTTGGTGTCATTGTGTTCAGTCGCGTAGGTATCACCATCTTCCCTTCGTTTGTCATTCATACGACCTACTTATAACATAAAACCTAAAGATATAACATGCTAAACGATCCTAACTATCTGGTTTTAATGCTATTTGATTGTTTTGTTCGTTTGTAATATGAATCATTAATGTATACGTAGCATGAAATCATGAATCTATAACCTACACACATGTCGACTTTGTTTTCTGTTTTACCTTTCGAATCAGTTGTCATGCATACACCTATATCTGGTCATCTAAACATTTTATGATCTCTTTTATACATTCTGAAAACTAGAAATAAACCTAAGAAATATAAAAATGGGCATGCCTGCTTGTTTAAGTGAATAAGGGCTGGATTGGATGTGATTTTATGAGATTGTGTTTATGTTCATGGTTCTTTATTTGATGATGAATGTGCATGGGATAATTGTGTGTGTGTCTTGGGGTGTAGTAAACAAAAGAAAACGTGTGAGTGTATGTGAGTATGATCGAAGGGTTAAGGGTGCGAACTGTTCTGGTCTCGTATTGCATGTGTGTTTATTAATTGGATCAAGAAAGGGACAGCTGTGTAGGTTGATGAAGCGAAAAGTGTACCGCTTTTAAGGGGTCATTTAAGCCTTAAATCGTATTTATTTGATCAAATATTGCCCTAAATCGTTCCTTTTGTCATTTTAGGTACTTTTGAGGAGAAATCTGGAAAAGGAGGCATTTTGGACGTTTTTGGAGCATTAAAGTGAAGAAAACGGCAAAGTCTCAAAAATCGGCTAAAAGTTACTCTTGACGGCGTCAGACTTTACTCTGGACGGCGTCATGCCTTGGCAAGAAAAGTTGGACGTGAAATTTACTCATGACGGGCCAGTGAAAATAGCATGTGAATTCTGACGGCGTCACGCTTTAACTTGATCAAGGGCGTCACGGCTTAAATCATAAGGGGACGGCGTCACGTTCAGGGTTGGACGGCGTCAAGCCCTGATAAGCCAGAATGGATTTTTGAAGAGCTAAAGAGGGACGGCGTCAAGAAGGTCATCCGGGAACCCTAAAAGCGGCGAGGTGACGGCGTCACACTCCATAAGGTGACGCCGTCAGATCCAAAAATCTATATATAGTTTTCTAATTTTTTGTCATTAGGGAGAGCTTAGTGTGTGGAATTTTGGGAGAAAACCCTAAGACGATTTTAGCTACTTTTTCAGGGCTTTTTGCCCTGAGATCTTCCATGTTTCATTGAAAGATAAGTTATCAATTAATCATTCAATATGTCTATGTGTTGTTTGATTCTATCTTATTCTTGTCTTTTGTTTAACATGTTAGGCTAAATTTATCTTGTGTTTGCTTAGATCTAATGAAACCTAGCTATTGATTATTGGTTGTTAGTGTGTTATTAGTTGTATTGGATGATTGTTTATCTATGTTAGGCTTAAGAAAACTGGCTAACTTCCTATTCGGTAACTTGCTTGAACGTCTTAAGAAACATGAACCAAACGCGTACTAAAGGTTTTTATGGTTGTATTTAATGCACAAGCGAATTCTAGTGATCCCATTTTAGGAGCTTCCTAGCCGGCTCGACATAGGAGTGAAGTAGGAGCTTGTAGAGTTGGGGAAGTAAGTACGCCACCCCACGAATGGTATTAAGGAATACACCCGTCATCCACGCGACTAATGCACACTAATTAACCGGTAAAAGATAGTTAGGGAGTAAGGAAATCTAAGTAAACACATTTCTCTACACATAAGTTTCTCACCACATTTTATTTTCAGTTATTTTATTTTATTTGCATTCGTAGTAATTTGGGTTAGTTGACTAGCAACTAATTCCGCCCACTCTTTCAAAACCGAGATTTTACTTGCTTTCATAAAAAATATAAAAACATAAAAAGAATCTTCCTCAACCCTTAGACCTAATTAGAGTAGTCTTTCATACCTAACGAACACTATTCCCTGTGGAGAACGATCAATCCCCCGTACTTACCACTACACTATACTACATCGGTCAGGTACACTGCCTGGTGGGGTTGTAAGCCTCTTGAGATTCCTCGAGAGGTAAAACCTGTTGTAAGGTTACAAAACCACGCATCAAGTTTTTGGCGCCGTTGCCGGGGAATAGTTATTGTTTAGGTTGAATTTTTATTTCTATTAGGTCTACTCACTAGATTCCTTTCTAGTGAAATTTTTATTTTATTTTTCTAGGTTTTCTTTAGTCTATCTATTTTCTTCGTGTCTTTGTTCGTAACCATTACCGTCCGACATCATGGAAGATGGTAATATCCTTAACCCCCACAACCCACCACCACAACAACCTCCACCACCTCCTAGAGCCCGTACTTTAGGAGAGTATTCCCGTCCTAGCCACCATGGCTATCGAAACACCATTGAGCTCACTCAAGGAGCCAATATCACACCCTTGCGATCCGACACCATCCGGTTGGTGCAAAGCGGATGCGCATTCCATGGACTTCGTTCTGAAGATCCTAATCAACATCTCAAGGACTTTCTTAAAATCGTTGATTCTATAGACCTTGATGTTGCCACTCGAGAGACGACCCGATTGCGTCTCTTCCAATTCTCTTTGCGGGACCAAGCTAGTCAGTGGCTAGAACGTCAACCCGCAGGATCCATTACCTCTTGGGATGATCTCACTACTCGTTTCCTTGCTCAGTTTTTCCCACCGGGAAGAACTACCAAGCTAAGGAATGATATCTTGATGTTCCAACAACGTCAAGGCGAAACTCTCTACGAGGCATGGACTCGATTCAAGGACTTACTCCAAAAAGTCCCTCACCATGGCATAGAACTTTGGCTCCAAGTCCAAATCTTCTATGACCATATCAATCTCTCCACGAGGCAAACCATTGACCAATCGGCCGGTGGCAAGCTACGTGATCTAAGTGCGGAACAATCATGGGCTCTCCTAGAGGATCTTGCTCTTTATGACAACGAAAGTTGGAGTGATCCCCGTGATTTGAATAAAACGGTCAAGGCAATATCTTTGCCTTCTAACAATTCAAGCACTTCCGACCGTAGGATCATAGAACTTGAAGACCAAGTCAAGTTTCTCATGAAATCCTACGAGGCTCCTAAACCTCCAAGCCAAGTGAACAAAATCACTTCTTCATGTGAATTATGTAGTGGTCCCCATGACACTCGTGATTGCATGGAACTCCCCGAACAAGCTTTTGTGGACTACGCATCCTCGCGTACCGACGGAGCGGGAGACAAGTGGTACACTTTCAAACCCGAGCCAAACCATTACGGTGATACATACAACCCCTCATGGAAAAATCACCCGAACCTTAGGTGGAAACAAAACCAAAACTCACAACAAACCAATTCTTCCAACCCACCTAATCGTTTCCAATCAAGCGGTTCCAACTCGAACCGTACTTTCAACAACAATCCTTCCGGCAATGGTAGTACCAATAACTTTGAAGGATTGATGTCCCAATTTATGGCATCTCAAGAAGCTCGGATAGCTAGATTCGAATCCGAATTCAATCAGCAACAAACTGAGATGACCAATAAAATTGACAACTTGTTGAAAGCCCTCAATAACCAAGTGCTATCACCTCCACATAAGGACGCTAGGAACACAAATAGCGGACCCCAAGTAAAAGACCCCTCTTCATCCAAACACGTCCACTTTGTCAACATTGTCACTATTAAACCAATTGATAGGAATGAGGATAATAGTGAACCTAAGGATGAGGATAAGAAAGTCGAGGTTGATAAGGAAGTTAGGACAAGTGAGATTGAAGAAGTAGATGATGATGAGGACTACTTCAATAGGCTACCCACTAAGGAAGAGCGCGCATATCATACAAACTTATTCGATGACCCCGAGGCACCATACTTCCTAGGTAGACCAATCATAGAAATAGGCGACCCTTCTAATCTCAACATACCATGCAACATCGGACATTTGCATGTGTGGAAAGCTTACATCGACCTTAGATCACCCATAAACATCATGACTAGAGCCCACTACAACTTGATAATGAAGAATCAACTTGGGTATAGGATGTTCCCTGACAAGGGTTGGATGAGTAACTTCACGGGAAGAGTTAAGGGATTACCGGTTTATGTAGGAAACTTCACCTATGTCACCGACTTTATAATTGTAGAAGATATCCGCCCAATAGTCGATGCATCCCTGACTCAAGTGGTTTTTGGAAAACCATTTGTTGAGGTCTCTAGAATGACTTATGAACCTTCCTTAGGGATAGTTAGATTTAAGGATGAGACCGATGAAGTAAGCTACCAAATGCCATATAAGATAGAACAATTCCAACACTTGTCAAATGTTGAGAAGGAGCTCAAGCAAGCGGTCTACTATAGGAATGATGAGGATAGAAGTAAAGGAGTAGACTATGTTATGGAAAGGATATTCGGTTTCTACAAGGATTGTTTGAAATTAGGACCGGAATATAAAACCGGGAAGGAGGATGGCCTAGGAACCATGACCGATGATGGAGTCACGTAATGTACGTGACTTTGAGTCTAGCTACAAGACTCGTTAATAAAGAAAAGCGCTTCTTGGGAGGCAACCCAAGCTTTATTTTATTTATTTGCTTTGTGTGTTTATTTATTTGTTTGTTTGATTTTATTTGTTTCCGTATGTGTGTTTAATTTTTATTACTATTGATTCATGTTCAAAAGTAAATTGTGAAAATGCTTTATGTTGTTTTTAACTTCGTCTTAACTACATATAAAGGTATTTTGCAAAAGATAAGTGTAAGGGAAATCTAAATCGGTTTATTAGAACACAAATTAACATGAATCGTAATAATAATAAATTAGCATACATATTCGTATTTGTTTGAGTCAAATGCTTGTATCGAGTCATAATGATGTTTTGCAGGATTTCCAGGAAGTAAGGTAAAGGTTTTTCCAGAAATTTTCCGGAAACTAAAAATGAAAATTTTTGTCAGGTCATTTCTGACGGCGTCAGGGGTTATAACCTGACGGCGTCAGATTTAATTTCCAGAAATTTTTGAAAGTTTTGTTTTCATAAAAAGTTTTTATTAAAATCTCCAACTTATAATCTCCAGGAATCTGCAAAATTATCATTCCACAAGCATTATATCCTTATATATAGATTTTTCCCGCCGATGTTATGCAGGTTTTCGTGTTTGTTTTCTCAGGTTTAACAGGTTATTTTGGACAAGGAGATGTTTATGGAATCAAGCTTATGGCGATGCATTAGTCATGGAGCTTCAACATTCTCTTTGGAGGAAGATCTAACCGTGTAATTTCATTATCCACCGAGCGAATCAGGGGAGTATTTGATTTCATTCTTTTACTTTTTGCTTTTACATCTTATTATTTGAACATTGGGGACAATGTTCATCTTAAGTGTAAGGGGAGGGTAAAAGTACGATTTTAGAAAATACAATTGCGCTTGATTTTTGTTTGTTTGATGGTAGATGTGTAATAAAACTGAGAGAAATACTTGTTAAGGTAATTTTAGTGCCAAATTTAAAATTTTTTACAACATTTAGGAGTGAAACTTTGATCTTAATGAGCGTCTCACGGATAGGAGTTATATGACTAGCACAAAAACCGTACCACTAAAAAATTTTCCACCCCAAATATGTGAGGTTCGCCCCTAGAATTGGTAGGAAAAGCATTTATGCTATGATGTGTGTACCGGTAGCACTTAGATTCTAGAACTTGCGTTAGGACCATTCCAAGGCCACAAGTGAGACTACATTCGTGTAGTTAGATTTACTACGTGATAAGAGGCATTAGGATTAACCCATTGTTTTACACCTGTGTTTTTGTTACAATTACTTTGGCTACATTGGTCAAGTAATTCTCCCACACCCTTTGCGTTGTACTCATTTTTAGTACACGATACCCCTAGTACACCCCTCAGAGCCTATCTTTTCGTTTCGACCTTTAAGCATTTTACTTAAAGGAAGAATTTGTTACACCCCACTAAAATGTACACCCAAATCGCCTTAGCCTACCTTGTATGCACTCATCTTTAGTGCATTATTGTTACAACATTTGTTTAAACCCAAGTTAATTATCTAGTTGATTACATGGTTGCTAAGTCGAGTCATATCCTTGTACATATTGTTTTGGGACGATTGGGACTCATGGGTAAAGTACTAGTGTAATGGAGTAATGGGGAAGAACATCATTTATTACCCCCATATGTGCTAAATAGTTTAAAAAGTACTCCAAGTGTTTTGATTATCTTAATTCGAGTCATTAGAATAGTTATTTGTAAAGTTATGTAAAAATTCAAGTGTAAGGGGATGCAATGCCCCTATGATGTATTATTTTGGATGGTAGGGCAAAAGTGTATGTCAAAAAAAAAAAAAAAAAAAAAAAAAAAAAAAAAGAGAAAAAGAAAAATAGAAAAAACATACGGACTACCATCCCGTTTTATTTTATGTTTATTTTATGTTTTTGTTATTTTATCATTAGCTTAAGATCGAGTCTAGTCTTGGCTTAGCAACATTGTATAGTACATGTAATTGATCAAGATTTTTAACTCGCCACCAGTAAAATATCCCGTATCCAACAAAACCGTGTTTTTCCTTTTCCCTACACCTTACGTTATAACCCATTTAAAAGCCCTCTTTGATAGTTTATCTTAGGTGCTTACGCCTAGTGGAGGAGGTTTTCGATCCTTTCCCAAGCCTATGGTAATCTATTTGCTATGACAGGTAGTGAGAGATATTTTCCGTTTTCATTTATGAGATTTATTTTGATGACACTTGAGAGATGTGAGTATCTAAACACTACTTGTGAGGTGCTAGTTTATAATCTCCGTGCTTATTATGATTGAAGTGGAACGATTATTTGTTGTAATTACTTTTATGTTTGCATTAAATGACCCCTAACTTGTATCTTGATTAGAATAAAAGCGCATTTGCTTGAGGACAAGCAAATCTCAAGTGTAAGGGTATTTGATGAAGCGAAAAGTGTACCGCTTTTAAGGGGTCATTTAAGCCTTAAATCGTATTTATTTGATCAAATATTGCCCTAAATCGTTCCTTTTGTCATTTTAGGTACTTTTGAGGAGAAATCTGGAAAAGGAGGCATTTTGGACGTTTTTGGAGCATTAAAGTGAAGAAAACGGCAAAGTCTCAAAAATCGGCTAAAAGTTACTCTTGACGGCGTCAGACTTTACTCTGGACGGCGTCATGCCTTGGCAAGAAAAGTTGGACGTGAAATTTACTCATGACGGGCCAGTGAAAATAGCATGTGAATTCTGACGGCGTCACGCTTTAACTTGATCAAGGGCGTCACGGCTTAAATCATAAGGGGACGGCGTCACGTTCAGGGTTGGACGGCGTCAAGCCCTGATAAGCCAGAATGGATTTTTGAAGAGCTAAAGAGGGACGGCGTCAAGAAGGTCATCCGGGAACCCTAAAAGCGGCGAGGTGACGGCGTCACACTCCATAAGGTGACGCCGTCAGATCCAAAAATCTATATATAGTTTTCTAATTTTTTGTCATTAGGGAGAGCTTAGTGTGTGGAATTTTGGGAGAAAACCCTAAGACGATTTTAGCTACTTTTTCAGGGCTTTTTGCCCTGAGATCTTCCATGTTTCATTGAAAGATAAGTTATCAATTAATCATTCAATATGTCTATGTGTTGTTTGATTCTATCTTATTCTTGTCTTTTGTTTAACATGTTAGGCTAAATTTATCTTGTGTTTGCTTAGATCTAATGAAACCTAGCTATTGATTATTGGTTGTTAGTGTGTTATTAGTTGTATTGGATGATTGTTTATCTATGTTAGGCTTAAGAAAACTGGCTAACTTCCTATTCGGTAACTTGCTTGAACGTCTTAAGAAACATGAACCAAACGCGTACTAAAGGTTTTTATGGTTGTATTTAATGCACAAGCGAATTCTAGTGATCCCATGTTAGGAGCTTCCTAGCCGGCTTGACATAGGAGTGAAGTAGGAGCTTGTAGAGTTGGGGAAGTAAGTACGCCACCCCACGAATGGTATTAAGGAATACACCCGTCATCCACGCGACTAATGCACACTAATTAACCGGTAAAAGATAGTTAGGGAGTAAGGAAATCTAAGTAAACACATTTCTCTACACATAAGTTTCTCACCACATTTTATTTTCAGTTATTTTATTTTATTTGCATTCGTAGTAATTTGGGTTAGTTGACTAGCAACTAATTCCGCCCACTCTATCAAAACCGAGATTTTACTTGCTTTCATAAAAATATAAAAACATAAAAAGAATCTTCCTCAACCCTTAGACCTAATTAGAGTAGTCTTTCATACCTAACGAACACTATTCCCTGTGGAGAACGATCAATCCCCCGTACTTACCACTACACTATACTACATCGGTCAGGTACACTGCCTGGTGGGGTTGTAAGCCTCTTGAGATTCCTCGAGAGGTAAAACCTGTTGTAAGGTTACAAAACCACGCATGGGACAGCTGTGTAGGTTGATTTGGTTTTGTTATTGCATGCGTGGGTGAAAGCTTGATTTGGTGTGAATTCATGTAACTTCTTGGCTTGTCAAATGGTGTGTATATTTTGAGTGGTCGAAGAGTGTATAAAACATGATAACTTGGTCTTGTTAAAAGTGTATGTCGAGAAAGGGTGTGTGAGTGGAGTGGAAAAGGTGTAGTATTGGTGAGTGTCTCGTTGGTTTAGTGTGAAGGAGTCTCGGGATGGGTTGAAATAGTATAAGATGTGCATGCATGTGGGTGTCGTGTGAATTAAAAATAGAATGCATTGCTTCAAACGTAACTACTACGAAACGTGTCTAAGTAACAAATGAAATCGCCTAAAACCTAGATCGGTCATTTATGGAATTTATTTTACGTTTCAAACCCTAAACTTTAATAATTTAAACATTTAACCCTAAACTGCTAAAGTGACATAATAAGCCCTAAACTAAGATATTGGTTATAGTAAACATTTAAGTTTAATTAATTGTCATTTGTAACCCTAAAGTATCAAAGTTACTAATTCGGGAAAGTTACTAAATATGGAAAGTTACTAAATATGGAAAGTTACTAAATTTGAAAAGTTGCTATAAATAGCAAGAAAACCTAATATGAGAATCTGAACAACAACAAGTGATGAATCAGTAATAACTTATGAAATGGTTCTTAAATATTAAGACGATCATTAATTCGTGTAGATTCGATGAAGAAGGAGTAACTCCTAATACTTGTGTTTTCTGATGAGGTTTCATTCGCGGTTTGAGGTACAGATATTCTACCCTTGCTCAGTAAGGGTTTCGTTCTCATGACTTCTCGATCCTTGACTTTGATTCATTTGCTATGATATGATCCGTTTGATATGATCCTTTGATATGATTCCCTATGAAATGATTCAGTTGCTATCCATTTTGTTATGATATTCAGTATGCTATCTCATTTGATATGAGATTCTGTTCAGTTTGATATGTCTTTGTTGATTATGCTATGATTGCTTTGTTATGGATAGCTTTGTTCTGTTGCCCGAGCTAACTAGCCATGGAGGTACCATGGCCGTGTAATTGAGGCACAATGGCATGACACTTTCTGTGGAGGTGTGATTGATCCACGGCGTTCCCTTTTGATATGTATGATTATTTGCGCACTTTGGCCATTATGTATACATATGTACAGTCTAGTACTTGCATATGTATTTTGTTTGCAGGGAGCGTATGGATGCATCCTAGGTTTGTGATATGTTATGATATGGCTTTGTAGTGATTGGTTGGTGTGTGCCATACACCCCATTTCACTTTTGAGAGGTCGCTCCTCTATGGTTACTTATGATATGACAGGATATGAGATTATGTGATTATGTGGTCTATTCGAGTGTCTCGTTTAGACAGGCTCGTGGCTATTCCGTATATGTGATTATGTGGTCTATTCGAGTGTCTCGTTTAGACAGATTCATGGCTGTTCTTATTTGATTCCTTGATTCCTTATGATTATCTGATCCGTTGTGTCTCTTGATCTCTTACTTCATTTGACTCATTTGACTTATGATATTTATTCAGTTGATCTTTGATCTCTCATTCTTTTGACAGATGATATTCGTTTCAGCAGGAGCTTATGTTTCCTTTTACCTATACTTATATATGTTTTGATTATTCAGTTGTTATATATATCTGTTCACTGGGCTTTTTAAGTTCACCCGCATTTCTTTTCTTGCGGCAGGTTTTAGGTTGGAAGTTGGATTGAGTGAAGAGTGCATAGGAGCTCTTAGTGGACTACCCTGACGATAGACACCCATTTGCTTTTGGATTAGGCTTGGATTTACCTTCAGTAGCTTTGGCTTGAATTTGTATTTCAGTATTGGAACTCATTATGTATAGAGTTAGTATTTCATTATTACCTTAGAATACCTTTGTAACTATTATGTTTATAAGTCTTCCGCTTGCGTTTGTATGTTATGGTTGACACCATAATGTGGCATTTTGTTCCTTGTCGGGTTGGGGTGTTACACCCCTTCTAACCGGTTCTTCTATGTTTGTAGCACTTTTCAAGATTCGAGATGACGACGAACGGCACCATGAGAGTCGTCAAGACCAACCCGACTAGATTATGTGTCTGAGATTATATGTATGTCATTTTTTAATACCTAAGCTACAAGACTCGCCCATATGATAAACTTGAGGTAAAGAACAACCCAAAAGGAATAAGATAGATAAGTGACCCTACAAAACTGTTTAATTGATCCAAAACATGTTTAGGTATTGACTTTTAATCAAAAAACAAATGTTAGTTTTTTAACCAAGACAAAGATCAGTTGGGTTTCCCTCTTGATCAAGAAAAAGATGCAAAAATATGTTAGTTTTTTTAATCAAAACAAATGCAAATGTGTCATATACAGCTTATATTCATCAATCAAATTCTTTCTATGCACATGCAGCTAGATGTTCTGCTCAAGAAAGCATCCTAAGTACACATATTCAAGCCACCAACCCCATTAAAAAAGTAAAGAATCCTCCCAATGATAGTAACATTATTGGATTACCATAACACAAAAAGGGTATCAATTTGATGATTTAAAACATCAAATAATATCAAAATCAATCCTAAATCTTGGAAAAACTAAGCCTTCTGAGTTGATTTCCAATAGGAATAATAGACCAATCTCCATCGTTCTTCCCACAAGTTAAGTCCACGGTTTCAACAATTCGTTGCGTCACTTTCTTGTGTTCTTTGCCTCTGATAGGCGTTTTATCCATCCACGATTCTTCAGAATCCAACATAGGAATTTTCTGTGACCCTTTCCTCGTGTTTTTCTTCTTTTCTGGCCTAGTTTGATCAGGTGCATTACTCGAGCCACTCCTATTCATCGACATCATTCGTTTCAGCCTTTTCTTAGACCCTCCACAATCTACAGAAACTGGCGCAGTTTGCATCTTTCGTGTTTCGACACCTATTTTCTTTGATGAAGGTTTGACATTAGTATCTAGTTCTTGCATCATCAAGGCGCTTACTTTCCCAGTCGCACCTATTCTAATAGTTCCAACACCACCACCCTCTTTGACTTTGACATTTTCAGAAGCTCTAACCATTCTTATCTCAAATAGATAATAATTTTCAGAGCAACAAGAAAAAGTCCTACAAAATTTGATCAAACTTTTATGTCACATATACTAGAATTAAAAACCATAGGACATGATCACATGAAAATGGATCTAATAACAATAATATGATTATAACATGATGGATATATGACAAGAAAACATACCAGAAAATATGTAGTCCAAAAGTTTGACTTTTGACAAATAAGACACAAAAATAAACTTTTGTGGAACTAAACCAGATTGAAAGTAGAGAATCTGTGTTGTGTATTTTTTCTTAAAAAGAATTCAATGTTTGTGTCATTTTGCTTCTCAGCTGTTCTTGACCATATATATATATATAGCCAAGACGTGGACAGATACAGTTGTAAAATATTCAATTTTTATCAATAAACAATATTTTGGTGTCAATTTTTTCATTTAAAGAAATTCAAATGTTACCATTATATGCCATGTGGTTAAAATATTAAATTTGTCCTTAAATGGGATGAATTTATCACATCTCTGATAATTGGTTGGCCATACTAATTGTGAATTTGAACTCAAAACTCATAAAAATATGTTTGTATTAGTAAAGAAGTTATTAAATATTTAAGAGTGGGTAACGGATATAAAGAAGAATGAGGTGTACATAGTTAACTGATTGGTAAGTTTTTTTTTTTTTTCTTTTTTTTTAAGACACCACTGGTGTCAAACCTGACCCAAACTGCACTAACTGGGTCAATTCCGAAAATGCATTAACCAGGTCACTTTTGGTAATTTTTTTTTTTTTCTTTTTTTTAAAAAATCTCCCGGGTTGATTTGGAAAAGCCTTAATTTTTCTAACTGAAACATCCTTGCATTTTGAAAGAGTAACTAAAGATGAACCTCTTCTTATGAAGTTAAAACTGACGATTGATAAGCAAATTACAGCCTTCACATCATAAAACACTAAGTCGCCAAGTTTCAGTAAAAAACGTGTAACATATTCACAATGCTACCTAAACAAAAACAATTGGGTGAGATGTGAAATATATTAATTACTGAAAAATGACAACAAAACACAATCAAGAGGACATCTGTCGACATGTCCCGTAGGGATATTTACAGTTTACTCGACTGTGAGAAATAACGAAAAGTAGCCTATACATCACTATTATTCCTCTAGTAAAACAATGCTCAGATCCAAGCAACCACAATTGTCCTACTAGAATTCACATTTATGGCTTTTCTACTATCTATATACTCTGACTCTTAGAGACCTGCCATTGTTTGTTATACAGCAGCTACATTATATACTTCTATCTTCCCTTTCCATCATTAATCACTAGTAACTTCACTCCCCATACATCAGATACCATCTGAGTAGCAATTCAGTGTCTGACTTTAAAAGTCAACAATTTACTTAAAGTTGAGTCACAAATTCAAGGTCATATTTGATAATGGAACATGGCATGCCTGCTAAAAACTTGGTAATACCACTATATTATAATAAACTATTAAAGTACAACAAAATTTGAAAACAACTCCATATGCATAAGGGACCTCTGTCTGTTTTCATGGACAAATTAAGCTATGAGCTCTCTCTTACAAACTAGCCGAGGCGGTCAAGGTACTAATAATATTGCGTACAAGTACTGATGCAGTACTCCCTAGTGATAAAACTATCTAAATTTTGGTAGAGATTATTATTATTATTATTATTATTATTATTATTATTATTATTATTATTATTATTATTATTATTATTATTTATTTCCTATCATTTGATGTATGGGTGGGTTGTATATTAATGAGTAGTGACCACTATCTGTACCAACATTTTGTGACCGCTTTACTTTTCAGCTATTATAGCTTGCAGGTACATCTTCAGCAATTTATGTAAACATCATGAGAAAGGGGGTGTTTGGGAAAGCTGAAGCTCAATAGCTTTTAAATTTTAGAATCACCCATTTGAGAAGCTTATGCTATTTCCCTCCCAAAAAAATAAAAGTTCATGAAAATAAGCTTATCCAAACACCTTGAAAGCTTTTTGAAAACACAAAAAGCTATTAAGCCCCTCAAGTAAGCTAACCCAAGCACCCCCTAAGTCTAACAATTAACTTGCATAAAAACAAACTAAACAGAAAAGATAAGTTCCATTCCAAGTATCATAGCCAAATTCCGAATACAAGCAAGTAGCTAGATCATAAAGGTGATGACCAAATACAAAGGAGTACGAAAACACTAAAGAGAATACCAACATAAACTACATTACAAATTACATAAAAACCATAGGCAGCAAACATACTATATGCAGTTTGTATTAGTAAACTTTACTTTATTCTACCCAATTCGCTTCAATACTTTCCTTCCAGTAGTGCACCTAACGCACGCACGTCACAATCTGCAAAAATTTGAAACAAGAAAGAAATCAGAATAGATAAATATAACAGTTTGTGTTTGTGTAATAGTTCACAGGTGACATAATCGTTAAGTATAACAGTTTGTGTTTGTGTAGAAGGTTAACTGAGAGCTAGCTACCTCCTCCGCATCATCATGAACCTCAGATGATGATTTAGATGTTGATGCAGACTTCTCCTTTGCTTCAGCCGAATTGTTCACAAATTTAAAATAAGTTGAGTTAAGTTGTGTGTGTTACAGTAACCAGAAAATGCATAAGTAATTTGTTTGAAATGTGACAGAAAAGTGAGATAAATTATTACGAGTTCAAAGTTGTGCTGTTTCAGAGCAATTCCATATTCTGCTTTCTTTGAAGTAGCCTTCTCCAAATAAGGAGTTTTCTCCTAATCACACAAAACACAAACACAGCAAATTAACAAGCGATCAAATTGGGTCTGATAATTTCGTTAAAAGATCTTAAAGAGTCAGACATAGCCTTCCACTTAACTCCACCTTCCGTAGCAACCTGTAACCAACACTTGACCTTATCAACTAAAGATCAATATCAACTTCGGTTCTTAACAAGTTTTTTTAGAATACATCGATGATTCAATACAAATAATTTAACTATTTTTAAGTATCATAACAATTATATAATTAACAGAGTTTGGTTCGAAATGAACCATTCTCAACCATTCATTTTTTTATCAAAACAATAAAATAAACTTTCACCTTAGGTTAAGGGTTTAGGTTTCTTACGGTTTAGCGGATATGGTTTAGGTTTTTTGGGTTTAGTGGTTAGGGTTTTTAGGGGTTTAGGGTTTTTAGGGTTTAGGGTTTATGGTTTAGGGTCTAGGGTTTAGTGGTTAGGGTTTTTAGGGTTTAGGGTTAGGGTTTTTTAGGGTTCAGGGCTTAGGGTTTTTAGGGTTTAGGGTTTGTAGTTTAGGGGTTGTGTTAACACAAAAGAGTATTTTTAAAATATTCATTTATAGTGTATTATATCGAAACCCGGAAAAAACGATAAAAAATAAGTTCGTCGAAAGTATACAATATTAGATCTCTATAGAAAGATAATTTTATTCTTGTCGCAATGGTATAATTAGTTTTATCCAACTATTAACGGTTTGTGAGATATTTAATGTTTAAATATAAGGGTGAAAGTTAATTTAATTAATTTGATAAAAAATGGATGGTTGAGATTGATCCATTTGATCTTTAGTTTTTATGTGATCTTTATTGATCTCACCCCATAATTAACATATAAATATCGTCAATAATTAATTAATCGAATACTAAATAAAAAGCATACCTTTTAGCAATCCATGCAATTAGGGTTGATGAAAAGAAAAAAAAGACCCAAATTAAGATCAAATCATAAACCCTAATAAATTAAGGTTTATGTAAATCGAATTATCTCTAAATCAATTAGGGTTCAAGTAAAATCCAAAGTAGGATTTCTCTACGATCTTGTACACACGTATTACTAACGATTCAATGCGAAAAGCTAGATTCTTGATCACAATAGATTAACCAAACACTTTAGTTACGCTCAAGGTCACTCGCAAATCCCTTCGTGGGTCTTCACTCGTCGACCTAGGAGTAAGAGGGAGAAAGAAGAGAAATGGAGATTAAGTGTACCAAATAATGAATACATGAAGATGTATTTATACTATAATGGTAGAGTCAAGTTTACAAAGGGTTCCTATGTGGGATACCCTTTGATCGGCCGGTTACAAGCCCAAGAGGGGTTTCTAGACCTTCTCTTGGCTTGTTTACTTTTCTTCGTATCCCTTTTACAACCGTTAGTCACTTTCGTTAAGTACTCAACGTCCGTTAATCATTATTGTGAATTAATAATTAAATATAACTACTTATATATTAATTATTTAACATCGATTCTCATACGTAAAGTGTGCAATCCCATAGGCTCGTGTTCGAATCCGGTCATACATATATTAATTTATATCCACAAACCTTTCAGCTCCCACTTGGGTATACCTTAATATAGTAATGACATTGGTTAGTCTAGCATAACACCCAATGCCCCCAGAACGACCCTGAGTGTGGTTTCCTGAAAAAACCTTTTAATGATTCATTATTGTACTTATCCTTTTGTTACTAACACTATATTAACCATGGATTAAGGTCATTCTATAAGTTAACTATTCTGTTTTTCGTTGTATCTGATTGAACAAGATTACCAAATCATCTGAACGTATTCCAGATAGATCTTGGGTAAGGCCTTACAAAAATCTTGTCAACCCTACGAGGGGCCCGACAGTATTAAACTTTGAAACAAATTCGAAAGAACAAATTCTCTCTTGACTACAAGCAAACCCATGAACTTTACAACACTTCTGAAAATAGCCCTTATAACTACCAGTTACGGATAGCGTTAGACTATCTTATAGAAAATGTGCTACATTCATGACAATTTTCTAGTATCTCAAGTCTGAGGATAAATAACCATGATTTACTTAATAACATAGATCCATAAAGTAAAATCATGCAGTTGAGATCTATCCTATATTCAATTCATTGAATATCATTTGAATTTGGCATGTACTACACATCAATATATATATAAGTATATTCTACCAAAACTCAGATTTGTCTTAATTCAATGATATTCCCATATCATTAATTGACAATGGACTATTTAGAATAACATGAGTTATTCACGGATTTAAACATGCAAATATATGATATAATCTATTATTAATGAAAACAAACATACAAAGTATTTTAATTCATTATAAATAATAATTGTTTAATATCCTTTATCCAAATACTAAATAGATCAATGCATGATGATTCTAGTTAATGAATTATACCTCAAGTTATGGCAATCATACTTGTTGGCAAGGCATAAAATTCAACTAACTTTGATCTATCAGAATTTTAATAATACTTATTTCAAGAATTCAATAAGTGAAGTTCCTGTATGTGTGCATTCAAAAATCTTGATATTGCCACATAATATTTTATAAAATGCGTGACATCCTCAACCAATTAATGATAATTATCTTTTAAACTTTTAAAAGATTAAAGTATTCTTATTATTTAATGTATAATGCAACTATGCTCTTAGTTGAGCACAACTAGTCTTCATGGCCAAGGAGGAAATCCTACTATGACTAGTATTGAGTGTCATCTCAATTAAACCAGCATCATTGTATAATGACGACAATATGCTCTTTGAAAATCCCTAAAATTTAAATATCTATTGTGTAATATTTGACGCCTTCCAAACTTTCAAGTTTGTTGGCTATGCCAATTTGCACAACAATTGACATATTGTTCATCCATAGAATCTGGGAGCAACTCCCGGCTGAGGAATGCAATTCTAAATCCAAACATATTCTATTTTATTACACTAGTTATCTAATAACTTTCAATTGGATATCAATGTTGTCAAATCACCTTGCATTCAAGCATGATACAACAATAACACGATGTACATGAAAAATCCTTGTGTCAAACTTAGATTTCATTCATACTCTACATATCTATTGAGACTTTCTAAATGATATGTCATGTTCTATTAGATTTATTTACCGCACATGTTTATAATAATAAACATATATTCTAAGGTTATATGATTTACTTCCTAAATCTTTCAAGTGAAGTTTCACTCCAAACTAAGACTTAACATTTAACATGTATGAAATGTTACTTTCTATATGTTATACAACATATACGATTTAAGAAAATAAACATAATTATTATTTTATAAATTCATACATATATTTACAATTAATATTTGAGAATCATCTATTGATTATTAGTTTAAATTAATTCTATGAAACTCATACTTATTGTCAAATATTAAAATTCATAAACCATAATTTCAAATTTTATTTATATTAACTAGTCTATTAAATCATTCATCATGAAATATTAATACAATTTCAAATTATTGATTTGATAACATAATCATCATTATGTTCTATTCAAGGTTTAACATGATTATTACTTTTACAATCATGATTAATCACTATCTAGATTTTATCAAATATTTATTCTAGATATATGGTTTACATACTAATTCCCATTCTTAGTATAATACTATGTTTTTATATGTATATTTTTAAAGATTATGTATCTTGTATTTATCTTTAAATAATAAACTCCCACTTTCCTTTTGTAATTTTATAATAACCTAAAATACGAAACGACGTTGAACGTTTGATTACGATTATAACCTAAAATTTTGAACTATGTGTTATGAAATTTAAATCACAAGTATGACATAACTAACCGAAGTATATAAAAGGTTGGCACAACCTTTTCTTATTTGAAATATCACACGTTAAAAATCATGAGAAGGACCAAAAGTGTTCTTAATATGGTACTAAACATCACACGTATACTAAATCCTTTAAGGGTCCGATTTCCTTTTATAATTTGTAAACAACATTAACAAAGATATGATCAAGAATTATTTGAAAAGTTTAACGATGAAATAGTCATCAAACCCTCCTTTTGACTCGGCATTTTATTCTTTGCCTTTCCCCCCATTTTATTCAACCGATTATACCTTTCCAAATCAAAAATAAAACCCTAGAACTTTTATGATCGGCAGCCCCTTTCCTCCTCCATACCGAAAGCCCTAGCAGCCATAACTCTCTTTTATTTAGCTCTCTTGAATCAAGGAAGAAGAAGGGTTGAAGCTTGTTTTGATCGCAAAGTTTGAAGGGTGTTTGATTCGTGGGTTTGGTTCAAACGTAGTACCACTCTTGTTCTTCTTTCGTACGCATATCCAACTTGAGGTATACCTAATCGTTTTGATGTTTCTTGATTCGATTATCATGTTATTCGTATGTAATATATGAAGACCTAATCTAATGTTTCGTTAAGATGGTTATACAAATGATATATGTTGCATAAAATCATAAATCTTGTTATAATATGTGTATCGAACATGTGTTATTTCCTTTGATTTTCATGGCTCGTAAAAGGTGAAATGGTGTGTGTTTGAATTGAATCGAGTAAATCTAAAACACATATGTATAAACAGGTTATGATTTGATTTAAAAGAGTAAGCCGTGTGGATCCTTTTGTCTCATTAAGTCATCACGTAAACTGCATGAGATCATAAAGAGTTATACGCCCTTATGATCTGTTTTAAAATCATATTCATAAGCTGATTGGTGTCGTGTGTTTGTGAGTATTGTTGTGTCGTAGTTAGCAGCCTTAGTCGACCTATATAATCTAAACAAGCCCTAAAAATCTGCACTTAATGATCATTAATGAGGCGTAAAAAGATTAGAAACCCTAGGTTGTGTGGTTTTGTATTAAATGCGAATTGAGGTTAGGGTTTTGTAGGGTCGTGATTGGAGGGAGGTTAAAATGAATGTGTATATAGGTTAAGGTAATGTTAAAATACAGTTTATGGGAAATATAAAGGTCCCGGGTATGTTTGGTGTGAGTAGCATATGATATAATGGTCTTAAACGGGTTTTTGAACGGAACTGTTTTGTAATATGAATATATGTGCACTATTTCTTGAGTTTCATAAGTTTATAATACTGGTTCTTTGCTTTTAAACCTTGTTTAATGTCTTAATTAAGTTTTCCAATTGGTTTGGAGTGAATTGGAGTCGTATTGGTCATGTTTATGAATTTTATGGGATCATGTGTCAAACCAGAGTGTTGGGAACTTAAAAATCAGTCGATGCTTTTGATTTTTCCTTTTCAAACCACACGGAGCTGAGAGCTCTCCTTTTGCAAGAGTGATATTTGAGTTATGTGTGACTTCCTGGAATTTTTGTGGATTTTTCTGAAGTGTCTCAATGGGTTAATGAAGGGAAAACTTTCTGTGTGTATTTGCAGTTAACTTTCTGAACAGCTCTGGAAAGATGATTTTTTAAACAGTACTTGTGCTTGGTAGTAAAATCTATCAAAATTTGTGAAGGTACTTAACTGATATCGAAATCACTGAGAATTATTTCAGAATTTTTAGAGCTTAATTGGCAGGCCTTAAAAATCATAAGAATGTGATCCATATTCACTAATATATCCTAATTAAGTGATATATGAATTAGAAGTACCTATAAACCCTAAGTTTGATTAATTATGAATGTAACATTAACTTACTAATTAAGGAAACTTGCTAAATATGGAAAGTTACTAATTCGGGAAACTTACTTAATTCGGAAAGTTACTAATTCAGGAAACTCACTTAATTCGGAAAGTTACTAATTCGAGAAAGTTACTAAATTTGGAAAGTTGCTGTAAATAGCAGGAAACCCTAATATGTCAATCTGAACAACAATAAGTACTGAATCAATAATAACTTATGAAATGGTTCTTAAATAATAAGACGATCATTAATTCGTGTAGATTCACTGAAGAAGGAGTAACTTTTGATCCATGTGTTTCTGATATGGTTTCATTTGCGGTTTGAGGTACAGATATTCTACCCTTTCTCAGTAAGGGTTTCGTTCTCATGACTTCTCGATCCTTGACTTTGATTCATTGCCATGATATGATTCGTTTGATATGATCCTTTGATATGATTCCCTATGATATGATTCAGTTTGCTATCCATTTTGTTATGATATTCAGTATGCTATCTCATTTGATATGAGATTCTGTTCAGTTTGATATGCTTTGTTGATATGCTATGACTGCTTTGTTATGATTATGGATAGTTTTGATTTGTTTTGTTCTGTTGCCCGAGCTAACTAGTCATGGAGGTACCATGACCATGTCATTGAGGCACCAATGGCATGACACTTTCTGTGGAGGTGTGATTGATCCACGACGTTCCCTTTTGATATGCATGATTATTTGCGAACTTTGGCCATTATGTATACATATGTACAGTCTAGTACTTGCCTATGTATTTTGTTTTGCAGGGTGCGTATGGATGCATCCTAGGTATATCTTTGGTGTGATTATGATGTGATTTAGTGACTGGTCTGCGCGTGCCATGCACCCCATTTCACTTCTGGTACATTGCAGTCTGCAGCTCCTTGTACAACTTATGATTTGACGGATATATGGATATGATCATGATTATGTGACTAAGCATGTGGCATGCTTTCTGAGCTCGTTGGGCATATCCTTATGATACTATGATTTGATTCCATTTGGTTCTGTATTTCCTTATGATACTTATGACTCACTTTTGTTTTGCTTCTTATGATATATGACATTTTGTTCAGTTGATCTTTTATCCCTTATCCGTTTGGCATATGATATTCGTTTCAGCAGGAGCTTACGTTTGCCTTTCCCTATACTTATATATACGTTTGATTATTCGTTTTGGTTATATCTGTTCACTGGGCTTTTTAAGCTCAACCGCATTTCTTTTCCTACGGCAAGTTTTAGGTTGGAAGCTGGGATTGAGTGAAGAGTGCATAGGAGCTCTTAGTGGACCACCCTGACGATAGATACCCATTTGCTTTTGGATTAGTTTTGGATTTACCTTCAGTTAAATCTTGTTTGGTTTTGTACTTCAGTTTTGGAACTCATTATGTATAGAGTTAGTATTTCATTCCTATCATTAGAACACCATTGTAATCATTATGCTTATAAGTCTTCTGCTTGCGTTTGTATGTTCTGATGGACACCATAATGTGACATTTTGACCCTTGTCGGGTTGGGATGTTACAAATTTAGAGACTATCTATAAATATTTAGCAAGTAGAGCAACACTAAATTGTTCTATTTTTGGACATTACAAATACACATTGACAGTTCCTGACTCTAGTTTGTTAATGACTAGCTTCATCAGAAGTTTAACAAATTCAGAACTTCATTTTTAAGACTTAATGTGATTCATCACATTCCATAATATAATGGTGTTTTATTAATCTTCTAGGTTGGAGTTTTATTGAGTATATACAATCCATACTCAATCTTCTAACCTTGTTAACTTTTGGAAGAAAAGAAGTCATAGTTATCTTGAATTAAACAATATAATAAACGTTTGATTATCCTAACTGAACATACCATTAAACTTGTGGTATTTCAATAGATTAATACTGTAAGACTATCTAACAGTATGTAAGATAAACATATTTCTTTTGGCTTACCTATTTACCAACTAAGTAAACTTAATAGTATAATAGAATTTCCAAGCCAATCGCATACTTTATAACACAAGTACGTTTGACTAAGTCACTTCATGTCCATGTCTCAAGAAGAAGACATAAACTGTTATAATCCCACTATACGTTATAGGTCATTTAACGATAACTTCATGTATATGTCTTATTTAATAAGACATAACAAGTTAATGTCTTACTTTATATTATTATAAGTCTTGTAACAATTAAAAGACTTCATGTATATGTCTTATTTAATAAGACATAACAAGTTAATGTCTTACTTTATATTATTATAAGTCTTGTAACAATTAAAAGACTTCATGTTTATAAGAAGATATAAACATGTATAATTAAAGTAATCATGAACACCACCTCTTGGTTTCAATAGTAATTTCAAGTTAATTTATTACTTCATTTATTTATTTCATTCCAAGAATACATAAATATCCAAATTGAAGTAGTATTAGATTACTTCATTTATTTATGTCATTCCAATAATACATAAATTAAATTGAAGTAGTCTTTGTTATTATCTTGACACACATTATAATAGGGTAATCACACATTAGATGTGTATAAGTCATATTAGAACGTTAGTCTCTTACCTTGCGGTCAAGAGAATCCTTTAAATTATATCTTTATATGTTGTACCTTGCACACAATAAAGATTTCTCCCACTTGTGCATGGAACAACATCATATAGCAGATAAACAACATGACACACGTTTGTTTATGTGATCAATATGATTGTGTCATAGATATTAGCGAAACAAGTAGATGTAGAACCACTTAATTAACAAGGAAACGCACATGACTATCCTAATATGAGTGTCTATGAGTTTGAAAGTAACGTATTATCTCGAGACAATCTAGAAATAATCTGGGTTACTACCAAGATAATAAAGCTTGTAGCTCCCATTGAATTAAAGAACATTACAATAATTCCTTATTCAGTAATTACAACACAATACTCCCACTGGATTTGACAACATTGTAAGTGTTTCATAACCAGTGAAAACAAATAGTGTGCTATTTACTTTCCTACACCTTTGAGAAAGTCAATACGTAACAATTACTTAGGTACTAAAAGAGTGTATTCTACTATGTAGATGATGGACTATCCATCAATGCTATCAACTTGAAAAATTGGGCATGCAATTTCTTCCTCAATAGGTCTACCATCCTTACAATGGTATGTAGCACCTATAAATGGTCAAAGCAAAACAACTAGATAAAATATGCTAGTTTGTCTATTTACCATTTTTGCGGTAATTAGTCTAACTTCTAATTGAATAACTCATAAAATGTGCAATTTTCTTAACTATTAAAGTTTGCTATGAGTTATATATTATGTTGGGAATAAAGCTTCTTGTTGTTGATGCTGCTCATATTGATATTACTGCTGCTCTAAGGAATTACAACTGCTCATGTGCTTTAATGAAAAATATGCTAAGTGTTTTACTGCTGTCTGTGGAAACTTAAGACTGCTCAGGTAAAGTTAAGGCTGCTGCTGAACTTCAAAGAATATACGCTAAGTATGTTAATGCTGCCAGTACAAACTTAGTGTTGCCATTACAAAGTTAATGCTGCTCAAGGCTAAGTGCAAGGTTAGTGCTGCTAGTGTCAAGATTACAACTGTTAGTGATAATTACAACTGTTAGATGTTTTAGTTAATTTTGTTTATGAGATATACATGTAAAGTCTGTTAGATAATTATAGAAAAGATTTAGAAAGATTATCTTGAAGAGAAAGTTATTGTAAGCCGAATAGGACTCTTTAGTCTATAAAAGGAGGTCCTAGGGCATAGAGTTAGATACGTGATTCAATACAAAGTTTATAGCTTCAAGGTTTTGTAACCCTAATACTAGGAAGATTATTCATATTATTTGTTAATAATATTGAGGCTGTTTTGATTGTTAAACTGTTTTGTTCTTGTGTTTACTGTTACATCAAAGAGTTCTTCTTAATATCAAAGACTAGATTCCGCATAGTTTTTGATAAACTTAAACACAGTTTCTACAATAGTTGTGTTAGATTTATCTAGCATAGCTAAACTCTATAGAAGCTAAGGAATTCGATCAAGTGCATAACTGGGATCAACAAGTGGTATCAGAGCTTGTGATTTAGAAGATGTGATCAAGAAGAAACTGTCTGCATACACAAGATATTGCTAGAAGACATGGATCAAGATTCTGCACACATGGTGGCTGCATCTAAGGTTCCTATGCTCAAACCTAATGAGTTTGAGATATGGAGAATAATCGAACAATATATCTAGATGATCGACTATGCACTCTGGGAAGTCATAGAGAATGGTAACACCTTACCAAAAACAACAACATCTGCTGAAGGTGTTACAACATTGGTGCCTATTACATCTTCTGAAGACATGGCTCAGAGACGACTTGAGATGAAAGCCAGAAGTACTTTAATGATGGCTATTCCTAATAAATATCAATTAAGGTTTAACTCTATTAAAGATGCAAAGTCGTTGCTGGAAGCTATTGAGAAGAGATTCGGAGGGAATGATGCTACTAAGAAGACAAAGAAGAATCTCTTAAAGCAACAATATGAAAACTTCTCTGCTCCAAGCTCTGAGATGCTTGATCAAACCTTTGACATGCTTCAAAAGCTTGTGAGTCAATTGGAGCTTTTAGGTGAACATCTTTCCCAAGAAGATATTAATCAAAAGCTTTTAAGGAGTTTGTCCCCAGAATGGAACACACATGCTGTTGTGTGGAGAAACAAAGATGATCTAGATACTATGAGCATGGATGACCTCTACAACAATCTCAAGGTGTATGAACCAGAAGTCAAAGGAGTGTCTAGCTCAAGCTCAAGTTCACAAAATATGGCTTTTGTGTCCTCCTCAAACAATAACACTAGCAGTACTGACGGAGTAGTTAATACTGCTCATGGAGTTTCTACTGCTAGTACTCAAGTTAATGTTGCTAATTTTACAACTGTTGATAACTTGAGTGATGCTGTTATTTATGCATTCCTGGCTGGTCAACCAAATAGTCTTCAGCTTGTACAAGAGGACTTGCAACAAATTCATCCAGATGATATTGAAGAGCTGGATTTGAGATGGAAGATGGCTATGTTGATTATGAGGGCAAGAAGGTTCTTGCAGAATACTGAAAGGAAGCTCACTGTCAATAACAATGAGAGTATTGGGTTTGATAAGTCCAATGTGGAGTGCTACAACTGCCACAGGAATGGACATTTGGCTAGAGAGTACAGAGCTCCAAGGAGCCAAGACAACAGGAACAAGGAGAACTGTGCATGTGGAAACATCTAATTCTGCAGCTTTGGTGTCTTGTGATGGTCTTGGTGGCTATGACTGGAGTGATTAGGCTGAAGAAGGACCCAACTATGCACTCATGGCTTATTCATCTTCATCTTCAAGTTCTGACTCAGAGGTATTTAATGATTCTGTTTGTTCTTATAAATCTTGTTTGGAAACTGTTGAGTCATTTAAATCTCAGAATAATAAACTATTAGAAGATTTAAGGAAGTCTGAGTTAATAGTTTTAGGTTATAAGAAAGGTTCAGAGTCAGTGGAGGAAAGACTTGAATTTTTTTAAAGAAGAATGAGCCTGATTATGTAGACAAGATTAATGTCTGAAAAGGCAAACTTTATGTAAGAGATGAACTTATTAAAGAGCTTAGGAAGAGGATTGAAATAGCTCACAAAGAAAAAGATGAGGTTCAAAAAGAAAACGAAAACATTCAACTTAGAGTAAATAGGTTTGACCATGCATCTAAAAGTGTGAACAAGATCATAGAATGTCAGATTGTAGACAAGTGTAAGAAAGGTAGTGGTTTAGGCTATAATGAAGTTCCACCTCCTATTAAAGGAAAATTTGTGCCTCCAACACCTGATTTGTCTTTTACTGGTCTAGATGAGTTCACTAATGAGTCTGTACTTGAGAAGAGTAGAGTTAAGTCTAGTGTAGAACAACCTAAGGTTGTTAGGAAGTATAATGATGCACCAATTATTAAAGATTGGGTGTCTGATGATGAGGATCAGGATGTAGCTCAACCTAAGGTTGAAGAGAAAGTGGTTATGCCTAGCACTGCTAAGATAAAGTCTGCTAAATCTCAAACTGCTAGGAAAACTACTAAAAATGTTGAGCAACCTAGCAGAACACTCACAGTCCTAGAGGGAATCAAAGAAATTTGAATAACCTGATGTCTCTGAGCTAGGAAGCGATTTGAGATGTCAATAAAGCTTGTTATGTATGTGGATTTTGATCATCTGTAATAGATTGTTGTTACCATCAAAACAATTTCAAAATCAAAGGATGGTACAACCAATTTGGAACATGTTAAAAGGTAAAAAAACTCACCCCAATGCTAAAAAGAACATGGTTCCAAGAGCAGTATTAATGAAGTCTGGTTTAGTATTAATTAATACTGCTAGAAAAAATATTTCAAAATCAGCAGTATTGGTTAATACTGCTAGACAGGTTAATACTGCTCACACCAAAACAAAAGTGAATGTTGGTAAATCAATGTCACATCTTTCAAAAACAGCACATTTAACTGTTAAAAGGCCCATTCAAAAGAATACAGTAGTTAATAATGCTAAGCCAAAAGCAGTAATTAATACTGTAAAGGGAAATCATTTTTATGTTTTTAAGTCCTCAACTTGTTTGGTTTAGAAACCAAAGATTAAAGTTTTAGACCATGTTTTTAAACATGACAGTGCATCAATCACCCTTAAAAAGTTTGATTATGTTGATGCACAAGGCAGATCCAAGTCAATGATGGCTTGGGTCCCCAAAAAAAATTGATTTTCTTACCTTATGTGCAGGGCAATCCACAGGTAGATTTATAGGATCAAGGAGTAATTGATAGTGGATGCTCAAGGCACATGACATGGAACATGTCCTATTTGACAGATTATGAAGAAATTTGTTGGGAATGCTTCTAGCACTAAAATGTGACAACATATTTGGGATTACATTAGCTATATTGTAGGGCACAAACACAAGGACTAGAACCGTCATTTATGTAAAGTCTTGTGTAAGTTAGCCTTTATATACCCTCCTAGACTTCACTAGGAGGGTGAGCCTTGTTTTGTTAATTTCACTTTTACTATTATCAATAAGAAATCCAGGTTCCTCTCTCTCACTACACTCTCTCTCTCTCTAAAACTCTTAACCATGGAGATGATGTATTTCCATCATCCCCGACCTCCCGATTCACAATATATATCATCCAAAACACAATCAAACAATTGGTATCAGAGCCATGGTATTAGTTTTGGTTGATTTGTGTGAATTTTTCTTGTCAAAATCGTATTTATTTGTGGATCAGATCTGTTTTTGAAGCTGTTGCACCAGTCCTTTTACTGGTCAATACTTTATTGTCAAATAGTGCTATAAACAGTTTGTCAAAAGTTTTTTAGTGTATCTGGTCTAGTTTCAGTCCTTATACATCTTTATCATTTTTTTTGTTGCGACTGTTTGTATCATCCCGTGAAGATTTGTGGTTGTTATGTGGTCGGAATACTGGTCCTGTAATGTTGGTCAGAAATGGTTGGAAAACGTGGTCGGATATTTTTAAGGTCGATAAATTGGTCTGAATTTAAGGTCGATAACTAGTCCGAATTGAATACTGGTCAGAAACTCGTCTGAATGGTGGTCGGATAATACTGGTCGGAATCTGGTCAGAATATTTCGCCAGAAAAATCATCGGAAAGGTTTTATCGCAAATGCTTGTATAAGAAATTTCGATAAACCCTTGGTTATCGCAAATGCTTTATCGCAAATGGTTATCGCAAATGGTTATCGCAAATGCGTTTTTATCGCAAATGCAATCTTTAACGCAAATGCAATCTTTATCGCAAATGCGATTTTTATCGCAAATGCAATTCTTATCGCAAATGTGACATAAGACCACCTATCACAAATGGTTTTTGTTGGGATCTCTGGGAAATAAGAGTTTCTCAGTGATGGGAGGATTGTTGGGATATGAGAAATAAGGAGTTTCTCATTGCTGCCGATAGTGAAGCTGGTTCCTGCCGATAGTGTTGCATTGCTGCTGCGGTTGGTTCCTGCCGATAGTATTGTTTTGTTTCTGCCGATAGGGTTGATTGCTGCGGATAGTTATTGTTTGTTATCCGTATGTTTAGAAAGTTTGTTAGATTTATTTTTAGAAGAGATTGATCTTTATCTCTTAACACGTTTTCTTGTAAGACGGGTTAGGGTTAGGGTTTCTTATTGTTATAAAAGAAACATCCCGTCCATATGTTTGATACACTTTTTGACGAACACAATATTCAATAACACAATTCTTAGTTCTTAGTCTGATCCATAGAGGATCATTGTCCTTTATAGCTTTCTTCTTTATTATACTTGTTGTTTAGTTTCCGCATAAACACTTGTATTCCATACAGAGGTTCTTGTTTAACCAAGCTCAATCTAGCTCGAAGTACTCGATCCTACAAGTGGTATCAGAGCCTGGTAAGGATCTCTGATAAAGAAGAAAAAGTTCGATTTCACATCTCACAACCCTCTTTCAATGGAAGATGAAATCCCACAAAACAATGTCATTAACCCTGAAGAACACCAACCCAAACCTGAAACCTCACAAGTCCAAACACAAATCCTCACCACCATGTCCTCCAACAATGCTAAATTCCCATATCTGAAGAAAGATGAGTATGAAGTCTGGGCTATGAGAATGGAATATTGGATAACGAACACTGATTACAATCTGTGGAATGTGATTCTTAAGGGAAATAGTAAGAAGAATACTGGAAGGGATAATGATGGAAATATCTATATAGAGCCACCTGTTACTGCAGAAGAACACCTTGCTGTTAAAAGGGAAACCAAGGCAAGAACCCTTCTACTTCAAGCTATTCCAGAAGATCATATGAGTGATTTTCATCACTTGGATGATGCTAGAAAGATCTGGCATGCTGTAAAAGCCAGATTTGGAGGGAATGATGAATCCAGAAAGATGAGAAGGTCTATGCTCAAGCAAGAATTTCAGGAATTCAAGATCTCTGAGGCTGAGGGGATTCACAAAGGGTATGACAGATTCCACAAGATCCTGAGCCAACTCAACCAGTTGAAAGCTAGGCCGGATGATGAAGACTGCAACACAAAGTTTCTGAGGGCTTTGCCACCATCATGGTCTCAGGTTTCCATAACACTCAAGGCCAAAGGAGGACTGGATTATATGAGCTTTGATGATCTGTACAACAAGCTGAAAACCCTTGAACTGGATATCAAAGGATATTCCACCTATACACCTCATACTCCAACCCATACTGCTTTTGTTAGTAACTCTGGTCCTAACAAAACATCATATGGAAACAGTCCAACACCATCAGTATCATCAATCTCCTACTCACCTGTCACACCAAAAGCTCAGACTAGATCTGATAATCTTGTAGTGGATGTGCTTCATTCATTTGTTGCTGAGAGTACACCACAGCAGAAGATTGTGTATGAAGATTTCAATCAGGTTGATGAATTGGATCTAGAAGAGATGGACTTAAGATGGCAAGTGGCTATGATATCGTTGAAATTGGATAGGTTTGAAAAGAAGGCAGGAAGAAGGGTCAACTTTGATGGACAGGAACCTGCCAGGTTTGACAGAAGGAAGGTGAGGTGCTATAAATGTTCTCAAACAGGACATTTTGCCAGGGAATGTACAGATAAGAAGGTAGATGACAAAGTACGATATTCTGCTTTCAAAATTCAAGAGCTGGATTCAGAGGACCCCAAGGCTTTGGTATCTTTGGATTCGATGGTGAACTGGGAGCATCATGAGAAGACGATTGCAAGTGAAGCATATAAGGTCTTTGGGATGATAGCTGGATATGGTGAGAAGAAACGAGTGGCTGGTCAGTTTGGAATGATGGGTCATCCATCTCAGGTACAAAACTGTCCATTTGGTTGTGAATCTATATATGCTAAATTGAAACAGGAATTTGATGATATAGAAAGTGAAAATAAGGATAACTTTATTCAACTTAAGGCTCATAAAAATGCAGTCAAAACATTAGAAAAACAAAAAAGTTTGGTTTCAAAATAATCAGTTAGCTTATGAAGAAAAGATAAGGGTTTTAGAGAGAAACTTGAAAAACACCACTAATGAACTTAAATATACTGAGTCTCAAAAAGCTAAGGTGGTGTTAGAGAAACAGGATTTGCAATCTAAACTAGATAATGCCTTGGCTAGGTTTGATAAATGGAAAGATTCATCTAAAAACCTAAACAAGTTAGTCGATAGTTCTATGTCTACAAAAACTAAAAGAGGTTTAGGTTATGGTAACCTGATAGGGCCAAATCAATTTTATGACCCTAATGAGTACAATGTTTTTAACCCTGAACCTGTAGACTACCAAATACCTGTTAAGTATGTGAAAGAAGGTGGAATGAATGTTGTTCCTCCACCTATCAGAGGAGTCTTTAAGATTGTCCCTGTTCATTCAGACTCTGACATTGACTCAAATGAGTCACAAATGGTTTATGGTCAAAAGTTAAAAGATTTACCTGAACCTAATGATTGTGTCTCTTGCTCTACAAGTGACAAGTCCTCAGAAGCAGAGTCTAAAGATTTTGTTTCATGTGACTCAAGTGAAAAATCAACCACACCCAAATATCATAAGCCCTCAAGTTCAATTGATAATAAATCTGCTTCTAAATCAGTCTTTTCAGATAACAGCTCAATTAATTCTGTTAAAAGCAAATGTGTCTCTAGTTCCACTAGTGATAATGGTGTCTACATTAAGAAAAGTTGTAGTAAGAACAAGTCTGTTAGGAAGAAGACATGTTTTGTGTGTGGTAGTCAATATCATCTCATCAAAGATTGTGATTTTCATTAGAAAAGAATGAAAGGTGGGCATCAACAGACCAGATCTTTGTGGAAAAATGTTAAACAAATACCACCATATGTTCCACAAGCAGCAGGAATGAACTTTTATAGGGGTCCCTTTCCTGCTGATAGACCTGTTCCTGCTGTTACCTCTGTTTCTGCTGATATTCAGGGAACCATTCCTGCTGGTACCTCTTCATATTTTCAGAGGGATTTTAGGCATGCCTATTCTAATCAAATCTTTGGAGGGGGAATGGCTTATTCTCCATGGTATCCTTGGTAATTGTCCTGTTTGGTTAATCATGTTGTTGTAATTGTGCTTGCTGGTTTGAAGGGTGTCATTAGCCTAAGGGGAGGCTAATACTTGTATTTTTGTCTTGTTTTTCATTCATGATTATGCTTGTGTTTCTCTAATTTTGTTTTGCAGGTTTTTCAGTGTCTTTTGTTAGTTAACCTTGTTTTGCAGTTTTCTTTATCTTAATGCTTGGAATTTAAACTAAAGACAGTGATCTTCATTCATCAAGAGAAATTTAAGAACATTCAGTTACAAGTTTCAAAAGCTACTTATCAACATCATTCAAAACATCATACCAACCTTCATACATCAATCTATCTAAACCCTACCACCTATTCCATCTTCCCTTTACCCTTACCCATATTATCAGGCATGAACCTCCTTCCTCTCTGGCGACAGATCTCTTCATAAACATGGAGGACTGGAAGGGCTAATACCACTGGAAGTGGCTCTCTTGATTCAGGGGCTGGAGTTGAAGTGCTTGAAGTTGTTTGCCTTTGATGTGTTCTGGAGCGTGTCCTTGCAGTTGGATGGCTTGGTTGTGGAGTAGGGTTACTTGATTGTGGAGCTGGCTGACTTGGCTTAGGAGTTGATCTGATGGGATTCTTTCTTTGTCTTGGATCTTGGCTTTCACGTTGTCGATTGTTTCGACTTTGAGGGTTAGGTTTTTCACGGCTAGAGCCTTCTTGAAGATTAGCCTTGCCTTTTGGTACCGGTACTTTATAGAAAGCTGCAGTTGTTCTCTCCATCTCCTCAGTAAGCAGAGCCACTGTTCTCTTCATCTGTTCTCTATCCTCATCTGTAAGGGGAAAATTGGGAGGGAAAGTCTCCCATTCACCCTGACAATAAACCAAGGACTTCAACTCTGATGAATCTTCATCATCAGAGCTAAAGTACTCAAATGAAGAAGGGGTAGATGGAAGAGGATCAGATGAATCCTCCTCAACCTTGGCCTTACCTTTGTTTTGAGAGGATGATGCTGTTTTGGGAAAGTAGTTTTTCCATCCTGAGTCACTGGAGGAGGAAGAATCTGATGAGATTTCAATTACTGGATTTTTAGATGAACTCATGATTTTGAAGATTTTTTTTGGTTTGGTTTGTGATAATGAAGTAATGTGATTTGAGGATTATATAATGATATAGAGATTAGTGCAAATTAATTGGTGGTTGGTATTGAAATTTAATACGGATGAGTTATTCTTAATGACTAAGTTCGGCAGGTTGACTTTGGTCAAACCACCTCATTCCTGCCGAATGGTCAAACCTCTTATTGCTGCCGATTGACCAAGTGTTGCTGCCGATTGGTCAAACCTCCTTAAGTCGATTGGTCAATGTTACGTGCGCAGAATTGCAGCAATTTAAAGTGATATATTTAGAAACCCAACCTAAAATTGCACTTCTCTCATCTCAATTTCTCAAAATCCTATCAAACCCTAATTTTCTCAGAAGAACCCTAGATCATTCATCCAACCCAATGTCAACTCTTCGCTACAAGGATGATCATAACAAGGTTGCATACTTGGAATCGTCTTCAAAAAGTGTTGGTTATGATGAGGTGCTAGCGTTTCTTCGTGGGTCAACTATTTGCTTTGTACTCACTTATTGTCTAGTAAAGGTGTATGATTCGTTGGTTAAGCAGTTTTGGGAAACAGCTAAGGTCAGACACATTGTGGGAAGGGAGGACGACATCGTTGCCACAATTGATGAGAATGAGGTCATCATTACGGAGGAGTTGATTCGTGTTCAGCTTCAATTTCCTGCCGAGCAAGGAGAATATGATCTTTCAAGACAAGATATTACTAATGGTATGGCTGCTATAGGTTATCCTGTCACTGGTAGTTGTACTTTCTTGAAAAATAAGTTGTCTCCTCAATGGAGATTTCTGATTCATACTTTACTACAGTGCATGAGTGTTAAGACAGGTGGTTGGGATCAATGTCCAAGTCCTATTGCGTCTGGTCTTGTGTGTCTATCTCAGGGTAGGATATTTAATTGGGCAAAATATATCTTTGAGGGAATGATTGAGAATATCACTAATGATAAAAACAGATTTTTGATGTACCCTAGGTTTCTTCAGATGATCTTAGGTGTACAGACCATTAACACATCCCCTAAGATAGTTAATCGATTGACTCCTAAAATGTTTGCCCTGATGAAGATGAATTTTGTAGGCCAACATTTGCCTTTATTACCTGCCATGTTACAAAATGCCAATCCTGCTGACAACCCTGATCCTGCTGATCCTGTCAGTATTCCACCCTCACCCAATACAGCTGATGCAAATGCATCCAATGCTGCTGGTGAAGGGACTTCAGTTGCTGCTGATGCATCTGCATCAGTTGCTGCTGATGACCCATTACCACCATCACCTAGACCAGTGACACCTACACCTGAATCTAATGATCCTGATGAGCCCAATGAACAGACCATCACAGTTGAAACACCCATTGTTCTGCCAACAGCTTCTGTGGACAGACCTTCTTCTTCAAGGCTTTCATCTCCTAGTCCTACTAGGCAGCCGTTTAGTTATGACACCAATGCAGGGGAAGGATTTAATGTTTCTCCACCCAGATCCAATGAAGCTCCTAATACCTCAGGTATTCCTGCTGGTGGAGCTGAGGATGCTGTTGATCTCACCTCTATGTCCCAGTTACTTGACAGATCTGTGAAGAAAATTGAGGCATTGGAGTCAGAACTTAAAGAGACAAAAAGGGTTTTTAGTGAGAAAGTGGAGAATTTGGAAAAGGAGCTCAGGGATTCTAATGAAGCTTTTAGTAGAACTGTCCAAGAACTAAATGAAAGGATCAGCACATTGGAGGCTAGTCATTTGCAAAAGAAAAGAAGGGTTATTCTTTCTGAGTCTGAGGAAGATCAGGATGATATGATATTTGATGGGCTTAATGTGCTAGCAGCTGTTTCTCTTGATGGTGCAAATACTGAAGTACCTACCACTTCTGAGCACACTACCACTACTCAAGCTCAGGTCTCCACCAGAACAAGGACCATTGCTGCTGATGTCTCTGGTGTTCCTGCTGAAGTTGATAATATTTCTTCTGAGTCTAAGGTTCCTGATAATAATGCTGAGAGTCCACTCATTGCTGCTGAAAGTAACACCATTCCTTCTGAAGTTACTCAAAATGATGATGAGATAGCTAGACAGATCCAAGCACAAGACATTGCTGCTGAACAAGCTAGGCTAGCTCAGGTTGCTCAAGATGAGGAGCTTGCAAGGAAATTGTCTGTTGATGAGAGGAACATTGCTGGAATTATGAATAATCCAAGTTCAGAAGATCCCACTTCAGAAGAGTTCAGTGAGCAAGTTGAATACTTATTGGCTACTGACATGATTATTAGAGCTCATGGGTTTATGGTTCTTCAAATGTCAGAGTTGGATTCGGATGAAAGATCAGATCTGCTCAAGGCATTCATCTTAAAGAAACATTGTGCATCCACTTGGAATGACTTGATGCAAAGGATCAGTGCAAGACAAAAGTCAGGATTTAAGATGCCTACAAACAGAGATAATGTCAATTTTATGAAGGTGTATCTGAAGAATGAAGCTAACTACAAGCTAAGTGACTTCAAAGGTTGGACTGATGCTGCAATCCAAAAGTTGTTCCTTGATAACTATGCAAGGATAAATTCTTCAGTTCTCTGACAGATATTTTACAAAGGAAGAAAAGAGAGCCTTCATTTTTAGAATCTGATGTTGCAAAGAAAATGAAGTCTGGAGAGACATTATCTGATGCATCCTTCTTTGTTCCTACTGAAGGTTCTCAGACAGCCACATTCATTTCACCAAGTCATAATGAAGATGCATCTGAGGTACCACAAGAAGGTCTTGTTTCTGCTGATATTCCTGCTGCTAATGTTTCTATTCCTGCTGAACCATCTTCCTCTGTTCCTATCCTTCAATATGGTCTAAAGACAAGGCAGAAGAGTCATTCTCACTACTCTTCTTCTGTGGATATTTCTGAAGTGGATGATCATGATTTGATTAGGGTTGATTCTGAAAGTGATTCAGAGGGTGATTCCATTCATTCTTGGGGTCATATTGCTCATTGGGAGCTTAGATCTACTTCTGAAGGTGAAGTCAATGTTTGGTTTTCTCTTGATGGGACAGTCAAATTCTTTACATTTCTGAGGGAGATCTTGAATAAGGTTGAAAGAAAAGATTTGGAGCATCTTTATAAGATAGTGGATAATCACTATCAAACTCATACTCCTACTGGAATTGGCCTACTGCTTTGGGGAGATTTACAAGTCTTGATGAATACATTGGAAGGAGACAAGCTTAAATTGGTGTGGGGTAATCAATCATCCTGGAGAGTCTTTTCTTGGAGATTATATCCTTCTTCCAATGTTCATGTTGTGGAACTCATCTCTGGCAAGTTCCTGACTATGTTTGTGGATATCTCTTATCCTTTATCTGAGTGTGTGTTGAAGAGAATGCTAACACAGAAGGTCAGAGTTCCCAAGCATACAATTGGAAATGATTTAACCACTGCTGAACAATTGGTTAAATTCATCAAAGATCAACTAGCAGCTAAAGGATCATCAGCTTAAGGGGAGGATTGCAGATTAAGGGGAGGATGAAGCTCAAAGGGAGGATTGTTCTTGTTGTTGTTGTATATTTTTCTATCTTTCTTTCTTTTGATTTCTTTTCTTATTTTTCTTTCTTTTCTTTTGGTGTGTTTCTGATTTCTTTTTCTTAGTTCAAAAAAAAAAAAAAAAAAAAAAAAAAAAAAATCTTGTATATTTTGTGTGCTAATAAGTTGGTTTTGAGCAACACCTTGCAGGTACAGTGTTGGTGTTTACACCTGCACAACAAATGGTGCTCAACTCACCATGTCTTGCAGACAAGAAAGAGTTGACTCACCATGAGGGTACGGCTCTGGTGTGATTATCAAATCCGTTGATAGCTGTAATAGCTTGCTCAAAGCTATAGGGTACTTCAACTCACCCATGGTTCATTCCTGAGAGTTGAAAATGGTTCTCAATTCACCATGGATGTAACCCTCTATGGGATCCAAAGGATTGGCTAGTCCACAAAAGTATGGTTTGTGGTAAAGACATTTGGTATCCATATTTGGTATTCAATTCACCAAGGTTCAGTTGAAACCAACGAATTGGCTAGTCCTGAGCAAACGGCTACAGGTAAAGAAAAGTCAAATCCGTTTATAGTTGCTGATTTGCTAATAAATCAGATGGTTATCAATGTACCATGATCTAACATATCTAAACATTGGCTACTCCAGTAGTGATGGCTATTGGTAAAGAGACATCAAATCCATTAATTTTCAATGATTCACCTCTCACAGGAGTTAACACACCTGGATGTGATGAGAATAGTATGAAACTTAAGTGATTTGATGTACATATTGTCATAGTGGCAGCCAAGTTCACGTGCATATCATGGTGACCAGTATATATGTTTTGAAGAAGATTTCATATTCCTGCTGAACTATTGAAGTTGCTGCTGGATGCTATAGAGGTTGGAATCTTGCAAGTTATGGATGTTGCTGCTGGTTACTACTTATTGCTGCTGCTAAGTCGCAGTCCTCAAGCCTGAGAAGTTAAAGCTCTATCACACTGGAATCTTACAGGTTAACCTAGTCAACCTCAAGATTAGGGGAGGATTGTTGGGATCTCTGGGAAATAAGAGTTTCTCAGTGATGGGAGGATTGTTGGGATATGAGAAATAAGGAGTTTCTCATTGCTGCCGATAGTGAAGCTGGTTCCTGCCGATAGTGTTGCATTGCTGCTGCGGTTGGTTCCTGCCGATAGTATTGTTTTGTTTCTGCCGATAGGGTTGATTGCTGCGGATAGTTATTGTTTGTTATCCGTATGTTTAGAAAGTTTGTTAGATTTATTTTTAGAAGAGATTGATCTTTATCTCTTAACACGTTTTCTTGTAAGACGGGTTAGGGTTAGGGTTTCTTATTGTTATAAAAGAAACATCCCGTCCATATGTTTGATACACTTTTTGACGAACACAATATTCAATAACACAATTCTTAGTTCTTAGTCTGATCCATAGAGGATCATTGTCCTTTATAGCTTTCTTCTTTATTATACTTGTTGTTTAGTTTCCGCATAAACACTTGTATTCCATACAGAGGTTCTTGTTTAACCAAGCTCAATCTAGCTCGAAGTACTCGATCCTACAGTTTTATCGGGTCAACAGTCATCAGTCAACAGTCAACGGTCAACAGTCAAACTTATTGAAATTAAAACAAAAGTTAAAAAGAATGAAGATGAAGTAGAATATGACCATGTTGACCACAACCATTATACAACTACTTATGCAACCTCAGTTTAATCACATCACTGGTCCACATGGTTTAAAAGATAATAAAAACATTCGACAACAATCGTCAACCCACATCACTACCGACACCAACTCAGTCACTATCCAAAACCCACCTCCAACTTATCTAATCAGTCAACAATAACTAAAACGAAAATTAACTCCAATCTCAGATTTCTTTTCGTGTAGTACAATGCCCAAAGAATTTTTACAAATTCAAACACACGAATAGAAAAAGTCATTATAGATCTGTGATGAGTTTATACTCATTTTTTTATGTCCGAAATCTTATAAAGAAGAGACAAACACAAACTTGTTTCATCTCTCTTGTCTTTCGGTTTGTACATAAATGAAAAAGTTATCCATGATCTCAGATATAGTTCATCGTGTGTACAAATCTTTATAGATTTTCTTACGATTGAACTTGATCCATCATCGATATATTTTTCTTTTAAAAAATACGAGGAAAATAATCGAGCATACCTTAAACCTTTCAAAGAATCATGATGCCTTTGATGTGTTTCATTCGAAAATAAAAGGGGAGACAAGATTGGTTGTTACAGATTTATTGTGATTCATACGATGAGATGCGAGTTTGTTGGTTGGTGTTGGATCTGAAATGAGGAGAGATAAGATAAGAGGAGGGGGGCGGATGATAGAGAGATTAGGGTTTGAGTTAGGTTTGTGACTGCTTATTGGAAGTTATCAAAAGGGGCGGATTATAATTAGGGTTAAGAATGGTTTTAGTGATTCTTACTACCATTATATACCCAAATTATTAGGGTTGTGTGATGTTTGGATCGGATTTTTGTTTTACGTTTTGGGCCCGGGATGAAACTTGTATTATTATTCTTTGTTGGGCCGAACTCTTAAATCTAATGGTGGGTTGAAATTTTGTATGTGCTATTGAATAGGCCATATGGTTAACCGCATATTTATATTTTGGCCTAATTAAATAGTTAAGTTGAGCTGAATTTTTGCCATATATTTGAATTATTGATTATTGTTGGGGTTTTAAGAGACAAAATGACTTATTTCACAGGGATACGTTTTTGACAAGATCGGGATAAAACCATTATCATAGTTCACTTAAACTGTCGCAAGGCTAGTTTTTGGGCATATAACCGCAAGATGTGACTACGGCGTTAATTCATTATTATTTATTTGAGGTTGAAGTGGAATTTCACGGGTGCGTGTACTTAGTATCTTGAAGATATCGGGGTTGGTTGGATGCATGATTCTTCGAGATCCTTGTTCGAGCTTATAACCGTTAGAATGATTACGACTTGAGTTATCTAGTTATACCTGATGTAAGGAGTTACGTTGTTGTGCTTACAGAGTATAGCTATCACTTTAAAGGAGTTACGTTGTAGTGCTCAAGTGTCACAAAAAGCTGTGGATAATTCGAGAGAAGTTCATATACAGTTAAGGAAGGTTGGATGGGTATATGATTCTACCTTTATTGAAATTCTCAGTATTGGTTCGTAGTCAGACAATAGTGCAAGCTTAAGTCACAAGTTCGGGTTATTTTACTTCAGTCTCAAGTTTGTAATACTTGGTTTTCTCCATCTGTAGTCACTACAAAAAGCCGTCAGAATGATAACGGGGTCGTAAAGAGTTAGCAGAGAAGAGTATTAAAGAGTAGAGATTTTATCAGCAGTTGATTCTCATGGGCTATTTATGGTACTTCACACATCTTCGACTAATTGGACATACATGGTTTACGCTGCCTCCGTTTCCATCGTAGCCATAGTGTGTATGCTTCTGATTCCGCGAAGACATCGTGGGGGAAGAGAGAGTAGATGTACTTTGACTTTTCTTGCATTCTTTGCGAAAACACTCTTTTTCCAGATGTATCTGCAATTAGGGGGAAGAAATGTGCACATCGGGGACGCAAAACAGACTCACGTGATCGAGCTTACAATTTCATTACTACCGGAGAGACGTCCGCAGAGATGATCGGTGGTTCAGTTTTGTGATTTTGGTGTAATCGTTTCAACTTTCGCAGGTTGTGAAGTGTGAAGTATCCTACTTATGTAAGAAGATCTTGCTGATTTCTTGCATGTTACCCCCGAACGGAGTTTCCGCATTGAGCATAACCGTTACTGAGTACTAGTCAGATTTGCTTGGTGTGGTTTACGATGTCATCTACAAATTCCGATGTGTACCTAAAACCTTCAAAAGATAGAAGAAATGTTAACTACATCAAAGTTTCGAATCTGCTGAAGAGGGTTGTCAGTTTGGGGGGAAGCTGATTCAGAAACTTCACCAAAAAGAAGTATATGAAGAAGCCGTTAAAGACATGCAGCATGAATTGGGGGGAAGTTAATCCAGTTCATGCATATTACATCGTTTACCTACAAGTGAAGAAAAGTTCTCAAGCCGAGGTACAAGACGAAGACAAAGAGCGTCAACTGTAATCATCCTCAGCACTTGAAGAGCTTATGAAGACCTTTCTTTATTTGTATTTGTACTTGTAGGAAATGATGTAAGTAATCCCATATGTTGCCACATTGGGGGAAGATTGTTGGGAATGCTTCTAGCACTAAAATGTGACAACATATTTGGGATTACATTAGCTATATTGTAAGGCACAAACACAAGGACTAGAACCGTAATTTATGTAAAGTCTTGTGTAAGTTAGCCTTTATATACCCTCCTAGACTTCACTAGGAGGGTGAGCCTTGTTTTGTTATTTTCACTTTTACTATTATCATTAAGAAATCCAGGTTCCTCTCTCTCACTACACTCTCTCTCTCTAAAACTCTTAACCATGGAGATGATGTATTTCCATCATCCCCAACCTCCCGATTCACAATATATATCATCCAAAACACGATCAAACAAAATTGATGGAGGATATGTTGCTTTTGGGAGTAACCCCAAAGGAGGAAAAATCTCAGGCAAAGGTACTATTAGAACTGATAAACTAGATTTTGAGAATGTGTATTTTGTGAGAGAGTTAAAGTTTAATCTCTTTAGTGTCTCACAAATGTGTAACAAAAAGAATAGTATTCTCTTTAATAACACTGAATGTATTGTCTTATCTCCAAACTTTAAGTTAATTGATGAAAGTCAAATTTTACTTAGAGTTCCTAGAAAGGATAATATATACAGTGTTAATTTAGAGAACATAGTTCCTAAAGGAGGTTTAACTTATCTCTTTGCAAAAGCCACATCTGATGAATCTAAACTTTGGCATAGAAGGCTAGGTCACTTGAATTTTAAAACAATGAACAAATTGGTTAAGAGAAATCGTGTAAGAGGTTTACCTTCAAAACTTTTTGAAACTGATCAAACCTATGTTGCTTGTCAGAAGGGAAAGCAGCATAGAGCCTCTTGTAAGTCCAAAACAGAGAACTCAATAAGTCAACCTTTACATATGTTGCATATGGATTTGTTTGGTTCAACATTTGTAAAAAGCTTAATGAAATGGATGTATTGCCTAGTTGTCACAGATGATTTTAGTAGATTTACTTGGGTTTTATTTCTAGCAACTAAGTATGAAACTAGTGGCATTCTTAAGTCCTTTATAACTAGGATAGAAAATCTAGTAGATTACAAGGTTAAGGTGATAAGATGTGACAATAGGAATGAGTTCAAAAACAAAGAGATGAATCAGTTATGTGAGATGAAGGGTATTTTGAGACAATATAGTGTAGCTATAACTCCTCAACAAAATGGTGTAGCTGAGAGGAGAAATAGGATAGTAATTGAGGCTGCTAGGACTATGATAGCTGATTCTAAGTTACCAACTACTTTTTGGGCTGAAGCAGTTAGTACTGCTTGCTATGTGCAAAATAGAGTGTTAGTTGTTAAGCCTCATAACAAGACCCCATATGAACTTTTTCATGGTAGAACACCAACTTTAAGCTTTATGAGACCATTTGGGTGTCCTGTTACTATTCTCAATACCATAGATCACTTAGGCAAATTTGATGGTAAGGCTGGTGAAGGTTTCTTTGTTGGATACTCTTTGAATAGTAAAGCCTTTAGAGTATTCAATAGTAGAACAAGGATAGTGGAAGAGAACTTCCATATTAGGTTTAGTGAGAGTACACCTAATGTTGTAGGTAGTGGACCAGATTGGCTATTTGATATTGATGCACTAACAAGAAAAATGAATTATGAGCCAGTTGTTGTAGGTACACAGTCTAATGGTTTTGCAGGTACAAAATCTAATAATGATGTTGGTCAAGCTAGAAAGGAGACACAACCTACAAAAGATTACATCTTGATACCATTGTGGACTGCTGATCCACCATTCTCTCAAGATCCAAAGAGTTCTCAAGAAAATGTAGTCAAATCTTCAAGTGATAATGAAGATTCTAGTGATGATGAAAAGAAGGTTCATATAGAACCAAGAAGAGAGACTAAATGTGATAATCAAGAGAAGGATGATAAGGTTAACAACACAAAAGATGTTAATACTGCTAGTGATGGAAACAACAATAACAATATTAATACTGGTAGTTCAACTCTTAATGCTGTTGGCATGAAAGTTAATACTGTTGATGGAAATGCAAACAATGAATTTCCATATGATCTAGACATGCCTCCTTTGGAAGAAATATGGAATGACAGTGATGTTGAAGATGATGCTGGAGTAGCCGACATGAACAATTTGGATACAACAATCCCAGTCAGTCCTATTCCAACAACAAGAATACATAAGTATCATCCTCTTGAACAAGTTATTGGAGATGTGCATTCAGCTACGCAAACAAGGAAGATGACCAAGAATTTGAAGGAACATGGGCTATTTGTTAGAACTCTTAAACAAAGAAACAATCATAAAGACCTTCAAAACTGTTTGTTTGCTTGATTTTTATCACAAGAAGAACCCAAAAAGGTAATTCAAGCTGGGTAGAGGCTATGCAGGAAGAGCTTCTACAGTTCAAGTTACAAGAAGTTTGGACTTTGGTGGATTTACCAAATGGAAAAAGGGCTATAGGCACAAAATGGGTTTTCAGAATCAAAAAGGATGAAAGAGAAATTGTAATAAGAAACAAAGCAAGATTGGTAGCTCAAGGGTACACACAAGAAGAAGGGATTGACTATGATGAAGTCTTTGCCTTTTTTGCAAGAATTTAGGCAATTAGACTGTGTTGGGAATAAAATGTTCAAGTCAAAGAGCCTGCTGGATGATGTATTGAGCCTGCTAGTTGATTTTGAAGAAGATGAAGATGTACTAACAGTACCTTCTGGGTGAGAAGGTACTGCTAGTTAATGAAGGTCCTGCCAAGTTGATGATCAAGTTGATAGATATTTATTTGTAGATATTTGTTGTATTATTAGTCTTTGTACAATGTAATACGTTATGTTAAAGTAGTTCAGTCTTCCATGTTTGTGCAGAAGAATATACAGAGTAGTTTACATTGGTAGTTGTATTTAATTGTAGGCTAGAAAGTCCAAGTATCTTATTATATTCAACAACTTGACAACTTGTAATAAGGGGTCCTTATCCTATAAAAGGATCCCTTAGTCACCACCTTTGTAGTCGTCTCTTGTCCAACTAAGAACCTAAGCATAACCAAAACAGAACATCTCTCTAAGTAACTTAGTTACTAATTCACAAATCCTTAAACAATCAAAGATTCAAGGTTACTTTGTAATCCTGGTGATAGTTAGATCATCCGTATTATTTCATCAATAATATTGAATCGTTTTGTGTTACTAAAGTTGTGTTCATTGTTCATTATAACTCACGTTTACATATTCACCACCTTGTGTTCTTTTAAGTGTGTTATAGTAGATTCCGCATACTACATCACATTCATTCATAAATATCCCAAACACATTATTAAGATTCACATCCCAAGTGTTTGTATAATCCTTCACAAGTGGTATCAGAGCTAGGCTGATATTTACGATTTAAAAGAACAATGGATGTTGAACATATTCAAACCAATGTTGCTGCAAAACTTCCATTACTCAAACAAAATGAGTTTGATATGTGGAGACTGAGGGTAGAGCAATACTTTCAAGTGCAAGACTATGCACTTTGGGAGATCATTGAAGAAGGAAATTCATTCAAACCCTCAATCACCACCTCCACAGTAAACGATGCACTTGTAACACATGTGCAAGTAAACCCAACAAGCGCAGAAGAAAGAATTCAAAAGAGAAATGATCTTAAAGCCAGGAGTATGCTTCTCATGACTATTCCAAATGATCAGCTTTTGATTTTCAACAAGTACAAATGTGCTAAAACCCTTTTTCAAGCTATTGTGGCTAGATTTGGTGGAAATGATGCCACCAAGAAAACTCAGAAAACTCTCCTCAAACATCAGTTTGAAAACTTTGCAGCCACAACAAATGAGTCTTTGGACAGCATGTTCAATAGACTTCAAAAGCTTTCAAGTCAGTTAGCCATTCATGAAGTAATGGTATCTCAAGAAGACTTAAACTCCAAATTCCTTAGGAGTTTACCCTCTGAATGGTCCATGCATGTCATTGTCTGGAAAAACAAACCAGATATTGATCAGATGAGTCTTAATGATCTCTACAACAACTTCAAAATAGTAGAGCATGAAGTGAAGAAGACTACTGGTTCAAGCTCAGGAAATATGGCTTTTGTATCATCTCCAAGCACCTCAAGAGTTGTAGATGAAGAAAAAGATGGTAGAGAAGAAGGTACTGCCAACACAAATTTTGGTACTGCCAGTACTTCTAGCAGTACCAAAACCATTCTAGATGAAACAATTGGGTGTGCCTTCCTAACATCACAACACAATGGGTCCATATTAACTTTTGAAGATCTTCAAGAGATCAATGATGATGATCTTGAAGAAATGGACATAAAGTGGCAACTTTCACTTCTGAGCATAAGGGCTAAGAAGTTACTGATGAGGACTGGAAAGAAGATTATCATAGATGGTAATGAGCCTGCTGGGTATGACAAGTCCAAAGTGGAGTGTTACAACTGCCACATGAAGGGTCACTACTCAAGAGAGTGTAGAAGACCAAAGAAGCAGGATGATAAGGGAAGAGGGTTTGAGAACAAGAACAAGGGAAGGTTTGAGAAGAAAGGAAGCTTTGAGAACAAGAGTAAGGCTGTGGAAATCACTGAGCCTAAAGCAATGGTGGCTATTGATGGGATGGGTTTTGATTGGAGTTTTATGGGTGAAGAGGAGTCAACTTCAGATGAATTGGCTTTAATGGCTTTCTCCACTCCTGAGGTACAAATTACAAAATGTTCTAATACTTGTAAAGTTTTTGAAGAATTACAAACTTTTATAAAACTTTATGATGAACTAAAAGTAGAAGAAAGAAAAACTCATCAAGACCTAGTCAATCATAAGTGTGGTATGGCCAAACTTGAGAAGCAGATAATCCATTTTAGGGAAAATGAACTCACTTTTTCTGATGCAAAAGCCATTCTTAATAGGGAAATATTTTTGAAAGATGCAGAAATAAAAATGTTAAGAACTGAGTGTGCTAAAATGACTTTGGCAAAGGAAAATATTCAACTAACAGTTACCACTTTGGAAACTGCTTCTGATTGTACTAGAAGCATAGTTGAAAATCAGATGAACAAGAGAATCAAATCAGGGATTGGATACAATACTTGTCCACCTCCTTATAGAGGAATCCCTTGTCCCCCAGGATTAGATCTTGCAGAATCAGGTTTACATGAATTCATCAACAAACCATTAGCTAAACCTGTAGAGAAAAGTGAACCTGTTGAGAGTGCTAAGATTGCTTCACTCTCTAAGGTGCTCACTGATAAGAAATCAGATGTTCTAATTATTGAAGATTGGATATCTGATGATGATGAAGAAGAGACTGTTTCAACCAAAGGAAACAAAGTAGGACCAGTCAGTCCTAAAAGAGTAGAGATTAAGACTAAGGCTAAAGCTATTTTGAAAACAGTTGAATGTTGTGCTAAATGTAATAGCAAACCTAGAGGTAGCCAAAGAAATTGGAACAATCTTAAGTCACACCAACTTGGTGATGATTTTGTTATGTACAATAAGGCTTGTTATTACTGTGGTAGTTTTAATCATACTCATGCTTATTGTAACAACTGGGTTTCTGGGAGTAAATCAAAGTCTAAAACAAATGAAACACACCCCAGAAAAAGTTTTGTGAAGTCTAACACACCAAAAGTTAAACATACTGTTAGACAAAATAAGCCTGTTAACCCAAAACCAACTGATAAGGGCGCAAGAAACACTTTCAAATATGCACCAAAAGTTGTGAAAAGTCCCATTCAAAAGAAATCTGTGGTCAAAACACAAATTTGGAGACCAAAACCAAAAGGTCCTGCTAGACCAAATGGTACTGCCAAAATTGGTACTGATAGACCAAAGACCACAAAATGGATTAAAAAGGAAAATGCTGTTAAGTCCTCAGCATGTTGGATATGGAAACCACTCCAATCAAAAGGTGCATCAACAATCCTAAAAAGGTTTGATTACATTGATGCAAGAGGCAAACCCAAGTCTGTCATGGCTTGGGTACCCCAAGGAAACTAATATGTCTATATATGTGCAGGAACATTCAACTGATATTGGTGATCAAGGATATGTAGATAGTGGATATTCAAGGCACATGATAGGCAACATGTCTTTCCTCACAGACTTCAAAACAATTGATGGAGGATATGTTACCTTTGGTGGAGGAATCAAAGGAAAGATTACTGGTTAAGGTACTATCAAAACCAGTAAATTAGATTTTGAAAATGTGTACTTTGTGAAAGAACTTCAGTTTAATCTCCTTAGTGTCTCACAAATGTGTGACAAAAAGAACAATGTTCTATTTACTGACAATGAATGTATGGTTCTTTCTTCTGATTTTAAAATGCCTGATGAAAGTCAGATTCTTCTTAAAATTCCAAAAAGGAACAATATGTACAGTGTTGATTTAAAGAACATTGATCCTAAGGAGAGTTTAACTTGTTTAGTAGCAAAAGCCTCATTGGATGAATCTATGCTTTGGCATAGAAGGCTTGGTCATGTAAACTTTAAAACAATCAATACAATTGCAAAATATGATTTAGTTAGAGGTTTACCCAAAAAGATTTTTCAAAATGACCAAACCTGTGTTGATTGTCTAAAAGGCAAACAACATAGAGCTTCTTGTAAGCCCAAGACCCATAACTCAATTTCTCAAGCTTTGTATATGCTTCATATGGATCTTTTTGGTCCTACTAATGTGAGTAGCTTGAATGGTAAAAGATATTGTCTTGTAGTTACTGATGATTATAGCAGATTCTCTTGGGTTTTCTTTTTAAGATCTAAGCATGAAACAAGTGAGATCCTTAAATCTTATATAACTGAGGTAGAAAACCAATCTGATAAGAAAGTAAAAATCATCAGATGTGATAATGGGACAGAATTCAAGAATAGAGTTATGGATGACTTTTGCAAAGAAAAAGGAATAAAAAGAGAATTTAGTGTAGCTAGAACCCCACAGCAAAATGGAGTAGCAGAAAGGAAAAATAGAACACTTATAGAGGCTGCTAGAACAATGTTAGTAGACTCTAAGTTGCCTATTTCATTTTGGGCTGAAGCAGTAGGTACTGCTTGTTATGTGCAAAACAGGGTTCTTGTGATAAAACCACATAAAAAGACACCTTATGAACTTTTCTTTGGTAGAACACCATCTTTAAGTTTTATGAGACCTTTTGGATGTCATGTCACTATTCTCAATACCAAAGATCATTTAGGCAAGTTTGAAGGAAAAGCTGATGAAGGCTATTTGATAGGGTATTCTTTGCAAAGTAAGGCCTATAGAGTGTATAATAGTTGCACTAGGCTTGTGGAAGAAAATCTTCACATAGAGTTTCAAGAGAAACTAACAAATGTGAAAGGCATTGGGCCAGATTGGATATTTGATATTGATAGGCTTTCAGAATCTATGAATTATGTGCCTGTTTCAGGTACAAATACTAATGATAATGCAGGTTTTGAAGACAATGTTGAAACACCTAAAGATCAAGATTACATCTGGATGCCAATTTGGAAAGGGTTGGATTTATCTTCAAGTCTTGAAGAACCTTCAAATACAACACATGAAGGTACTGAAGATGATCATGGAACTCAGGGTCAAGAGAATCAAGAAAGTAGTGCAAATGACAATGGTACTGCTAGTTCACCAGATGGTACTGCCAGTTCACAAATTGGTACTGCTGAGCCATTAAATGTTCAAACAGATGATTCTTTACCAGAAGAAGTGGGGATTGGCAATCTTCCATTTACCTATGAAGTTCTTACAACACACAACACAAGAATTCTCAAAGATCACTCCACTGATGATGTGATTGGTAGCATTGATTCTGGTGTTAGAACAAGATCTCAAGTCTTGACTTCAGACCAAGAAGGGTTTATCTCATCTATTTATGAAGAAAAGAATCATGAAGTTGCCAACATATGCCTGTTTTCATGTTTTCTCTCACAAGCTGAACCCAAAAACATTAACAAAGCCTTAGATGATGCAAGATGGGTTGAAGCAATGCAAGAAGAACTTCTTCAATTCAAGCTTCAGAAGGTTTGGAAATTGGTTGATTTGCCAAAAGGTCATTGGGCAATTGGAACCAAATGGGTGTTTCAGAAACAGGAAAGATGAAAGGGGGATAGTGATCAGAAATAAAGCAAGATTGGTGGCCCAAGGGTATACTCAAGAAGAAGGGGTAGATTATGAAGAGGTTTTTGCTCCAGTTGCAATACTTGAAGCAATTAGGCTATTCTTGGCCTATGCTTCTTTCATAGGCTTCACTGTTTACCAAATGGATGTTAAAAGTGCCCTCTTATGTGGTACTATTGAAGAAGAGGTGTATGTTTCTCAACCTCCAGGCTTCATTGATGCAGAGTATCCAGACAAGGTGTATAGGGTTACCAAGGCTCTTTATGGTCTACACCAAGCTCCTAGGGCATGGTATGAAACATTGGCTTGCTATTTATTAGAAAATGGATTCCAAAGAGGCAAGATTGATCCAACTTTGTTCATCAAAAGAACCAAGAAAGACATCTTGCTGGTGCAAATTTATGTTGATGACATTATCTTTGGATCCACAAACCAAGACTTGTGTGTAGAATTTGAAAAACTTATGCATAGTAAGTTTGAAATGAGTTCCATGGGAGAACTTACTTTCTTTCTGGGTCTCCAAGTGAAACAATCAAATGAAGGCATATTTATCAGCCAAGATAAGTATGTAGCAGAGATCCTAAGGAAATTTCAATTTGCTGATTCTAAGGTTGCAAGTACACCAATGGATTCAGAAAAGGGGTTACTAAAAGATGCTGAGGGTGAAGATGTGGATTTGCACAATTATAGATCAATGATTGGGTCCTTGATGTACCTTACATCATCAAGACCGGATATCATGTTCTCAGTATGTGTATGTGCAAGGTTTCAAGTACATCCCAAAGTTTCTCATCTCACAGCAGTCAAAAGGATCTTTAGATATCTCAAGGGTCAACCTAGGTTGGGTCTATGGTATCCAAGGGAATCATCTTTTGATTTGGTGGCTTATTCTGATAGTGACTATGCTGGTGCAACCCTAGACAGAAAATCCACAACTGGTGGATGTCAATTTCTTGGTTGCAGACTCATATCTTGGCAATGCAAGAAACAAACAATGGTGGCCAACTCTACAACTGAAGCAGAATATGTTGCTGGTGCAAGTTGTTGTGGGCAAGTTCTTTGGATCCAAAATCAAATGCTTGACTATGGGTACAATTTTCTTAACACCATTATTTACATTGACAATAGCATTACTATTTGTATCATTAAAAATCCAGTTCAACACTCAAAAACAAAACACATTGAAATCAGACACCATTTCATAAGGGATTGCAATGAGAAAAGGTTAATTCAAGTTGTCAAAATTGATTCTGAAAAGAATTATGCAGACCTTCTCACCAAAGCTTTTGATTTAGGTAGATTCAAATACCTAGTAGGAGGTATTGGAATGATAAATCTTTGAAAAACGTGTGTTTTTGTACATAAAAATAACTGGTATTGGCTTTTAAACATGGTACTGCTAGTTTGTCAAAAGGTACTGTCAGTTCATAATTGGTCCTGCTAGTATAAAATTTGCTCTGTTTTGTTCATATTGATGCTTAAATATTTACAATGCTATAGATCAAGTGCTTTGCACTTTGTTCTTTTGGTTTGCATCTAACAAATTTCAGGTTGATAACAAAACAAGAGATCTTCCAAACAAAAAGAGAAATATAGGTTATTTAAATCTCAGGGGAGGTAACAATCTCAGGGGAGGAAATAATAGCCCAGAATGGAAGAAAAACCAATTTATGAAAGGAAAAGAGAAGAGCATACAAGATGATGCAGAGATTGAAAATGATAAGATTAGATCACATATTTAGAAGGGATGAAGCATTCCTAAAGGAGAAAGTTCTATCTAGATCAAACTAAGGAAAGTTTCAAAGCAAAAGCATGCTGATAGATGATTTCACTTGTTGAACCAAGCATCCAAGATACACAGCATCATTGCCTCTTATATTTCCTCCATCCAAGGAAATTGCACCATCTTTCAGGTCAATATGGAATTGGTATTCAGCTCACCAAAGTTTTACAAACTTAAGAGCTGGCTAGTCTATAAGCAAACGGATTTTGGTAAAGACACATCAAATCCGTTGATGGTTGATAGTTTACCAAAAACTATATGGTATTTAACTAACCATACTTAACAGTAAATAGTTAACTAGTCCATAAGCAAACGGCTTTTGGTAAAGACAAATCAAATCCGTTGATAGCTGATAGTTTGCTAAAAACTATAAGGGATTTTTGCTAAAATTTAAAAGAGACTGCCAAGTAAAATTTTTATTCAAAGGTACTGGTAGTTCAAATTTTGGTACTGCTAGAGTAAAATGGTACTGCTAGATAACCGTTGAGCTTGTCAGAAAAAGTTATAGCCGTTGGACCTGGTAGTTACAATTAGCCGTTGGGGTAATTTTGTAAATTACTGATGATTATATTATATTATATTTCACATATAAAAGATCTTTTTAACCGCCTTTTCATTTACTTATTATAATATTTCTTATTGTCGGTTAAAAGTAATTCTCTCATAATATCTTTCATCAGTCCTTATCACAATTAACTCAAATCTTTCATCTTCTACCAGTACCACCAACAAATCCCACCATCATAATCAAGATTTTCATTAATTTTCACCATGGCTGTTCTAACTTTTGTTAAACGTCACAATCAGTTAGCATTTTTGGAAAAGTCTGAGGATAATGCCTCTTTTCATTAAATAGTGGACTTTTTAAATGATTCGTACATCAGGTTTGCTTTACTTGTCAATCCCACTATTTATGAATCTCAAATTTTACAATTTTGGCAAACAGCTAAAGTTAAAACTTCTGAAAATGGGGACCAAAGGATAAAAGCCAAAGTGGATGGCAAACCCTTGACTCTTACTGAGTCATCCATAAGAAGACATCTTCATTTGGATGATTCAGATGGTATTAGTCAATTGCCTGATACTGAAATTTTTGAAAATTTGGAAAGAATGGGGTATAATGCTGATTCTACTAAACTCACCTTTCTTAAAAAGCATTTTACTCCACAATGGAGATTTTTGATCCATACAATCCTTCATTGTTTGAGCCAAAAGAAAACCTCTTGGGAGCAATTTAGTGGAAACATGGCCTCTGCTCTCATTTGCTTGGCAACAAACAGAAAATTCAATTTTTCCAAACATATTTTTGAAGGATTGGTAAAAAATGTGGATAGCCAAACAAAGTTTTTGATGTATCCAAGGTTTATTCAATGCATCATTGCAAAATCAAAACATTTGTTGCTTCCCCCACACTCACTTTATGAAACACCAAAACTTTCTCACAAAGTATTTTCAAACATGAGAATTGGTTTCAATGGGGAAGAAATACCACTTTTTGATGAAATGTTACCACAACATCCTGAAGAACCAACACCATCATCTGAATCACCATCATCAAGTTCTTCACCTGGTTACATCTCACCAACTCATCTTACATCACCAATCCCTACACCTGTACCATCTGCAACACCACCAACACCATCACATCATGTATCACCATCCCAATCTCCTCAGACAGTGGAAGAACTAAAAGAGAAGGTGAAGCTCTTGGAAGATGCTCTTAAAAGTCAAAACACAAAATTTTCTGAGATCAACATCAAGTTAGTTAAGAGGGTAAAGAAATTGGAGAATGAAGTGAAGAAGCTAAAGGGTAAAAGATCTTCAAAGGTTGTTTTATCTAGTTCTTCAAGATCAGATGCTGAAGGTTTGGGTCACTCTTCCAAAAAGGGGAGGATGGGTAGTTCTGAAGAAGAAGAGGAGGCTCAATTTGATTTTCATGAAGGAACTCAGGTTTATGATGAAGAGCCTGCTGGTGCAGAGCAAGAGCCTGCTAGTTCAAAAGAGCCTGCTAGGATTGAGAGGCTTTTGGCTATGGACTACAAAGGTACTGCTGATCATGTGTACAAAAGAAAGAGGGACTTAGAGCCTCAAGGGAATTTGTTTGTTCAAGGGAGGTTATTTATTGCTGATGAGCAATCTACTGCTCCATCTCAAGAACCAACTCCAAAAGATAAGGGCAAGAGCATTATGGTTGAAGATGAACCAAAGCCCAAAAAGTTGAAGAGAACAGAGCAAGTACAGATGGCTCTAGATGAGGAAGTCTCCAAAAGGCTTCATGAAGAAGAAGTGCAGAAAGCATTTGAAGCTTCAAGACTGCTTGCAGAAATGCAAGAGCAAAAAGATGCTGCTCAGACTCTTCTTGACACTCAAGCTGCTCAAGAAACCTTTGATGCACAGATGCAATGGATTATTGCCAATGATCCAATTGTAAGAGGTCAAGCAACAATAATTATGGATGACAAGAATCTTTCTACTGAAGAGAAAACAGCAGAGCTTGAAACTTTTATCAACAAAAAGTATAAAGAAGCAGCTCTGGATGATATTTTTCAAAAGATTCAAGAAAGTAAGAAAAGAGGTTTTAGGGTGGGCACATCTCAGAAAGATCAAGTGACTTTTATGAAGAGATTTCTAAGAGGTCAAGCAAACTGGACTGAATATCAACTGAAAAAGAAATCTGCTGATGAAATCTACTTCCTGTATCTAAATGCCTACAAGAGTCTTTACTACAAGATCCCATCTGATGCAAAGCCTTCAATGAAAAAGAAAGATGCTCAACAGAAGAAAGAAGAAGCAAAATTGGATTCAGAGCAAGTAAGTAAAATGTTAATTAATTTGCCAACAATTATACATGCTGATCCAATTAGGTCTAGACACCCTATTATTGATTAGGAAATTCACCATGATAGATCAGGAAAGTCATGGAAAATAACTAGGTTGGGGGACAGACTGCTATCTTCAAGAATTTTGAAAATCTGATTAGAGCATGTGATAGAGCTGACTTAGAAGAATTGTGGAATCTAGTTCAAATTAGGCTAGACTCAAATTCTAGCACTGATGTTAAGGAACAGGAACTATGGGTAGAATTCAATAGGATGTATGATCCTAATCCAAAAGATGTTCATTGGAAGTTTCCATATCATGATTCTACAACCACATGGGAATTTCTAAGTCATAGCAGTATTCATCATCTTTTTACACAAAGTGGGATTGAACTCTTTATGTTGGCTGAGAAAGAGTATCCACTTAGCTATGAAGTTCTTACAACCATGATCTCCAAGAGATTGAGATGTGATAAAGATGAAGAAAAGTCAGAAGTTGTTCAAAGTTTGCTGAGGAGCATATTTGAGCAATGTGAAAGAAAAAGGAAGAACAGAGAGTAAAGTTTTTGGAAGAGTTCCCTCAGATCCTCAAGGTATGTATTTTATTCATCAGAAACTTGTGTATTTTAAAGGAAATAACAAGTTTAGGGGAGGATTGTTGGGAATAAAATGTTCAAGTCAAAGAGCCTGCTGGATGATGTATTGAGCCTGCTAGTTGATTTTGAAGAAGTTGAAGATGTACTAACAGTACCTTCTGGGTGAGAAGGTACTGCTAGTTATTGAAGGTCCTGCCAAGTTGATGATCAAGTTGATAGATATTTATTTATAGATATTTGTTGTATTATTAGTCTTTGTACAATGTAATACGTTATGTAGAAGTAGTTCAGTCTTCCATGTTTGTGCAGAAGAATATACAGAGTAGTTTACATTGGTAGTTGTATTTAATTGTAGGCTAGAAAGTCCAAGTATCTTATTATATTGTACAACTTGACAACTTGTAATAAGGGGTCCTTATCCTATAAAAGGATCCCTTAGTCACCACTTTGTAATCATCTCTTGTCCAACTAAGAACCTAAGCATAACCAAAACAGAACATCTCTCTAAGTAACTTAGTTACTAATTCACAAATCCTTAAACAATCAAAGATTCAAGGTTACTTTGTAATCCTGGTGATAGTTAGATCATCCGTATTATTTCATCAATAATATTGAATCGTTTTGTGTTACTAAAGTTGTGTTCATTGTTCATTATAATTCACGTTTACATATTCACCACCTTGTGTTCTTTTAAGTGTGTTATAGTAGATTCCGCATACTACATCACATTCATTCATAAATATCCCAAACACATTATTAAGATTCACATCCCAAGTGTTTGTATAATCCTTCACAGACTGTTTTTAGCTTATGCTTCATTTAAAGACTTTGTGTTGTATCAGATGGATATCAAGAGTGCTTTTCTCTTTGGGAAGATTGAAGAAGAGGTGTATGTGTGTCAACCACCAGGGTTTGAAGATCTAGATTTTCCTGATAGAGTATACTAGGTTGAAAAAGCACTGTATGGGCTACATCAAGCTCCTAGATCATGGTATGAAACCTTGTCAACATATCTGTTAGACAATGGGTTTCACATAGGGAAGATTGACAAGACCTTATTCATCGGAAGGCACAAAGGTGATATTTTGCTGGTACAGGTGTATGTAGATGATATCATATTTGGTTAAACAAAGAAGGATTTATGCATTGAATTTGTGAAGTTGATGCATGAGAAATTGTAGATGAGTTCTATGGGAGAACTTACATTCTTCTTGGGATTAAAAGTGAAGCAGAAGAAGGATGACACAATTATTAGTCAAGATAAGTATGTTGCTGAAATTTTAAAGAAGTTTTGGTATACGGATGTCAAGACTGCAAGTACACCAATGGAAACTGGAAAGCCTCTGCTCAAAGATGAAGATGGTGAAGAAGTTGATATTCACTTGTATAGGTCAATGATTGGTTCATTGATGTACCTTACTTCTTCAAGACCTGGCATTATGTTTGTAGTGTGTGCATGTGCTAGATATTAAGTCACTCCAAAAGTTTCACATCTTCATGTTATGAAAAGAATTTTTAGGTACTTGAAAGGTCAACCAAAATTGGGCCTTTGGTATCTAAAAGATTATCCTTTTGATTTGATATCATACACTGATAGTGATTATGCTTGAGCAAGTTTGGATAGAAAGTCTACAACAGGAGGTTGTCAATTTCTTGGGTGTAGATTGATCTCATGGCAGTGCAAGAAACAAACTGTGGTTGCAAATTCCAGAACAGAAGCTGAATATGTGGATGCTTCAAGTTGCTATGGACAAGTGCTTTGGATTCAGAATTAACTAATTGATTATGGGTACAATTTTATGCATACTAAGATTTTTATTGACAATAACAGTACTATGTGGATAATTAAAAATCTTGTTTTTCACTCAAAAACAAAAAATATAGAGATCAGACATCATTTTATTAGAGATTGCAATGAAAAGAAATTGATTCAAATGGTTAAAATCCATACTGACAAGAATGTTGCAGATTTGCTTACAAAAGCTTTTGATGTAAGTAGATTTCAATATTTGATTGCTAGTATTGGAATGTTAAATCTTTAAAGTTTTTGATCTCTTTATGTTTTTGTAAAGTTTTATATGGATTAGTACCGTTATTCAAGTCATTAAATGTTTCTGCTGTTAAGTATAGTTAATACTGTTGTTAAGTATAATCTTGTAACTATTGTGAATATGGTTATTGTTTGTGTTTTTGTGGTGTTTGGACTAACATTTTGCAGGAAAAGGAAAGAAAAGTGTTAGCTTGGTGTGGAATTGGAGTTAGTGTTGGTGCCTCAGATTTACTGCTGCTAGGCATAAGTTAATGCTGCTATGCATAACTTAGTGCTGCTGAGGTTACAACTGCTGGTTTGTTCAAGGGACTGTTTCATAAATTATTCGATTAAGGGTTTATATTCACCAATAATTAAGTTTAATCGATTTCATTCGCATAATACTCTCTCAAAACAAACCCTAACTATCTTATTATCATCTAATTGTAAAAACCCACCATCAATCACAATAATGTCGAACCTAACTTTTGCTGATACTCACAATATGATCGCGTTTTTGTCAAAACCCAAAGAAAGTGAAGGATTTACAGAGATTGTTGATTTCTTAAATGCAAACCCTATAAGGTATGCATTAACTGTAAGTCCTACTATATATATTTCCCACATTGAACAGTTTTGGTCTACTGCTAAGGTCAAAACAATCAATGAAGAAGTACCGATTCATGCCCTAGTAAATGGCATGAAGATAATCATCACCGAAACATCTGTTAGGAGATCTCTTAAACTAGCAGATGAGGAAGGTGTTCAGTGTCTGTCAAACTCTACTATTTTTAAAAACTTTGCCTTGACGGGGTATGAGAAGCAATCTGAAAAACTGGCTTTTTACAAAGCTCTCTTCCCTCATCAATGGAAATTCTTAATCCATAATATCTTACAGTGTCTAAGTCCAAAGACAACTGGATGGAATGAGTTAGCAGCAATATGGCCTCTGCCATAATCTACTTAGCTACAAATCAAAATTTTAATTTTTCCAAATTGATTTTTGATAGTATGGTTAAGAACTTGGATAATTTAGCAAACAAATTTTATATCTATCCAAGGTTTTTACAAGTTTTCATGGATAAACAATTTTCAGAGAAGGTCACTCATAAGAGAATTTATCGTGCACCTTCTCACACCAAAAAGAGAATACCCATTTGAAACCCAACACACACCCACAATTTTGCCACCATCAACCTCCCAACCTCAAAAGACCCAAAAACATAGGAAGCCCAGAAGAAAGAGCACTCAGATACCTCAGTCTGGTGTTTCTAGTATGGATGCAGATGAGGAGGAGGATGACAGTTTGGTGAGGGCTGCCACTACTGCTGCTAGCTTAGATGCAGAGCAGGACAGTGGTAACATATCTAAGACCCAATCCAAGGCAACGTCTAATGGATAAAGTTCCCAAGGAACTGATTCAGATGATGGTCCCAAGCGTCAAGAGACCATGGGGGCACAGATGCTTAAACTAGGTTTGAGACTGTGTCTAACATACCCAATGATTCACCACTTGGGAGAGGTAACACACTCCGAAGTGATGAGGGTAGAATGCAACTAAAGGAATTGATGGATCTTTGTACAATTTACAAAAAGAGGTTTCTGACTTGAAGAAGACCACTTCCTCTCAACAAACTAAAATTACAAAGTTGAGGAAGAGGGTCAAGAAGCTAAAAGGGAGAAAGAAGTCAAAATCTCATGGGTTTAAAAGGTTGTTTAAAGTTGGTACTGCTGCAAGAGTGGAATCCTCTGATGGTGAAAAAAGTTTGGGGGAGGATGCCTCTAAACAGGGGAGGATGAATGAAGGGGAGGTTGAAGAGATGGTTATGGATGAAGGATTTGAATTTGTTGTTAAAGATAGTGTTGAAAATGTGAATGATGAGTTGGATAATGCTGCTAAGTTTGATGTTAATGTTGTTCAAGTTTCTGCTGTTGGTGATCAAGTTAATACTGCCAGTGTTGAAGTTAGTACTTCTGAGCCAGAAGTTACTACTGCTGCCACAACTACAACAACTGTTGAACAAATCACAATAGCCCATGCACTTAAGGAGTTAAAGAGCACAAGACCCAAGGCTAAAAGGGTAGTCATCAGTGAACCATCTCAATCAACAACAACAACATTTCAACAACAATATTAGGGAAAAGGAAAGAGTGTATTGATGGAAGAGCCTGTGGTAAAGCCTCTGAGCAAAAAATAACAACTCTTAGCTGATGAAGAAGCTGCTAGGTTATTGCAAGAAGAATATGATGAAGAAGCAAGGCTTGCAGCTGAACAAGAAAAAGCCAGCATTGAGCTTCTAAACACATGGGAAGATATTGAAGCTAAATGTGATGCTGATCACCTGTTGGCACAAAGGATTTTGCAAGAAGAACAGGAAGAGTTATCCATGGAAGAAAAGGCTAAGTTGTTTATGGAGCTCTTAGAGAAACAGAGAAAGTTCTTTGCACCAAAGAGGGCAGAAGTAAAGAGGAACAAACCACCCACCAAGGCTCAACAGAGATCAATAATGTGTACTTATTTGAAGAATATGGATAGCTGGAAGCCTAGTCATTTGAAGAATATGATATTAGAAAAGGTTAAAGAAGTGTTTGACAAGGTTTTCAAGAGAGTGAACACATTTATTGCTATGGAGACAGAGGTGGCGGAAGAAGGAAGTTCTAAGAGAGCAGGAGCAGAATTAGAGCAAGAGATGTCTAAGAAACAAAAGGTTGATGAGCAAAAGGAGCAAATGGGTAGTGATGACAAAGGTACAGATGATCTCAAACAATATATGGTACTTGTTTCAGAAGATGAGCAAATACCTATAGATGTTGAACCTTTGGCTACAAAGCCCCCAAGCATTATTGATTGGATAATTCACAAAGAAGGAAAGAAAACATATTGGGAGATAATAAGAGCAGATGGAAAATCCCAGATGTTTCTCACCTTTGGTCATATGCTAAAAGGTTTCGATAGAGAGGATTTAGAAACTCTATGGAAGTTGGTAAAGGATAAGTATGGATCAACAAGGCCAATTGATATTCATGACAGAGTTTAATGGGGAGATCTGAAAGTAATGTTTGAACTACATTGTGAAGTTGAAGTCTGGAGAGCTCAGTTTGGAAATAAAGTATTGTTTTGAAAGCTATATGACTCTTGTGGAGTTCATACCTTAGCAATGGGAGGACTTCAGATTTACATGTTGGTGGAGAAAAAGTATCCCCTTTCCTTGTCTACACTACATCAGATGTTGGAGAATAAGCTGGAAATTGAATATCACAGTCAGATGTCTACTAAGCTTATTTGGTTTATTGTACAACAAAAGATGAGGAAGTGAAGTGTTTGGAAGCATCCTCCTGGTGAATATGAAGCTTTGATTGAAGAAACTTGATGATTTTAGGAGAAAATATCAAGTTTAGGGGAGGATTGTTGGGAATAAAGCTTCTTGTTGTTGATGCTGCTCATATTGATATTACTGTTGCTCTAAGGAATTACAATTGCTCATGTGCTTTAATGAAAAATATGCTAAGTGTTTTACTGCTGTTTGTGGAAAGTTAAGACTGTTCAGGTAAACTTAAGGCTGCTGTTGAACTTCAAAGAATATATGCTAAGTATGTTAATGCTGCCAGTACAAACTTAGTGTTACCAGTACAAAGTTAATGCTGCTCAAGGCTAAGTGCAAGGTTAATGCTGCTAGTGTCAAGATTACAACTGTTAGTGATAATTACAACTGTTAGATGTTTTAGTTAATTTTGTTTATGAGATATACATGTAAAGTCGGTTAGATAATTATAGAAAAGATTTAGAAAGATTTATCTCGAAGAGAAATTTATTGTAAGCCGACTAGGACTCCTTAGTCTATAAAAGGAGGTCCTAGGGCATAGAGTTAGATACGAGATTCAATACAGAGTTTATAGCTTCAAGGTTTTGTAACCCTAATACTAGGAAGAGTATTCGTATTATTTGTTAATAATATTGAGGCTGTTTTGATTGTTAAACTGTTTTGTTCTTTTGTTTATTGTTACATCAAAAAGTTCTTCTAAATATCAAAGACTAGATTCCGCATAGTATTCGATAAATCAAACATAGTTTCTAGAATAGTTGTGTTAGATTTATCTAGCATTGCTAAACTTTATACAAGCCAAGGAATTCGATCAAGTGCATTACTAGGATCAACATATTAGAATTTAGACAATTCTAATGTTCCTATCATACCTTTCTTAATCATGAAAAGGAATAGGATTGAGTCTCACTCTTCTCTCATGGAAAGGAGACTAGGTTTATTCCTTTAGTGAAGTTGACTCTAGCCAAAAACCCCTATGGGTGTAGATCAATTTACCAATAAAAGAATAACCATCTTTTACGATTTAGTGTTGCATTAATACATTTAAAAGAATTAACAAAATTCAATTTTAGTATTTTCGATAATTAAATCTTTTAAGAAAATTGTTAGCCTTTAAAGTTATGTTATAGTAGGGAATTGCAATAGTTATTAAGTACAAGGTCTAGTTTTGCCATTAGTGTAAAGTTAGGCTTGTAAAATAGTATAAATACACTCCTAGTCTCAACTAGGAGGGTGGGATTCTCATAGTTACTTGGAGGTGTGTGTGTTTTCTTTACTTTCTCTCTCTAGAAAATATACACACCTCCCCCATTCAATAATCTAATTCTACCATGTTTAACCTTTATTTCGAGTTTCCCCTACCTCCTGAACGTGAATCTTGTTATTACAATTGGTATCAGAGATAACCAGGGGCGAATCGTGGTGATTTGTGATGAAAAAAATGTGATTTTTGGTGTTTTTTCTCAGAAAAAGTACGTGTTTCTTCGAGTAAGGATGAATTTCTCCGAGTTATGATGAAGTTCTCCGAGTTAGCCTTGATAAAAATTCCGAGTAAGGATGAAAAATTCTGAGTAAGGAAAAAAAATTTCCGAGTTAGGCATTGTTTTTTCCGAGCAAGGAATTTTCGAGTTAGGCATTGTTTTTCCGAGTAAGGAAGAAACGTTTCCGAGTTAGGCATTGTTTTTCCGAGCAAGGAATTTTCGAGTAAGTAGAAATTTCCGAGCAAGGAATTTTCGAGTAAGTAGAAATTTCCAAGTAAGGAATTTTGCGAGTAAGTGTAAATTTCCGAGCAAGGACTTTTCGAGCAACTATGAATTTTTCGAGTAAGGATATTTTTCGAGTTAGACTTGAATCTTCCGAGTAAGACTTCCGACTAAGGAGTTCCGATCAAGGAAAACATCGAGTTTTATGGCGGGAAAATTTGAGTAAAATTTAATTTGTATGAGCGACTTAACGTTCAATTTTTAGGCTAAATTCAAATTCTGGTACAATGAATTCAAATTTTTAGGTCAAAATTCGAATTTTTTGGGTAAAATTTGGCGTAAAAATTTCTAAAACTCAAATTTTTCTAGCATCCTTAGAATTGCATTTTATGGCATATTTCACACCAAAATCACAAATGATATTATCGGTCTACACCTTCAAAACTACCGCGTATAGCTTAAAAGATCCTGATCAAGATTCACAATCAAATGAAAATGGCTATGTTATCAACTGTGACTACAAGGATGATTCATTATTACTTATTTGAAGTTGAAGTGGAATATCACAGGTACGTGTACTTAGTATCTTGAAGATATCGGGGTTGGTTGGATGCATGATTCTTCGAGATCCTTGTTTGGGCACTCATGGGTATAGTGATTAAGTCTTGGGTTATCTAGTTTTCATAGGTCAAGGGGTGGATGGACGGAGACCTAGTTAACTATTACTTAAAGGAGATACGTTGTAGTACTCAGTGTCACACAAAGATGTAGATAATTCCAGAGAGGTTCATTTACAGTTAAGAAAGGTTGGATGGGTATATGAAACGACCTATGCTTCAAGGAGTTACGTTGTAGTGCTTAGTATAAGTTCTTAGTCACACTATCGTACAAGATTAAGTCACAAGTTTGGGTTATTTTACTTAAGTATCAAGTTCGTCATAGTGGGTTTTCTCTATCAGTAGTCACTACAAAAAGCCGTTGTTTTTTATACAGGAGGTTGATAAAGAGTTAGACAATTTCAAATGGTATTATTAGTAGATTGGGCATATCGACATCTTCTCACGAACTATATGTTTAATGATAAAGTGATTCCAGTTAATACTTCACGTACACATCAGTATGCTGATTCTGATAAATCTTAACCAGCAGGGGAGAGAAATATGTAAAATCCCGTGATGATGGAACTATCCTGGAGAAAGAAAAGTGCATTTCCGGATCTTAATTGATTCTGGTGCTACGGTTTCAAGAAAAGTGCATTTCCGGATCTTAATTGATTCTGGTGCTACGGTTTCAACTTCGGGGAGAGAAATCGTCCAACAAGTTACCTGTGACCAACGATATGGGTCAACTTGTTACTTTGGTTTTATCATTTCATGTGTATGTTATGGACTGCTTTCTCATATGAAAGATAACTGGGATGCATTTAGTGAGATGAAGATGTTGATACTATATTCCCCCGAATGGACAAATTTGAAGAAGGTTGAGTCTACAGTCTGTTCTTCATTTTCCGCTGCGTGTTAAAAGACTAAAGACTGAATGCATTTAATTATCAAAAGACTTCTTCAGCTTCATGGCAATCATCAGAAAGGTTGTCAGTTTGGGGGAGAGCACTTATTAGGGGAGAGTGAAAAAGTCATAATTGATCCCTAATTAGATTTGCTCACATTGTTCTTCTGCAAGTAAAGAAATGGCAGCTGAGAAGATTCTGCAAGCTGAACGAAGTAATGAAGTTTGAAGACCATTCTCATGTTTTATATTGAATTTTACTTGTAGGGAACGTTCTAAGCAATTCCCGTATAACATCACTTTGGGGAGAGATTGTTAGCCTTTAAAGTTATGTTATAGTAGGGAATTGCAATATTTATTAAGTACAAGGTCTAGTTTTGCCATTAGTGTAAAGTTAGGCTTGTAAAATAGTATAAATACCCTCCTAGTCTCAACTAGGAGGGTGAGATTCTCATAGTTACTTGGAGGTGTGTGTGTTTTCTTTACTTTCTCTCTCTAGAAAATATACACACCTCCCCCATTCAATAATCTAATTCTACCATGTTTAACCTTTATTTCGAGTTTCCCTGACCTCCTGAACGTGAATCTTGTTATTACAAAAATTAAATACCCCTGGTAAATATTCATATTAACCATATAATTTCCTTAAAACTAGGACCCAAATTGTCATAGTTCCATTACATCAGTTGATCTGCTAGTAATGAAAGTATTCAATAAGGTAATTGTCGAACAATAATTGACAAACAATTCCTAGATCATTATGGGATTTACAATTGCCAAAAATCTATTTGCAATGTAAGCATGTTTCATCTCATCTTATTCCTTGAGTCATAGATCTTACTAACTAACTCAATTTAGTTGTCTAATTTAGAAACTGTAAATATTCCAGATACGGTCTCACGTAACATGTAGATTTACCTTGTCATTGCAATCTAGTTAAGATCTCACATAAGCTAAATTGCAACTTCAAGTGTTTCTTTTAATTAGATGGCATAAACTTAAATTTTAAAGGGTACTACTTTTGATGTGTGTAATCAAAATATGTGCGAAGAAGCATGCATACATTCGTATCATAGGTTTTAATAAAACTTTCTTATTAAACAATTTCACTAAGATTAAATCAACAAAGTTTTAATCGAGGTATTAGGTAAACCAATCAAAGAATTACCTTTAATTATTGTCCACTATATCGTACTTTTGCATAAGTCAAAAGACCTAGTGTTTCGGATAATTACCACAAAGTGGCGCGTGGAATTAAATGTCAATTTATCCTTAAGATGATTTTATACAAAATATAGTCATCGGTAACTCCATATTGACTCACAAAGAAGCGAAGAAACAAATGTCAGCTTAAAGCCAATTAAAACCCCGTTTCTTTCGGTGCAAATACATGGCAACCTCCTTATACCTCTCTTATAGTTTGTCAATATGGATGAGCCTTTCTAGCTATTGGTATAAAAACCATCAATCGACTAAAAGTTTTAGATTTAACTCTTAAAAACAAATCCAATTTCACAATTGTTTAGTCCGGTTTATTATCTATTCAAAAATTACCCTTTTTCTTACACTCGTCCAACAATAAATAAACAAATAGCAATTAATAAAAATAAAACAACTAAAACAATGTAAAACATGCTAAATAAATCAACTAACATGTATATATTGATCTAAGACTCCCATTAGTTTTCGAGCTAATGGCACCAATGGACCACATACATCAAACTATTTGGTTGCGTAAGTCCTACTACAAATATATACAATAACACACATAGTTGAAAATAAAACGATAAATATGGGTCTTCCTAATTTTAGGTCTTCCCTAATTATTAATTAATCTATTAGTTAATTAACATGTCATACAATATAATTACTAATAAACCCTAATTTATTATTATCGCACAATTAGCATGTAATCATAAAACACTTAACAATTAACGCATAATATCCAATGATCCATGATAAAACATGCATGTTTTCATCATGGATCCACATAAGCAATTATTATTAAATAATAACATCCCAAGATACGCAATCAATTAATGACATAACACAAGTATTCATTAATATTCACATAAAAAATTACATGCACTCCTAGGGTTTCTACAAGTTTAACAAAACTAAAACCTAATTGTTTTAATTTAAGGGTAATTGACCCATAATAAAAAAAAAGTATGGTTTGCAAATTTTTAAAACCCTAGAAACCTTAAACATGTAATAATCAATAAGGATTCAATCTTTATCTGTTTCGGTAATTAATTGCCACTATTGGAATTTAAGTATCATAACAATTATATAATTAACATATAAACATCAATAAGCACGTAGCAGAAGCTTAAGAATCAAATACATGTAATTAATTAACCGAATACTAAATAGAAAGCATACCTTTTAGCAATCCATGCAATTAGGGTTTATGTAAATCAAATTATCCCTAAATCAATTAGGGTTCCTGTAAAATCCCAAGTAGGATTTCTCTACGATCTTGTACACACGTATTACTAACGATTCGATGCGAAAAGCTAGGTTCTTTATCACAATAGATTAACCAAACACTTTAGTTACACTCATGCTCACTTGCAAATCCCTTCGTGGGGCTTCACTCGTCGACCAAGGAGTAAGAGGGAGAAAGAAGAGAAGTTTGGTCTACGATGGAGATCAAGTGAAACAAAGAATGACTACATTTGTGACAAACGATAATTTTCAAACTTATTTTAATAATAAATCCCATTTATTATTACCTATTATATATTTCTGAGCTTTTTGGACCTCGTTTGATTGGAAAACGAGAGATTTTCTCGTGAAACGTGAAAACCGACACACAACGCGCACCGGCACAACCGTAACTTAATATACGTTTTAATTCGATTATTTACTAATTATGTGAAACTAGTCATGTGAATACTCGTTTTTATTGAAAAAACAATTCCGAACACAACGACGTAATTTTTGTGAGTCAAATCAAATGTTTACTAACCTAAATGGGTCCCACACCGTTAATTTATAAAAGATTACAAAAACAACAAAACAGCCCTTGCACTTAAATTCACCGCGCACCCTGTATTTTGTTTTTTGGCAAAAACAGTCCCCACGTTGTAACACCCCCAAATTTACTATACTGCCGAATAGAAATTTGGGAAGTTACTTATCAGTTACACAGTCCAAGTCATAGAAAAAGAACTCTAAAATGATATGTTTTCGAAAAACAACACCATTCGATAATATTATGGAAAATTAAGAGTTTTACAGCATAAAATGGTCCCAATACATTGGTACATAACATAAATTGTTCAAAAGTTTATCGAATGGAATTATAATAAGGTAAGTCTTCATTTATGAAAAAAAGACTCAAAAATGCTTCCCACCTGCTATCGCCTTAAGGACCTGAGATAAAACATGCTAAAAAGGTCAACACCAAGGTTGAGTGAATCCATAGAGTTTAATTATAAGCAGTCGATCACAATAAATAATTTATAAAAATGACTAAGCAACAAATGTCGAGTCTGATAAAGTTATTATTGCCCTAAGCTCGTGACCCCGACACTAACATCATTGCTGTCAATAGCATAAATTTGCCCTTCAAACATAGGTAATAGCCACACCTATCATCAGTACGAATACAATACACACAATAGCCATACAGGCACATTCCGGCATGGGGGTTGTCATTCCCAATAGATCTATTCACGGTATTCGCGTTCACTCGCAAGTGACTAACGGTTCACGATAAAAGGGACTTTCAGGCTATGGGAAACTTAGGCAATAATAATAACCGGATAGCATCCAATTTCAAAGCAAATGTGATCATAAATATTTATAGCATGTATCTCCCCCACGGAGTTTGTAAAACAATTGAAGTAAAAACTTGGGGCTATGAACTCACCGATGAAGAAGTAGTAACAGAAACCGGAGAAGTGTGCACGTCGAGAAAAACCGCAAAGATCACAAGTGACCTAAATAATAATTATGTTTTAATTCAGTACTTGTACTTATAATACCATAAGGTAATTTAGTTGAAAGTTTTATAGTAAGTCATGGGTCGAAAAGATGTTTGAAATAACTTATATGGTTTAAATCAAAAAGCTGATGGAAAATTTATAAAATTACCGCACTAATCGGGTCGCCATTTCTAAACCGTGAAGGCTAAAATTATGAACTTTATATGCTTAGAAAGGTATGGCTCTGTACTATATGAAAATCAAGGCCTCACTTAACTGACAACTTCAAAACATGGGTGAAATTACTAATTTACCCCTGTGTCTCTATGCTGTTACTTCCAACATCCAATTAAGTTTAGCAAAATGAGCATATCTTTTTATCTACAGGTCTAATGGACACAAGGTCAGTGGGAAAAGTTTTCTACATGTCTTAGCTCAAACTTTAAAGTTTTTACCAACCTAGGGTTCTTTGCAACATTTTAGAGTAAATGGCCTATCAAATCTGATATGCAATCCTGGATAAGTTTTAGTGTAGATTTTCTCCAAAAATCATCGGGATGAATTAAGATGTAAGATTTTTGGAGAAATGATCCTAAGACCTGAGGCTAACCCCAAATGTTTTTAGTTTAGCTTAAAACTCAATGAGGACAAAATGGTGAATCGATTTGTTCTTATAAAATCTGGGACAGGTTATGGACCAATCCCAAATGTTACTTTATGTGTATTTATTGTGTCTAATACCCATGCATGCTCAAGATTAATCATCACTACCCTTTTATTAACTCAAGAACTCTATAAGTCCAGGAGTTCAAGATTTATTTGGAAGATCCTTATTAGTTTTTATAAGCAAAGTTTTAAAGAAAGATCAATAACAACTCATCAAAACCCTTTTAAATCAATCCCTCTCTTGCACCTAATAATCAAATCAAGCCTAACTACCTATCTAAAACCTATATTCCTATGAAATATTGAATAAATATCTTCCAAATCACACATGCATGAGTGGTTTTTATAATCCTTAAAAACTCTAAGAAAAATCATAGAAAAAGAAGGATATGAAGTTGAAAATGTTAGGGAAACTTACCAAGACTCTAACCAAATGAATGATGCAAGATTTGAGGCTTGAAAAAATTGAATAATGGTGGTGTTTTGGTGGTGAATCACAGAAGCAAGCAAGGAGGAGGGAAGGAGATGGATAGTTTTAGGTTTGGTAAGATTTGCATGTAAAGAACTAATGATGAATTTCACCTTGAAAATGAAGCCCACCAAAGCCCACTCAAAATCCTTTTAGGGCAACACTCTCACCCTATAAATACTACACTCCCACCTCATAAGTTGGTGTGCAATAGAGAGGGTAAGGTGAGAATGTGTGTAGGCTATTGTATTCTTTTTTTTCTTACAAGCTAATATTACACCGTTCCTTTTATTCTCTCTACTGCCGCCTCATCTTATCTCCATCTTTCTTATTCTATTATTTTATTCTTCATTTTTTCTATTGTTCTTTAATATATACGACATATAATATTCTGCTACTAGTTCCATTTCTCGTATTATTCTTATTCTTATATATTAGTTGTGTGATAAAGGTAGTATATCTAGTGCTCTACAAGTGATATCATTCGCCTCACAAGGATTTAGGTACTAGTTGTGTTTGTTTGTGTGTTACGTGCATTTTCTCATAAAAAAGTTATACCTTTTTCAGTTTTTCGCATCATCTAGTGCGTTTTAAGCAAAAAGCTTCAAGCTTTTGTGCTTCTATTAGCGTTTTTAAGAAAAAGTTAGTAGCTTTTTTTGGTTTTCGTGAGTTTAAAGTCATCAGTTGTGAACCTTTTGTGATTTAGACGAGAAAAAATTGTACTCGTGGGTGATAAATGCATCAAAGGTCCTCGTTCGAATCTTTACAGCCACAAGATTGAGATTTTGTTGTATTTCTTGTATAAGAAAAACAATAAAAAGTGCTTCTCGCCATCGAAAAATATCCAATCCTTGTATAAGGATTTGCGATAAGTTAGGGATTGTCGAAATTCATTTTCGATAAGTTAGGGTTTGTCGAAATTGAACTTTGGCGGTTTTGTCGAATTTGGATCTTGGAGTTTTATCGCAATTGGAAGTTTGCAGATTATCGCAAATCATTTTCGATAAAATTATCGAAAATCATTTCCGATAAAATTATCGGAAATTGGCAAGAATCGTCCCTTATCGCAAATCAACAAGTTTTGTCATCTTTCGGATATTGGCAGATTCAGCCCCTCGCCTTTGCAGCAGCTTTGTGTAACTTTCAGATTTGGCAGTTTCAGCCCTCGCACTTTACTTAAATGATTTCCAAGTTAAATAAGTTTTATAAATTTGATTCGAATGTGATTTCTTCAACACCAAAAGTGAACTCGGTATTTTCGCGCTTGTATAAGTATGTAAAATACTTCGACAATCGGATATCTACCCTCTTGTATAAGAGTGTTAGATTTTTTATATAAATTACCAATTTATATAAATTAGATATATTTCTATCTAAATTGAAATTTTGCCATAATTTCTATAAATTTTGGTCAAATTGAAATTTCTATAGAAATTGTCATTTTATCTAAATTGTAATTTACATAACTTTTGTCGAAATTGTAAACTTTTGTTTTTGTCTAAATTATAGTCTAGTCAAATTTAGTAACTTTATTTAATTTGTTTCATTTATCTAAATTGTAACTTCAACAATCAACAAAGACCAAGGCTTCACAACAACAACAAAGCTTAACCTTTAACAACCACAACACCTATTTCTTTGCAACGATCCTGAATCAACTAAATCAACTTTATCATACAACAACATCATTAATGGCAACTCAACAAGACAATATTGCAACTGATTTGGCTCATGCTTTTGCATTATTCACCAAGGCATTAAACTTCCAACAACATAACAACAACAACCAATGGAATTCACCATACACTGGCAACGCACAGTCATATATGGAACAAGAAGGTCAAATGGTTGAGGTTATTGGGAATCAGCAAGGAAATGCTACGGGTATACAGTTGGGGAATCAGATGCAATATGCAGGGCAATATAATGGAAATCAAATGGGTCTGTTTGTGAATCAAAATGGGGTTAATCAGAGTGAGAATTATTGTTTTACGACTACAATTCAGGAACCTACATCTGAAATTCACAGTGGTAATATTGGTGGAAATGGCAATGTCTGTGCTATGACGAAGCTTGAAAAGCTCCAGTACATGTTGATGCTAGCCAAAAAGGAAGAGTCGGGAATACCATTGACTGATGAGGAATACGACTTCATGGTTACAACAAGAGTTAATGATAATTCTACAGAAGTCACTGGAATCTCTGACGTTATGGATAATCAGCAAGAAACAACATCGTGCAGTAATTTTGACATTCCTCCTACATATGACACAGAACCACTCCATGAGGTACTAAATCCAAGTAATGAGGCTAATCTGTTTGCTCATGAAAAGCCACATTCTGTGCCTCTCGAACCTACTTATGATACATATATGGACACGCCAAGTTGTAGCAATACTAATTTGGAAACTCCAAATATGGATCCTAATGAAGTTCCAGTTGCACAAAATGATGCTAATGATGAGGAAACCCGTGCTTTATTTGAAACATTACTGAATAATTGTCGCATTGAGATTGAAAAAGTGAAACAGGTCAATCGCGATCTTAAGACCGCGAATATGAAATTGACCACTGAGCTTGAGACATACAAGGTGAACGAAAAAGCTTTTGAATTTAACCACAAACGACAGTCAGAACTTGAAATTGGTTACAGAGATTCTGTTTTAAGAGAAAAACAATTGCAAATCAAATTTGACACCCTTGATGTCAATTTGAACAGGAAAATTAAATCTTTAAACAAGGAAATTTCTGAATTAATCAACCAACTTTCTAAACAAAAATCAACTTGTTCTGATCTTGAAAAAGAAAAGAAAGAGTTGCATGCAAAGTTTTCAAAACGAGAAGATGAACTTCTTGATGAAATTCTTGACAAACAGGCAACAATTAAAAAGTTGGAAGAGTTGCTTGTAAAAACGGGTCATTCTACACAAACAATTAATTTGTTAATTAACGATCCAAACCCGATTTTACATACAATGAAGAAACTGGCTCTCGGTTGTGAAAACCCTGGTTATCTCAAGAAAGCTCAGAAAGAACAGAATGTGCTATATAATGGTAATATTATAAATGATGTACATGATCCTCCTGCTGGTTATGATTCTTATGAAACGATTGAGCTTACCAAAGAGAGTAGAAACAAATGCGACAATTGAACAGAGAAATCCAACCAATTGACTATAATGAGCTTAACAAACTTTCTGGCGTTCATCTTGTTCAAAAAGTGTCACCATTGTTTTTCAAAAAACCAGTGGCTGTCGTAAAAAGAAAAGTTGTTTCAAAACATCTTTCTAACATCGAACAAATGTACTCTAACAACACTTGCTACACAAGTGAAGCTAGAATACTTTTGGATGATCTTAAAAAGAGAGTTGAAATGCTTCAAACTGTTGTGGCAACCAAAACAAACTCAAAAATCAACGACTGGTTTTCAAGTTTTCAAACTGAACAGAAAAAGATGTTCGAAACAGAAATTACTCCCATTGTAACTGCAATACATGCAAGAGTAATCCATGTTGAGAATGCAATTGTGAAAGAAGCAGCCGAATTTGTCAAGGACCACAAATCCTTGGTGAAGGAAGCTAATGAAAACATTGAACGTATCAAAGTTTTGGAAAAACAAAATGAGTCACTCTCTGAAGAAGCACTCTCGACTGATATTATATCCATTATTTATCAAATATATTCTGTTGAAGATGATGAAAGACTTCGAGCTGAGACTTCCCAAATTGTTTCAAAATATGAAAATGCGTTTGCAAAGCTTGAAAAAGAAAATGTTACATATTTTAAACAACTGGATCGGAAAAAGGAAGAATGCAAGTATGACAAACTGTCGTATGAACGTTCTTACAAAGAAATGCAAAAACAAATTGATCTTTGGAAGTCTCAGCTTGAAAATCAAAAAGGGAAGGGTGAGGAAACTAAGTTTGCAAAACCATCAACTTCGGACAAACCGGTTGTAAAACCAAAAATGTCAATTTCTCAAAGTGTCCCAAAAGTTGATGTGATAATTGATTTGACAAAACCAGTTACTCCAACACCCTTGCCAAAGGAATCTGACAAAGGAAAAGGGAAAGCAGTTGTTGAAACTTCATATGTGATAGCATCTGGCCTTTCTAGGAATAGTACAACAAATGCGACCACAAAAACAGTTAAGGAATCTATTGGTTCAAACGATATGGTCCACAATCACTATCTAGAAAAAGCTAGGCAAAAGGCACAAATTCGAAAAGACGGAATTTTAGGTACAAAACCTATAGTGATGAATTCTATAACATTACAAGGCACTGCTAGTAGTAGTAAACCATTACCTAGGAACATTCAACAAAAGACTAGGGATTGGCTTGCATCTAAGAGTAGTTGCACAAAAGAAAATGTTATCCACGTAGAATGCATCACTAAGAATTCAAATTCCTCTTCGAACTCAAAGCAAGTTGAAAATGACAGTAGTGACAACATTAAAGTTGCCGTTTTAAACAAGAATGCTGAATTTGTCTATCCTACATGTCAAAAATGTGTTGTTTCAGCTAACCATGATGCATGTGTTGCACTGTATATCAAGAAAACAAATTCACGTGTTAAGGCACAATCCACTAAGACACCAAATAGAAACAAACCCGTTGATAAGAAGCAAGAGGCTAAGAAACCTAAAAGGTGGATCCCTACAGGACGTAGTTTTTCTCAAAATGAGACTTCCGATGCATCTGAAAAGAAAACAACTCCTAGATCTTGCCTTAGGTGGATTCCCACGGGAAGAGTTTTTAAAACAGTTGGTCTTAGATGGATTCCCACAGGAAAGATTCTTGATAGTTGCACCACAACAAGTAATAGTGAAAATCATCAGGATAAGGATGTAGAAACCACTACAACCATTGATAGTGGACACCCTCAGAATGATGATTCATGTACTTCTAACACTATTATTTGTCCATATTCTTCGTTTGTGGATTCTGTGGATGCAGGTACTTGTGAAAGTGCAGAAGGTTCATACACCCAATGTGGAAAAGAAGAACTTTATGCAAACATCGCACTTGGAAATCCTGGTCTAATTCCACTCTTATCTCCACTTTTACCTGTTCATACTTAATTCTTCTTTGTGAATATTATTTTTTTTTTAAAAAGAGAGAAAACAAAATACAAAATTTGAAAAACTAACAAAAACAAAATATAAAAATAGAAAATTTTCAAAAAGACAAAAACAATATAAAATATAAAATCCAAAAATATTCTTCTCCGACATGTCTCTTGTATAATCAATATTCTGTACGTACCTAGAAATGTCATTCAACAATGATACGGGCGTGTACAGATGCTTGAGCGAGAGTTCAGTTAAATGTTTTTCAAAACATGTCGTTTCTCAAAATTTTCTTCTCAATGGCTTCTGCTCACATCAGTTCAGGACCCGTGCTTCAAAGAAAGGAAAGTGCTCATTCAAAATAAAGATTTTATATATTTTTCGAGCACTTATCCTAAAAATCTCAATGGATTTCGTATACTTCAGTACGAAACCCGTGCTTAAAAGATGACTCCCTCTTAAATCTCAAATGTTTTACAATATGCTTTATTTAAGGGGGAGTATAAAATTAAAAAAGAAAAAATGTTCCAATTTCATGCTAAAATCCGTCCTTCTCTCCAAAAAGTTTCATTTTAATCAGTTGATATCAAAAATATCACTACATGCTATTTTTGAGGGGGAGAGGACGTGATTAAAATGTGATCAAAAGGTTTAAAGATCGTAACTGAATCTCAATTAGAGCAAGACTCAGATCTGAACCCTCGAATTGACAAAATTTAATTGTCCGCAATCGAAAAGACTTGTCCGGGACGGGTAATAATTTCAAGCTGGTTATCCAGTGATGTAAACGTGTCTCGCAAAGGACTTGTCTGAGTAGAATGTACCAATTCGAGAGATGATCATTGAATATGACCGGGACGGGTAATAATTTCAAGCTAGTCTATCTAGTGATGTAAACGTGTCTCGCAATGGTCATGTTCATTGAAAATCGATCAATTCAAAATGTGCGAACTCTACCCAACATGTGCAAATTTATCTTAAAAATGCATGAGCACATGTGAAGGGGGAGTATTTCAGAAAATGCAAAACTCTCGAAGTGTTAACAAAAATATGTTTATCCATAAACACTTTGAGAGATTTTCAAAGGTTTTATGGCAAGTGATCAACTAACCTAGGAAAATCATGGAGTAATAAGGTGATTATGGTTAGGTTATGTCATATGATCCGCCAGAGCCGGAGGGATCTACCCAAGGACAATTCCAATAGATTAGAATTAGAAGTCCTTAGGTAAGATTGAAAAAAAGGAGTAAATGAGAAAGGAGAAAGAAGGGGTTGAAGAATTAAAAAGAAAAGTTGAATGAAAGGGTGAAAAGAAATAGCCCTCCATGAAAACTTAGGGCAGAAACCGGGTCAATACATCTACTATCGGTATTCACTGAGGTGATACTGATATTGAAGACAAGACGTCATGGACCCAGTGACGCGCTGTACCACCCCTCCTAGCCACTCAAATATCTCTCAAAAGATATTTGATTCATTCTCATAGAGAACACTACATAATCTATCGGCCTCTCATTCCGAGATGTGTTGATATTGAAAAGGTGGCACTCTGCTCCATGCCTCCGACTACTAAAACTAAAACGCACTTTATAGAGTCTAGAGCCATGAGATTCATCACAATATCTCTTAGGAACACTTCCAATACTATACACTTGTGTTCGCCAAAAAGGACACAAGTTGCAAGAGTCTTAATGAGATCCAAGGATCTTGCCATTCATATCTTGATGGTTACGTGCTTCAAACGGTCTACAGTCGTGGGGTGATCTCCAGCGACTCACTGAATCGTGGGTGCACTTAGGTGTGTCCGTGTAAGCCCTCTCGGGGGTATCCGGTTCAGAACGGCCTGGGGAAGGATTAAAGAAAGTCTTCACACTATGCTGTTGACGATCTCGAAGTCCTAGCCTGTAAGCGCTGGATGATTATTACTAACAAGTTTTATGCAGCTACCTATAAACATCCATCAACCATCATCAAATACATCAAACATCTTCACCTCAGCATACTCATACTGATGAAGAACATCTCCAACAAAGCTCAAATGTAAAAAAGTTCAAGACAAAAGGATCAAGTTAAAGACAGAGTGTAACGACAAAGTCAAAAAACTAATCAAGATGTCAAGAACTAGTTCATATGTCAAATGATGAAAGAATATGGGGAGATTGTTAGCATAAGTATACAGTCCAAGATGTATGATTATGTTGGAGGTCTCGATGTCATCACCACACGAAGATATTGATCAAGGCAAGAACCACCAAAAGACGATTACTTTGAAGATCATAGTGCATGAAGAAACATTGATTGAAGACTATTCTACATCGACACACAAGGTTCAAGACGTCGAAGACAAAAGACGTATCACCCGGAGCATCATTGAAATGACCATCCCTTAGGGGGAGATTGTTAGCATTTAAATTATAAATGTAAAGTGATGGTCATTTGTAGTTTTAATAACTTAGTGTGTGTCGAACTTGATGTAAAAGAATAGTGGTAAAAGGGCTTTGTGTTGGACATAGTTAGAATGTATCAGTAAAAGTCCATGTATTGCTTGAAATATTCAAGTCCAACACAAGCCCACCAAAGCCCACTCAAAAGCCTTTTAGGGTAACACTCTCACCCTATAAATACTACACTCCCACCTCATAAGTTGGTGTGCAATGGAGAGGGTAAGGTGAGAGTGTGTGTAGGCTATTGTATTCTTTCTTTTCTTCCAAGCTAATATTACACCGTTCCTTTTATTCTCTCTACTGCCGCCTCATCTTATCTCCATCTTTCTTATTCTATTATCTTATTCTTCATTTCTTCTATTGTTCTTTAATATATACGACATATCATATTCTGCTACTAGTTCCATTTCTCGTATTATTCTTATTCTTATATATTAGCTGTGTGATAAAGGTAGTATATCTAGTGCTCAACAAACAAACTATAAGAGAATCTCTAACTATAAACTTATGTTTACGCGGAATATAAACTCAAGAGTTAAAGAAGAAATAACTACTAAACAATTGATCCTCTATGGATCTATATTAACTATTAAAAGATGTTTTTCAAGGCGTACATTGTTCATAGCCGTGAGTTTCTTTTATACACAAGAAACCCTAATTCGGCCCATTACAGAAAACATGTAAAAGAGATATGCAATATCTATTCCTAATATATCTCATGCATATCCTAACTTCTTAACAAACTTCTAAATATACGAGTTGACTATTTCTACTACCCGCAGAAACAAAACTACCAGCAGGAACTATATCCTACTAACAGCAGGAACCATACCAGCAGGAACTACATACCTGCCAGCAGGAACCGCACTAACTACCAGCAGCAATGAAACTGAATAATTCCTAACAATCCTCCCCTAAACTTGAATTTGACTCAGTTAACTTCAAGTTTCTAGATAGATCTTGGACGTCCAAAGCATGAGGATTGAACTTTAATCTTTAGCAGCAACAGTATGCAACCAGCAGCAACATAGGTAGATCCAGCAGCAACAAGTAACCATCTGTAGGAACAAGGATCCAGCAGCAACTATGACTTTGATAAGCTTTCCACCATTTGATCTGATCTTTGCAGCAACCATGACTCCTTGTACATCAAGTCCGTTTAAGTTTCATACTATTCTCATCACTTCCAGGTATGTTAACTCCTGTGAGAGGTGAATCATTGAAAATTAATGGATTTGATGTCTCTTTACCAATAACCATCAACTACTGGAGTAGCCAATGTTTTGGTGTGTAAGACCATGGTACATTGATAACCATATGATTTTTAGTAAACCATCAACTATCAACGGATTTGTTTTGTCTTTACCAAAAGCCGTACCCTTTTGGACTAGCCAATTCTTGGTGCATTACATGACCTTGGTGAATTGAGTACCAAATATGGTTTTCCACTGCCTTTACCACAAACCATACACTTGTGGGCTAGCCAATTCTTTGGAACCCCAAAGGGAAGATCCATGGCAAATTGAGAAACCATTTCAACTCTCAGTAATGAAACATGGGTGAGTTGAATACCCAATAGTTTTTAGCAAACTATTACAGCTGTCAACGGATTTGATGATCACACCAGAGCCGTACCCTCATGGTGAGTCAACTCTTTCTTTTCGGTTAGACATGGTGAGTTGATTACCATTTGTTGTGTGGTAAGAAACCAACACTGTACCTGTAAACAGTTACTCAAACATACAAGTTAGTTTTTTTTTTTTTTTTTTTTTTTTTTTTTTTTTTTTTTTTTTTTTTTTTTTTAACTAAACAATATATAAAGAAAGAAAGAAATGAAAAGAAATAACAAAATACAACATAATGTAAGATATACCATCAATCAGCAGGAACCTGAGCAGCAGCAAGTTGAGTTTTGAGAAACCGAACCAATTGCTCAGCAGTAGTCAAGTCATTGCCCACCACAGTCTTCCCAAGTACCAACTTATGCTTGAGCATCCTTTCCATAAGCTTTACTGAAAGAGGATATTGCACATCCACAAACATGTGTAACACCTTTCCCGTCATGGTCTCCAACACATGCACATAGGAAGGGGTATACAACCTCCAACTTCTCACTTGCCAAGACTGTTGATCAGCCCATACAGAATAACCAGCTCCACCTTCAAGAGAGTCCAGTAACACCTTCAAATCACCCCAGAGGATAAGACCAATCCAAGTAGCATTATGAGATGCATAATGCTGATCCACCATGCCATAGAGTTGAATCAAGTCTTGCCTATCTACCATATGCAAGATTTCCCGAAGAAAGGTAAAATATTTAGTAACACCATCAACTCTATAATAGGCATTGATGTCTCCTTAAGGAAAAGAAAGAACTTCCCAACCAGCAATAGCAGCCCAAGGATGAGGAGAATCATCTTCTGGTTCACTCTCTGAATCAAATCGAATTAATTCCTGATCATCCAATTCTGTAACAGGCTTAGAAGCACGCTTCTTACCCAAACTCTTCTTCCATTTTCTTGGAGTAAAAGAAGGAAGAGGAACTTCTGGGGTTGCACCAGAAGAAACAGCAGCATGTGATGGAGAAGGTGGAACATCAGCGGAAATATATGTTGGAACCTGATCACCACCAGCAGATGGGTTGACTTCAGCAGGAATAAAAGGTGTGGCATCAGCAGTAACAAAGGTGTCCTTGGGAGTGGAAGACTCAAGTCGTTGCGAAGACAGTGATTCTATAGCAGGTGTAGATCTGGATGAAATCGTATTCATGATCTTCTTATAGTACCACTTGAGTTCTTCATCAGAAAACTTCTTAACTTGGGCCATGCTTCACCCAGTAGAATTAAGAACAGTACTCTGATTTTTCACAACTTGTCGCATATAGGCTCTCTGCTGTACCTGTGTAGGAGGCTTATCCCTTTTCTCCTTTGCTAACCTTTCAGCAATAGCTTGCTTTCTCTGCCGCATTAAGGCAACCATTCTTGAAGCAAAATCATCATCTGACACATCAACCCCTAAGAGCTCCTTGGAAAGGTTAGGATTAGCAGCTACTTGAGACCGTATTTGCATCCAATCTGCTTCAGAATAGTTGAAAGAAGTAGCATCCAACTCTTGTTGTCTTTGAGGAGGTAAAGAGGTTGTAAATAGTGCATTTTTCCTTTCAAGGTCTGCAGCAAATTCAGCTTGTACCTTCTTTGCCATTTCTGCACCCATCCTATCATCTTCAAGATTCTTGAACAGTCTTTCTTGCGCAACCCTTTCTTGATCTGATACAAGACCCTCAAGATCATCCATCATTGGTGCTTTACCTTTGTCAAGATGAGATGGATCAGAAGGAACATCAGGAATAACATCAACACCACCAGAAGGGATAGAACTAGTAGTAACAGATTCACTAGTAGAGGGAACAACTTGAGCAGCAGGAACTTCTTGGGTAGCTGTATTAGCATCAGCCATGCTACCAGCAGGAACATCTTTGACAACTTCATGAGCAGCAGGAACAGGGGGAACAACAGGAAAAGCACTACTAGCATCTGCAACACCAGAACCACCAGTAGAAACATGTGATTGATACTTTTCAAAGGCTGACAGTCCTAAAGACTGCCTATTCCTTCTTCTCCTGAAAGCTTGGGACTGATCAGTTGGAAGAGGCTCAGAAATAGTATCTTCCTGGGTGTTGTCACTAGCCATAGAGGCAGTAGCCAACACATGGAGTGCATCCAAACCCACATCAGCCTGATCATCCTCTGAATCAGAGAGCACAACCTTTCTTTTCATTGGCTTAAGTTGAGCTTCCAAATGTTTTACTCTGCGAATTAGCTGAAGTATAGCTCCACCAAGAGTTGCTTTTGTGTCTTTGAGCTTTGTTTCCAATGTATCTACCCTTTGCATATACCTGTGAAGTAAACTTGATATGGAAGTGTTAGCAGCAGTATCCTCAGCTCCACCAGCAGAATTACCTGTGGTGTTGGGAGCCTCATTGGATATGGGTAGAGAGACATAAAAGTCTCCACCAATGTTGGTATCAAAATCAAAAGGCTGCCTAGTAGGACTAGGAGTAAAGAGCCTTGTAGAAGAGGGTGTCTCAAGATTGGGCTCAACTGTAGTATTGGTTGGGTCAACAGGAGAATGAACATGCTCAGCCTAATCACCAGCAATATTGGCTGGCTCTACAGCTGCATTAGATTGCTCAGCAGGAGCATGAGGCCTAGGGGATGGGGATGAGTTAGCATCAGCAGCAACTGATGCACTTACACCAGCAGCATCAGATGTATTGGCACCAGCAGGAAATGGTGAACTAGGACCAGCAACATCAGGTGTAGGTGGCAGATTACCACCAGCAGCTTCAGCTGCACTAGCAGAATCAGCACCACCAGGCAACATAGCAGGCTTTAGAGGCTTATGTTCCCCTGCAAAATTGGTCTTCATGGTAGCAAAAAGTTTACCAGTAAGCCTCCCCATGATTATAGGTGAATGGTCGTTGGTCTCAAGTCCTAATATAATTTGTAAGAACCTAGGGTACATTAGGAATTTATGTTTGGTATCTCTTATGTTCTTAATCATCTCCTCAAAAATGTACCTGGAAAAGTTATAAACTCTTCCATCAGAGAGGCAGATGAGACCAGAGGCAAGAGAGCTGGAAAATTGATCCCAACCTCCTGACTTGGGACTGATGCACTGAAGAAGGGTGTGAATAAGGAATCTCCATTTAGGGCAAAATTTCTTTTTCCAAAATTTAAAAGTGCCATCAGTAGGATAGTCAATAGAAGCCGTACCCTCTAAAATATCTTTCTCAGTAAAACCAAACACCCCACCCTCATCATCCAATTGAAGCTGAGTCCTTACAGAGGACTCTGTGACAACATATTCCCTTCCATCTATAATGGCCACAATCTCTTTGGGTGAACCCTCAAGAGACCTTATAGAAGCCGTGGCCCAGAATTGCCTGACTAAAGAGTCATAAACAATGAGAGGGCAATGAGTCAAAGCGTACCTCAATTTAGAACGGTGCAAGAAATCAACCATGGGATGAAACAACTCACTTCCTTTTGTTTTCCCCAAGAATGCAACTTTGTTATGATCGCCTTTGAATTGAAGTGCCGCCATAGTGAGTAATCGAGAACGAGTTGTTAAAAAATGAGGAGGGATGAAGTTATTTTGGGCGTGGGATGTATAATTTAGGTCATTTATACGGTTACCCAACGTATCAATTTAAATGGCAATAATCTCACGAAATAATCTTTGACCAATTTAAATGACATCTATACCAGCAGCAACCACGCGTCAACCAGCAGGAACCAACGGTCAACCAGCAGGAACAAAGTGCTTTTGACCAAGATTCACTATTATGCATCGGATTTGGTCAAATCCTCAAAAATCACCATAATTAAACCCATTCCTGCAACGAATTAATTCCAAAGACCAACCCAACATTCAATTGCCTTAAACCTCCATTAAGTCTATAAAAGGCCTTGAACAAACAACACATCTCATACTTCAAACCCAAAGACAACTATACAACCAAAATGAGTTCCTCCAAACCAACCGTTGTAGAGATTTCGTCTGATTCGTCGTCTGATACAGCAAGTGAAGGATGGAAAAGTTACTTTCCATCAAACTACTCTGGTCAGACCAGCATGAACCGAACATCAAAGGCAAAGGCTGAAAAGGTATCATCTGATGAACTTCCAACTCCTCCACCCTATGTGGATGATTCATCTTCCTCTGATGATGATGATGATCTCGTTGTACTATCAGATGTACTAACAAGGGAGATTGAAAAGGCTGTGTCATCAATGAGTATGATCCCTTTGCCTCATCCAAAGCCAGGCAAACAAGTGTTGGGGCTTCCTAGTCCAAAGGTGTGGAATGCCATCAGTGGCAGAGGAATCCACAAGACCATGCCGGACTGCAAGGATAAAGGGAAAAGGAAGCTAGAGTAGAGGTGTTGGTGTTAGGTTTGTGTGTTGTTGTCTGTGAATATTGGATTGTAATAGGACCCTGCTCTTATAATGAATAAACTTTGATGTTTCTTATCTTATTTGTGCTTGAATTTAACTCCTGCAAAATGGTTAGTAGACACAAGATACAAAGAATACACAATGATACAAAATATACATAATTATACAAAATATACAACATAAAGCCTCCCCTTAGGCTTATGCCTCCCCTCAATCAGAGCAATCAGAGATTGATCATCCCAATATGAACCACCAAATAGTTAAATCTAGGTCCATCAAAAGCTTTTCTTAACAAATCATCCACATTTTCATCAGTGTGGATTTTAAGCACTTGTATTAGATGTTTTTCATTAGCATCCCATATAAAATGGTGCCTAATCTCAATGTGCTTTGTTCTTTGGTGAAAAACTGGGTTTTTAACAATGCAAATTGTGCTTTGGTTATCAATAAAGATTTTGGTGTTCATAAAATTGAACCCATAGTCTAACAACTGATTTTGTATCCAAAGTACCTGACCACAACAATTAGCAGCAGCAACATACTCTGCTTCAGTAGATGAGGTAGCCACAATAGTCTGCTTCTTACATTGCCAAGAGATCAATCTCCTTCCCAGAAACTGACAACCCCCAGTAGTAGACTTCCTATCAAAGTTAGCACCAGCATAATCACTGTCACTATAGGCTTCCAACACAAATGGAGAATCTCTAGGATACCAAAGGCCCAGCTTAGGTTGGCCTTTTAGATACATTATATCAGGTCTAGAAGCTGTCAAATACATAAGTGAACCTATCATTGATCTGTAGAGGTGAACATTAACAGCATCATCAGGTTCATTGTTGGATTTTGGCTTTGGAGCTTCATAAGGAGTTGTTGCAGTCCTCACACTTTCCAAATCAAACTTCTTAAGTATGTCTTGCACATACTTTTCTTGGCTGATAAAAATCCCATCAGGCTTTTGTTTGACCTGTAATCCCAAGAAGAATGTAAGCTCACCCATAGCACTCATCTCAAATTCACCCTTCATCAATTCTTCAAATTCCCTACACCAAGCCTCCTTTGTAGAACCAAAGATGATGTCATCCACATAGACCTGGACTAGGATAATATCTCTTGAGTTCTTCTTAGTGAAAAGTGTCTTGTCAATGGTACCTCTTCTGTATCCATGCTTCAACAAAAAAGTAGACAATCTTGCATACCAAGCCCTTGGTGCTTGATGAAGTCCATAGAGTGCTTTTACCACCTTGTAGACCCATTTTGGATTCTGAGGGTCCTCAAATCCTTTGGGTTGAGTCACATAAACCTCTTCTTCAATCTCTTCATAGATAAAAGCACTTTTTACATCCATTTGGTAGACCATAAATCCCATATATGAGGCAAAGGATAAGAAAAGCCTAATGGCCTCAACTCTTGCCACTGGAGCAAATACCTCATCATAATCAATACCCTCCTCTTGCCTGTGACCCTGAGCTACCAATCTAGCTTTATTCCTCACCACAATACCTCTAGCATCTCTCTTGTTCTTTAGAATCCATTTTGTCCCAATCACATTCTTTCCTTCAAGTAAAGGCACAAGCTTCCATACATTTTGATTAAAAAATTGTTGCATTTCTTCTTGCATAGCCTCCACCCAAGCTGGATCTTCAAGAGCTTGTGATACATTGCTTGGTTCAACTTGTGAAAGGAAACAAGCAAAGAGACAATGGAGAAAGTCTGTGTGATTGTTCCTTTGCTGATTATGAACATAACTGACAAAGGCACTTTCACCAAACTTTGTTTGTTTCACCTTATTTCTTGTCTGAACAGCTGAGGTAGGATCACCAAGAATCAAGGATTGAGGATGAATGGTATTGATCCTCTTAGTAGGAACAGGATTGACTTCTACTGTGGGTGCTAGATTATTGACATCAGGACTAATGTCATCATCATATGAGGAGGAGGTAAAAATGCCAGTACTTGGATGATGATGAATATCTTCCAACTCAGAGCTTGAAGAGAGTGAGTTACCAAGATCAGATGGACTTGGATATCTTGTGAGAGGATCAGGAAAGCCCAATGAATGATCAGAAGGAGTGGACAAAGGAGCAGCAGGAGTGGAGACACCAGCAGGAACATTAGAGCTATCAGCAGAATTGACAGCAGTAACAGGAACACTACCAGCAGGAACCGAAGAACTACCAGCAGAATCCATATTCCTGCGGGCTTCAACTGCGGCTTGTCTTAAGAGCTCCTCTGTTTCTTTTGTGAATTCAAAACCAAACTTTTCAGCTGCTTCCTTGGCATCATGTTCCTGTCTTTGAAGCCTTGCAAGATCTTCTGCAAAACTTGAATCACCTTCATCCATGCCAGAAGTATCTTTAACTTCAGAACCTGCAAAGTGATTAGAAGGAAAAGAAGGAACAACAATGGTTTGTTCATCACATTCAGAGTCCGAATCATCATCTTGGGAACTTGCATTGTTAGAAGGAGACTCCTGAGAACTTGCAGATTTATTAGTTTTGAAACGAGTATATCCTAAAGTATCAGTTAGATAGTCCAGGTCAAAATACCACTCATGACCTGCACCCTGAATGTTAGGTTTATCCTCAAGATATCTCAGGTTTAGAGTCTCTTCTATCTTTTTGGCAGATAAGTTATAAACTCTATAAGCCTTGCTATGTGCGGAGTACCCAACTATAAATCCCTCATCAGCTTTCCCTTCAAATTTACCTAGGTGATCACTGGTGTTCAAAATAGTCACATGACATCCAAAAGGTTTAAAGTAACTAATGTTAGGAACCTTCCCAGACAAAAGTTCATAAAGTGTTTTGTTGTGAGGACTAGTAATCAATACCCTGTTCAAAACATAACAAGCAGTGCTAACTGCTTCAGTCCAAAACATGGTAGGCAACTTAGAGTCAGCCAGCATAGATCTAGTTGCTTCTATAAGGGTTCTATTCTTTCTTTCAGCAACCCCATTTTGTTGTGGGGTTCTGGCATTACTATAGTCCCTTTTAATCCCTTTTTTCCCACAGAGTTCAATTAAGTTAGAGTTTTTAAACTCTGTTCCATTGTCACACCTTATTGACTTAACCTTTTTATTTAGCTGGTTTTCAATTAAGGCAATAAAGTCCCTAATCACATGAAAGGTTTCATCCTTAGTACCTAAGAAGAAAGTCCAACAAAACCTGCTAAAGTCATCTGTAATCACCAGGCAATAGTACTTATGGTCAATACTTCTGATGGAAGTAGGACCAAAAAGATCCATATGAAGTAGCTGGAGAGGCTCAGTGATGATGCTCACAGCTGTGATGGCCTTGTAAGAAGCTTTGTGTTGCTTTCCTTTGTTACAGGCAACACAATTATGTTCATTTGTGAAGGTCTTTAGAGGAAGCCCTTTTACCAATCCATTCTTTGCAAGCTTGTTGATGGTTTTGAAGTTCACATGTGCCATCCTCCTATGCCATTTGGTAGATTCATCCAGAGATGCTTTTGCCACCAAGCAAGCTAAATCACCTTCAGGCTGGACATCATTCAAGTTGAAGCTGTAAAGGTTGTGTCTTCTTGGAACTTTAAGTACAACCTGACTCTCATCAGGCAACTTGAAGTCTTTGGACAACACAAGACAGTCAGTCTCAGTGAAGAGAACACTGTTCTTCTTGTCACAAATTTGAGAGACAGAGAACAAATTAAAGTTCTGCAGTTCTTTCACATAATAGACATTTTCAAAATCGAACTTGGAAGTCCTAATAGTTCCTTTCCCTGTTATCTTGCCATCCCCTCCTCCAAAAGTCACAATGCCTCCATTAATGGATACAAAATCATGCAATCTTTATTTGTTTCCTGTCATACTTCTAGAACACCCACTATCAACAATACCTAAGTCTTTACTTCTATAAGGATTTTCCTACAACAAATAGAAAATACAACAACATTAGTTACAATGGGAGACCCAAGTCATAACTGACTTGGGCCTGCCTTGTGGATCAGAAAGATTTAAACCATGTAGATTGATGAGATCCACCATTGTTCTTGGACCGCATTCTCAAATATTGGCCATTATGTCTCCAAGAACAACCTGCTGAGGACTTAACAGCAGTTTCCCATTCCCTCCCCCCTTTTTGCATTGGGTCATAATAAACAGGCCTATAGTCATTCTGAAAGTAAGAGCTTGTAGGTCTGAAGAAGGGTCTTGCAGCATTTCTTTTCCAACCAGCAGGAATAGGTTTACCAGCTGGAACTGGTTTTCCTGCTGGAAATGGCTTGCCAGCAGGAACTGGCTTACCAACAGGAACTGGTCTACCAGCAGAAACTGGTCTACCAGCAGAAACTGGTTTACCAGCAGGAAAAGGAGCTCTGCTAGAGCTCATTTGTGCTGCTTGAGGAACAAACGGGGGTATATTTTCAACATTATTCTACAAAGGTCTAGATTGCTGTTTTCCAGCACACACACCCATTCTATTCTCATAAAAATCACAATATTTAATAAGATGAGAATAACTACCACAAACAAAGCATGATTTCTTTCTAAAAGATTTGTTCTTAACATGACTTCTCTTATTACACACAAACTTATCACTACCAAAACTAGAAATAGAAATGTTTTTAACACAATGAAAAGAAATGTCTTCAAAAGAAGCTGTCTTTGAATTGGATTCATCATCAGCTACTCTTGATGAGAAGTCATCAGACTTGGGTGTGGAAGACTTGTCACTTGAATCACATGAGGCAAAGTCATTGGTCTTGGGTTCTGAGGACTTGTTACTGTTAGAACAAGAGACAAAGTCATTAAATTTACAATCAAATTCAGGCAAGTCATTGGACTTTTTGCCATAGGTCATATGTGATTTATCAAAGTCTGTGTCAAGGACTGTGTGGGTAGAGGTAGGCTTAAATGTTCCTGTTATAGGTGGAGAGACAGACCTCATTTCTCCTTCTCTAACATACTTAACAGGAATTTGATAATTTACCTCCTTAGGGGTAGGGTCAAATATACTTGGCATACTAGGGTCATATACTTCATCTGGCCCTATATAATCCCCATATCCCAACCCAAGTTTAGTTTTCACAGACATAGAACTATCAACTATCTTGTGTAGGTTTTTAGATGATTCTTTCCATTTATCAAACCTAGCCACTTCACTCTCTAACTTAGCCTGCAAGTCCTGGTTTTCTGAATTCACCTTAGTATTTTCATTTTCAGAATATTTTAACAAATTAGTAGTGTTTTCCAAATCTCTTTCTAAAACCCTAATTTTTTCATCTTATGCTAGCTGATTATTTTTGGTACCAATCCTTTTGTTTTTCTAAAGTTTTAAGTGTACTTTTATATGCTTGAACTTGTACAAACAATTCTTTATATTGAGACTCGACATCATCAAACTCTTTCTTAAGTTCAGCATACTTATCATGACAACCAAAAGGACAAGTTTGTACCTGAGATGAGATACCCATCAAAGCAAATTCCTCAGCCACATCTGCTTCATCTTCTGTCTCACATCCAGCTAGCATTCCATAAACTTGAGCAGCACCGCTTTCCTCATCATCTCCCTCATGTTGAGACCAATCCACCATGGAATCAACGGATAGCAAGGCTTTGGGCTCCTCTGAGTCTAAATATTTGATCTTGAATGCAGAATATCTGGTCTTATCATCTGCCTTCTTTTCTTTGCATTCTCTTGCAAAGTGACCCAGTTGTAAGCAGTTGTAACATCTAGCCTTCTTTTTATCAAACCTTGCTCCATCCTTCCTATTAAATTGGATCTTTCTGCCAACCTTCTTTTCAAATCTGTTCACCTTCACTGAAAGCATAGCCATCTGCCACTTGATATCCAATTCTTCCAAGTCCAACTTATCAATCTGGTCAAAGTCCTCATATGCAAGGTGCTGTTGTGGTTCACTCTCAGCAACAAAAGAATGAAGCACATCTTCAATCACATTCCCACAATTTAAATGTGTTCTTGGTGTAGAGCTTGATGAAGATGATGTTGGGCTATCAGCATATGTAAGCTTCTTGTTAGTGCTGGTAGTACTAACAAATGCTGAGTGAGTTAGAGCAGAGGAATTGTAGCGTGAACCTCCCTTGATATCAATATCAAGTGACCTGAGCTTATTGTACAGGTCATCAAAGCTTAAATAATCAAGACCACCCTTTGTTTTGAGAGTGATTGATACCTGTGACCAGGAGGAAGGCAATGCTCTCAAGAACTTGGTATTGCAATCTGCATTATCTGGCTTCACCTGCAGCTGATTGAGTTGGCTCAAAATCTTCTGGAACCTATCATAGCCTTTATGCAGTCCTTCTTCTTCAGAGATCTTGAATTCTTGGAACTCTTGCTTCATCATGGACTTCCTCATCTTCTTAGATTCATCATTACCTCCAAATCTAGCTTTAATATCCAACCTGATTTCCCTAGCATCATCAAGATGATGAAAATCACCCATATGGTCTTCTGGGAGAGACTGAAGCAATATAGTTCTTGCTTTGGTCTCCCTCTGAACTGCAATATGTTCATCAGCAGAAACAGGAGGAAGAATTATGATGTTGCTTTTAGAATCTCTTTCAGTTTTCTTCCTGCTGTTACCATTCTGAATGACATGCCAGAGGTTGTAATCACTATTTGTGATCCAGTATTTCATCTTCATCGCCCATATCTCATACTCATCCTTCTTGAGGTAGGGAAATTTTGCATTGCTGTTTGAGACATTGGTTGTGAGAATTTGTTGTTGGACATTCTGTGTTTCACGTTTTTCATTTTTAACAATAGAATCATCTGTTTCGGATGAAGTCATTGTTTAAGGGTTTTAGAGATTTGTGTGAAAAGGTTTCTTCTTTGACAGAGACTCTCACCAGGCTCTGATACCACTTGAAGGATCAGCCCTAGATAGATCTTTCCGCCTTAGGGAATTGATAGAATGCTTATGTAATCACAAACAAACTACAAGAGAATCTCTAACTATAAACTTATGTTTACGCGGAATATAAACACAAAGAGTTAAAGAAGAAATAACTACTAAACAATTGATCCTCTATGGATCTATATTAACTATTAAAAGATGTTTTTCAAGGCGTACATTGTTCATAGCCGTGAGTTTCTTTTATACACAAGAAACCCTAATTCGGCCCATTACAGAAAACATGTAAAAGAGATATGCAATATCTATTCCTAATATATCTCATGCATATCCTAACTTCTTAACAAACTTCTAATATATACGGGTTGATTATTTCTACTACCCGCAGAAACAAAACTATCCGCAGGAACTATATCCTACTAACAGTAGGAACCATACCAGCAGGAACTACATACCTGCCAGCAGGAACCGCACTAACTACCAGCAGCAATGAAACTGAATAATTCCTAACATAATTTACTTAAAATAGAAAAATTAAGTAATTAATATTAGTAAAATTAGTGACCTGAAATGCCTCAGTTGTTACATCATCCCACCGTTAATGGGAATCATGCCCTCGTGATTCCGCTTGGCTTATCGGTTGTCGGCCTGTCAGGAAAAAGGTGAGGGTACTTTTGTTGCATTTGGTATTCCCGCTCCCATGTGTACTCGGGTCCACGTCGAGAATTCCAACGAACCTTAACAATAGGAATACGGCTTTGCTTTGTGATGCGTGGTTTTGTAACCTTACAACAGGTTTTACCTCTCGAGGGATCTCAAGAGGCTTACAACCCCACCAGGCAGTGTACCTGATCGATGTAGTATAGTGTAGTGGTAAGTACGGGGGATTGATCGTTCTCCACAGGGAATAGTGTTCGTTAGGTATGAAAGACTACTCTAATTAGGTCTAAGGGTTGAGGAAGATTCTTTTTATGTTTTTATATTTTTTATGAAAGCAAGTAAAATCTCGGTTTTGAAGGAGTGGGCGGAATTAGTTGCTAGTCAACTAACCCAAATTACTACGAATGCAAATAAAATAAAATAACAAAAATGAAAATGTGGTGAGAAACTTATGTGTAGAGAAATGTGTTTACTTAGATTTCCTTACTCCCTAACTATCTTTTACCGGTTAATTAGTGTGTATTAGTCGCGTGGATGACGGGTGTATTCCTTAATACCATTCGTGGGGTGGCGTACTTACTTCCCCAACTCTACAAGCTCCTACTTCACTCCTATGTCGAGCCGGCTAGGAAGCTCCTAACATGGGATCACTAGAATTCGCTTGTGCATTAAATACAACCATAAAAACCTTTAGTACGCATTTGGTTCATGTTTCTTAAGACGTTCAAGCAAGTTACCGAATAGGAAGTTAGCCAGTTTTCTTAAGCCTAACATAGATAAACAATCATCCAATACAACTAACAACACACTAATAACCAATAATCAATAGCTAGGTTTCATTAGATCTAAGCAAACACAAGATAAATTTAACCTAACATGTTAATCAAAAGACAAGAATAAGATAAAATCAAACAACACATAGACATATTGAATGATTAATTGATAACTTATCTTCAATGTAACATGGAAGATCTCAAGGCAAAAAGCCTTGAAAAAGAAGATAAATTCGTCTTAGGGTTTTCTCCCAAAATTCCACACACTAAGCTCTCTCTCATGACAAAAAATTAGAAAACTATATATAGATTTTTGGATCTGACGGCGTCACCTTATGGATTGTGACGCCGTCACCTCGCCGCTTCTAGGGTTCCCGGATGACCTTCTTGACGCCGTCCCTCTTTAGCTCTTCAAAAATCCATTCTGGCTTATCAAGGCTTGACGCCGTCGAACCTTGAACGTGACGCCGTCCCCTTATGATTTAAGCCGTGACGCCCTTGATCAAGTTAAAGAGTGACGCCGTCAGAATTTACATGCAATTTTCACTGGCTTATCATGAGTAAATTTCACGTCCACCTTTTCTTGCCAAGGCATGACGCCGTCCAGGGTTAATTGTGACGCCGTCAAAGGTAACTTTCAGCCGATTTTTGAGACTTTGTCGTTTTCTTCACTTTTATGCTCCAAAAATGTCCAAAATGCCTCCTTTTCCAGATTTCTCCTCAAAAGTACCTAAAATGACAAAAGGAACGATTTAGGGCAATATTTGATCAAATAAATACGATTTATGGCTTAAATGACCCCTTAAAAGCGGTACACTTTTCGCTTCATCACTTTGGTTGCTTTACTTCGCGGTCCATGACTTCAACAGGTTCTTCGATGAAATGTAGCTTATCATCAATTCGAATCTTGTCTGGTGAAATGACGAGACTCACATCAGACAAACACTTCTTAAGGTTTGGAACGTGAAAAGTATTATGAATTCCTTGTAGTTCAGCTGGCAGTTCTAACTTATACGCTACTGGACCAACCCTAGCTAGGATCCTGAATGGTCCGATGTAACGCGGGCTTAACTTCCCACGCTTCCCGAAATGAATCACGCCCTTCCATGGCGAAACTTTGAGCATAACCTTATCACCCACATTAAATTCAAAAGGTCTGCGCCTCACATCAACATAACTTTTCTGGCAGCTATGAGCGGCTAACAAGCGGTTTTTGATATGTACTATCTTTTCTGTTGTTTCTCAGATTATCTCTGGACCTGTGAGTTGGCTATTCCCAACTTCACTCCAGCAGACCGGTGATCTACACTTCCGCCCATAAAGAGCTTCAAAAGGTGCAGCCTTAATGCTTACGTGATAGCTATTGTTCTAGGAGAATTCGACTAATGGCAAATGCCGATCCCAACTTCTTCCAAAATCAATCACACACGCTCGTAACATGTCTTCTAGAGTTTGTATCGTCCTCTCGCTTTGACCATCCGTCTGTGGGGTGGTAAGTTGTACTCATATCCAGATCTATATCCAAGGCTTTCTGGAGTAACTTCCAGAATCGAGAGGTAAATTCGTCTTAGGGTTTTCTCCCAAAATTCCACACACTAAGCTCTCTCTCATGACAAAAAATTAGAAAACTATATATAGATTTTTGGATCTGACGGCGTCACCTTATGGATTGTGACGCCGTCACCTCGCCGCTTCTAGGGTTCCCGGATGACCTTCTTGACGCCGTCCCTCTTTAGCTCTTCAAAAATCCATTCTGGCTTATCAAGGCTTGACGCCGTCGAACCTTGAACGTGACGCCGTCCCCTTATGATTTAAGCCGTGATGCCCTTGATCAAGTTAAAGCGTGACGCCGTCAGAATTTACATGCAATTTTCACTGGCTTATCATGAGTAAATTTCACGTCCACCTTTTCTTGCCAAGGCATGACACCGTCCAGGGTTAATTGTGACGCCGTCAAAGGTAACTTTCAGCCGATTTTTGAGACTTTGTCGTTTTCTTCACTTTTATGCTCCAAAAACGTCCAAAATGCCTCCTTTTCCAGATTTCTCCTCAAAAGTACCTAAAATGACAAAAGGAACGATTTAGGGCAATATTTGATCAAATAAATACGATTTAGGGCTTAAATGACCCCTTAAAAGCGGTACACTTTTCGCTTCATCACTTTGGTTGCTTTACTTCGCGGTCCATGACTTCAACAGGTTCTTCGATGAAATGCAGCTTATCATCAATTCGAATCTTGTCTGGTGAAATGACGAGACTCACATCAGACAAACACTTCTTAAGGTTTGGAACGTGAAAAGTATTATGAATTCCTTGTAGTTCAGCTGGCAGTTCTAACTTATACGCTACTGGACCAACCCTAGCTAGGATCCTGAATGGTCCGATGTAACGCGGGCTTAACTTCCCACGCTTCCCGAAATGAATCACGCCCTTCCATGGCGAAACTTTGAGCATAACCTTATCACCCACATTAAATTCAAAAGGTCTGCGCCTCACATCAACATAACTTTTCTGGCAGCTATGAGCGGCTAACAAGCGGTTTTTTATATGTACTATCTTTTCTGTTGTTTCTCAGATTATCTCTGGACCTGTGAGTTGGCTATTCCCAACTTCACTCCAGCAGACCGGTGATCTACACTTCCGCCCATAAAGAGCTTCAAAAGGTGCAGCCTTAATGCTTACGTGATAGCTATTGTTCTAGGAGAATTCGACTAACGGCAAATGCCGATCCCAACTTCTTCCAAAATCAATCACACACGCTCGTAACATGTCTTCTAGAGTTTGTATCGTCCTCTCGCTTTGACCATCCGTCTGTAGGTGGTAAGTTGTACTCATATCCAGATCTGTATCCAAGGCTTTCTGGAGTGACTTCCAGAATCGAGAGGTAAATCGGCTATCTCTGTTGGATATAATCGATATTGGCACACCATGTCTATAGAAAATTTCTCTTAAGTATAATCATGTAAGCTTCTCCATACTGTCTGTCTCCTTCATCGGTAGGAAATGAGCAGATTTGGTCAAACGATCTACAATGACCCAAATTAAATCATATCCACTAGGAGTTTTAGGAAGCTTGGTGATGAAATCCATGGTGATTCTTTCCCATTTCCAAACGGGAATGTCAGGTTGTTGAAGTAATCCGATTGGCTTTTGATGCTCAGCCTTTACCTTTGCACATGTTAGACATTTGCCAACATAGGTGGCGATTTCAGCCTTCATGTTCGGCCACCAATACAATTGTTTCAGGTCGTGGTACATCTTGTCGGATCCCGGATGAATAGAGTATTTGGATTTATGAGACCGTGCATGATTAAGTCTCTCAACCCACCAAATTTTGGCAACCAAACACGTTTATCAAAACACCGGGTCCCGTCAGAGCGAATTTTAAATATTGGTTTGATTCCTTTCCCCAGATTTTTGGCTTCCACATTTTCTCCTTTTATTGCTTCTGCTTGAGCATTGAGAATCTGCTCAGGTAACTTAGTGTGTACCGTCATTACTAATGACCTAACACGCGATGGCTTTGTCCTTTCTTTTCGGCTTAGTGCATCTGCCACAACATTTGCTTTACCCGGGTGATAACGAATCTCGCAGTCGTAATCTCTTAGTAACTCCAACCATCTTCGTTGTCTCATATTCAATTCTTTCTGATCTAGTATGTACTGAAGGCTCTTGTGATCTGTGTAAACTACACATTTTGTGTTGTACAAATAGTGTCTCCAAATCCTAAGTGCGAATACTACGGCACCCAATTCTAGGTCATGGGTTGTATACTTCTCTTCGTGCACCTTCAATTATCTAGTAGCGTAGGCTATAACCTTCTCCCTTTGCATAAGTGCTGCTCCTAAACCTCTTAGTGAAGCATCACTATAAACCACAAAATCTTTGGTTCCTTCTGATAACGCTAAAATTGGAGCACTACAGAGTTTTTGTTTCAATGTCTAAAATGCATGTTCTTTTTCTTCGCCCAGACATACTCCTTGTTTTTCTATGTCAACTTGGTTAAAGGTTTGGCAATTGAAGAAAAGCCCTCAATGAATCTCCTATATAAGTTCTCAAACATTTAAGGACAGAGTCTAGTTTCCAATGCTTGGTAGTGTTTGATGGCTAAATATCGGATGAAGTTTATAGATATGGTACTGATGAAGCGAAAAGTGTACCGCTTTTAAGGGGTCATTTAAGCCCTAAATCGTATTTATTTGATCAAATATCGCCCTAAATCGTTCCTTTTGTCATTTTAGGTACTTTTGAGGAGAAATCTGGAAAAGGAGGCATTTTGGATGTTTTTGGAGCATAAAAGTGAAGAAAACGACAAAGTCTCAAAAATCGGCTAAAAATTACCTTTGACGGCGTCACAATTAACCCTGGACGGCGTCATGCCTTGGCAAGAAAAGGTGGACGTGAAATTTACTCATGATAAGCCAGTGAAAATTGCATGTAAATTCTGACGGCGTCACGCTTTAACTTGATCAAGGGCGTCACGGCTTAAATCATAAGGGGACGGCGTCACGTTCAAGGTTCGACGGCGTCAAGCCTTGATAAGCCAGAATGGATTTTTGAAGAGCTAAAGAGGGACGGCGTCAAGAAGGTCATCCGGGAACCCTAGAAGCGGCGAGGTGACGGCGTCACAATCCATAAGGTGACGCCGTCAGATCCAAAAATCTATATATAGTTTTCTAATTTTTTGTCATGAGAGAGAGCTTAGTGTGTGGAATTTTGGGAGAAAACCCTAAGACGAATTTATCTTCTTTTTCAAGGCTTTTTGCCTTGAGATCTTCCATGTTACATTGAAGATAAGTTATCAATTAATCATTCAATATGTCTATGTGTTGTTTGATTTTATCTTATTCTTGTCTTTTGATTAACATGTTAGGTTAAATTTATCTTGTGTTTGCTTAGATCTAATGAAACCTAGCTATTGATTATTGGTTATTAGTGTGTTGTTAGTTGTATTGGATGATTGTTTATCTATGTTAGGCTTAAGAAAACTGGCTAACTTCCTATTCGGTAACTTGCTTGAACGTCTTAAGAAACATGAACCAAATGCGTACTAAAGGTTTTTATGGTTGTATTTAATGCACAAGCGAATTCTAGTGATCCCATGTTAGGAGCTTCCTAGCCGGCTCGACATAGGAGTGAAGTAGGAGCTTGTAGAGTTGGGGAAGTAAGTACGCCACCCCACGAATGGTATTAAGGAATACACCCGTCATCCACGCGACTAATACACACTAATTAACCGGTAAAAGATAGTTAGGGAGTAAGGAAATCTAAGTAAACACATTTCTCTACACATAAGTTTCTCACCACATTTTCATTTTTGTTATTTTATTTTATTTGCATTCATAGTAATTTGGGTTAGTTGACTAGCAACTAATTCCGCCCACTCCTTCAAAACCGAGATTTTACTTGCTTTCATAAAAAAATATAAAAACATAAAAAAGAATCTTCCTCAACCCTTAGACCTATTAGAGTAGCTTTTCATACCTAACGAACACTATTCCCTGTGGAGAACGATCAATCCCCCGTACTTACCACTACACTATACTACATCGGTCAGGTACACTGCCTGGTGGGGTTGTAAGCCTCTTGAGATCCCTCGAGAGGTAAAACCTGTTGTAAGGTTACAAAACCACGCATCAAGTTTTTGGCGCCGCAGCCCGGGGAGTAGTTATTGCTTAGGTTGAAATTTTATTTTTATTAGGTCTACTCACAAGATTCCTATCAAGTGAGATATTTTCTTTTTATTTTGTAGCTTTCTCGTAGTCTATCTTTTCTTTGTGATTTTGTTTGTAATTTGCTTCAAATGGACTTTTCACTTAGATTTCTAAGATTGCAAGATATGGTTGAGTGGCTAGAACACCAAGAAGTTCAAAATACCTCATTTAGAGACACTTATGAATCATATGAGCCTTCACCTAGGATAGATTCTTATGAACAACCTCCATGTTTAGGATCTTGTTTTAGTGAGGCTAATAGGAAAAGCGACCTAGTTTGCCAAGGAATTGTGGATAGAGCCGTATCAATAAACCATAAGTTGGATGAAGCACTAGGTTTGTTATTATCACTACCTAAGAAAACAATTGACGAGGATATAGGTGATCTTGACACGTGGAATAATGAGGTAAACACCATAAGCCCACAAAATACTCAACCATCATTTGAGGCACCCACACCGCCCGTGACTTACCCGGAAGAAGTAGAAGAGACTTTAGGAATCCCGATGGAGGTAGAACCCTTGGACCAAGCACAACTAGAGGATATAGGTTTGAATACTTATAGTGATAACCTTACTCTTAGTTCTAGGGAATTTCCTAGTGTTGATGAAACGGAACCTCAACCTTTACACAACTTTCCATCCTTAGATTTACATCTAGGAGACAAAAGAGGAACCGACCCACCCATCAACCAATATTATCCGGGTAGTTTTAGGATGAAGGAAGCCATTCACTCACCCCCTTCACCTCACGTGGCATATTCACACCCTAAGGGTGTGTATCGCTACTTCCACCCGCACTTAATCCTAAGTGTAGGGAAAACCTCCCCTATTTCCGTTAAATAAGGGTAGAGTCAGGCTCGTGACTCGAACAAAAACAAGCGCTTCTTGGGAGGCAACCCAAGCTTTATTTGTTTGTTTGTTTGTTTGTTTGATTTTATTTGTTTCCGTATGCAAGTTTAATTGTTATTGTTTGTGCTCATGTTTCAAAGAAAATTGTGAAAATGCTTTATTTTGTTTTTAACTTCGTCTTAACTACATATAAAGGTATTTTGCAAAAGATAAGTGTAAGGGAATCCAAATTTGTTTACAAGAACAAGATTGAACATGAATCACAACAATATTAAATGAGCATGCATACTAGTAATTGCTAGAGTCAAATGCTTGTATCGAGTCATAATGAATATTTTGCAGGATTTCCAGGAAGTGAGGCATAAGTTTTTCCAGAAATTTTTCGGAAACTAACCATAAAATTTATGCAGGTCACTTCTGACGGCGTCAAGGTTAACACCTGACGGCGTCAAGTGTAAAATTCTAGAAATTTTGCAAGTTTTGTTTTTCTACCGGAGTCATAAAGTTTTTGTTAAATCTTTAGTTTTATAAACTCCAGGAAATCTGCAAATATTCATTCTACAAGCATTATATCTTTAATCGTTTTGTTTTTATTTCTAAGTCTGGAATTACATCTAGTTGTGAGTTTTCTTTGTTCAGGTTGATGCTTTGGGTTTTTTGTGTTTGTTTTCTCAGGTTTAACAGGTTATATTGGACAAGAAGATGATTTATATTTCGGAAGGGAAGCTTTCAACGTTCATTTTCTTGGAGGAGGATTTAACCATGTTACCGGATTATCCACATCGAACGAATCAGGGGAGTATTTGTTTTCATTCTTTTACCTTATTTACTTTTACATCCTTTGAATGAACATTGGGGACAATGTTCAGCTTAAGTGTAAGGGGAGGGTAAATGATGATACCTTAGAGAATACAATTGCACTTGATTTTTGTTTGTTTGATGGTAGATGTGTAATAAAACTGAGATAAATACCTGTTAAGGCAATTTTAGTGCCAAATTTAAAATTTTTTACAACATATAGGAGTGAAACTTTGATCTTAATGAGCGTCTCACGGATAGGAGTTATATGACTAGCACAAAAACCGTACCACTAAAAAATTTTCCACCCCCAAATATGTGAGGTTCGCCCCTAGAATTGGTAGGAAAAGCATTTATGCTATGATGTGTGTACCGGTAGCACTTAGATTCTAGAACTTGCGTTAGGACCATTCCGAGGCCACAAGTGAGACTACATTCGTGTAGTTAGATTTACTACATGATAAGAGGCATTAGGATTAACCCATTGTTTTACACCTGTGTTTTTGTTATAATTACTTTGGCTACATTGGTCAAGTAATTCTCCCACACCCTTTGCGTTGTACTCATTTTTAGTACACGATACCCCTAGTACACCCCTCAGAGCCTATCTTTTCGTTTCGACCTTTAAGCATTTTACTTAAAGGAAGAATTTGTTACACCCCACTTAAATGTACACCCAAATCGCCTTAGCCTACCTTGTATGCACTCATTTTTAGTGCATTATTGTGACAACATTTGTTTAAACCCAAGTTAATTATCTAGTTGATTACATGGTTGCTAAGTCGAGTCATATCCTTGTACATATTGTTTTGGGACGATTGGGACTCATGGGTAAAGTACTAGTGCAATGGAGTAATGGGGAAGAACATCATTTATTACCCCCATATGTGCTAAATATTTTAAAAGTACTCCAAGTTTTTCGATTATCTTAATTCGAGTCATTAAAATAGTTATTTGTAAAGTTATGTAAAAGTTCAAGTGTAAGAGGATGCAATGCCCCTATGATGTATTATTTTGGATGGTAGGGCAAAAGTGTATGTTAAAAAAAAAAAAAAAAAAAAAAAAAAAAAAAAAAAAAAAATACAAAAAAATGAGAAAATGAAAAATAGAAAAAACATACGGACTACCATCCCTTTTCATTTTATGTTTGTTTTATGTTTTTGTTATTTTGTTATTTTGTTTCTAGCTTAAGATCGAGTCTAGTCTTGGCTTAGCAACATTGTATAGTACATGTAATTGATCAAGATTCTTAACTCGCCACCAGTAAAATATCCTTTATCCAACAAAACCGTGTTTTCCTTTTCCCTACACCTAACGTTATAACCCATTTAAAAGCCCTCTTTGATAGTTTATCTTAGGTGCTTACGCCTACTGGAGGAGGTTTTCGATCCTTTCCCAAGCCTATGGTAATCTATTTGCTATGACAGGTAGTGAGAGATATTATCCGTTTTCATTTATGAGATTTATTTTGATGACACTTGAGAGATGTGAGTATCTAAACACTACTTGTGAGGTGCTAGTTTGTAATCTCCGTGCTTATTATGATTGAAGTGGAACGATTATTTGTTGTAATTACTTTTATGTTTGCATTAAATGACCCCTAACTTGTATTTTGATTAGAATAAAAGCGCATTTGCTTGAGGACAAGCAAATCTCAAGTGTAAGGGTATTTGATGAAGCGAAAAGTGTACCGCTTTTAAGGGGTCATTTAAGCCCTAAATCGTATTTATTTGATCAAATATCACCCTAAATCGTTCCTTTTGTCATTTTAGGTACTTTTGAGGAGAAATCTGGAAAAGGAGGCATTTTGGACGTTTTTGGAGCATAAAAGTGAAGAAAACGACAAAGTCTCAAAAATCGGCTAAAAATTACCTTTGACGGCGTCACAATTAACCCTGGACGGCGTCATGCCTTGGCAAGAAAAGGTGGACGTGAAATTTACTCATGATAAGCCAGTGAAAATTGCATGTAAATTCTGACGGCGTCACGCTTTAACTTGATCAAGGGCGTCATGGCTTAAATCATAAGGGGACGGCGTCACGTTCAAGGTTCGACGGCGTCAAGCCTTGATAAGCCAGAATGGATTTTTGAAGAGCTAAAGAGGGACGGCGTCAAGAAGGTCATCCGGGAACCCTAAAAGCGGCGAGGTGACGGCGTCACAATCCATAAGGTGACGCCGTCAGATCCAAAAATCTATATATAGTTTTCTAATTTTTTGTCATGAGAGAGAGCTTAGTGTGTGGAATTTTGGGAGAAAACCCTAAGACGAATTTATCTTCTTTTTCAAGGCTTTTTGCCTTGAGATCTTCCATGTTACATTGAAGATAAGTTATCAATTAATCATTCAATATGTCTATGTGTTGTTTGATTTTATCTTATTCTTGTCTTTTGATTAACATGTTAGGCTAAATTTATCTTGTGTTTGCTTAGATCTAATGAAACCTAGCTATTGATTATTGGTTATTAGTGTGTTGTTAGTTGTATTGGATGATTGTTTATCTATGTTAGGCTTAAGAAAACTGGCTAACTTCCTATTTGGTAACTTGCTTGAACGTCTTAAGAAACATGAACCAAATGCGTACTAAAGGTTTTTATGGTTGTATTTAATGCACAAGCGAATTCTAGTGATCCCATGTTAGGAGCTTCCTAGCTGGCTCAACATAGGAGTGAAGTAGGAGCTTGTAGAGTTGGGGAAGTAAGTACGCCACCCCACGAATGGTATTAAGGAATACACCCGTCATCCACGCGACTAATACACACTAATTAACCGGTAAAAGATAGTTAGGGAGTAAGGAAATCTAAGTAAACACATTTCTCTACACATAAGTTTCTCACCACATTTTCATTTTTGTTATTTTATTTTATTTGCATTCGTAGTAATTTGGGTTAGTTGACTAGCAACTAATTCCGCCCACTCCTTCAAAACCGAGATTTTACTTGCTTTCATAAAAAATATAAAAACATAAAAAAGAATCTTCCTCAACCCTTAGACCTATTAGAGTAGCTTTTCATACCTAACGAACACTATTCCCTGTGGAGAACGATCAATCCCCCGTACTTACCACTACACTATACTACATCGGTCAGGTACACTGCCTGGTGGGGTTGTAAGCCTCTTGAGATCCCTCGAGAGGTAAAACCTGTTGTAAGGTTACAAAACCACGCATCAGGTACTTACTTCACTTGGGCAGTATTGGGATGTATCATGATTTATATTGTCATGCTAGTGGTCTAAAATTTAGTCATGGGGTGTTTTCCTTGGTCATAAGTGAATGTTGTGTATCAATAGCCGTTCGGCATGTTGAGACTTCTTGGCATCTTAGTGTGGGAGTGAGGTCATATCAAAACAGATTTTTAAGGCTAAATAATTTTGAATTCCTAGAGGACGCAACATTGTAAGGGTGATTGTACCTTGACGGAATAGTGTCATGTCAGGGTGTATTGTTATTCCCTAGTCGTGGATAGAGATGCTTGATTCACCTCTAGGGTTTGGTTTAGTGAGCAACGGTGTTTTGGATTTCTCTTACATCCCAGTCAGGCTAATACTCTCAAAGAATTAGTTGAAGGATTAGGCAATTGTCCCAAAGATAATTGCTCGGGTTGCTCTGTAAGGTCTTAAGAATTTTGTTAGGTTATAAGTCAGCCCATTGTATGTTCCTAGCCCTTGTCAAAAGTTTTATTGGTCTATTCATTGCTTGCTTCAATCGAGGGGTCCTCCTCGTATTGTTAAGATCTTATTACTATAAGGTATGCGGACGAGTTTCTCGTCGTAGATGATTGTAGTATTTCAGTAACCAGACGATACTAAAAGAAATGTCTGAGCCTCAAGTTCTGTGGGCACTAGGTCGATGTCTTATGGGTATCTAGTAGGTTTAGGGTGCAACCTCGAAAGATGATGTCGGTTCCTATTATTAGTCAGATGGCTAGGTCGTTGGTACACTTAATACTTAACGCGGAAGGTAGAGTCTTGAAGAATGCTGTTGATTGCTACAAGCAATTAGTTGGTTGATTTAGTAGCGTACTTAGTGTTAAATGCGGAAGGTACAGTTTTGATTAAGGGACTGAATATAACCGTCATCACTATTGACACCGATTTTTTTTTCTTTTTTTAAAGTGAAGGTATGTCTTAGTCACCCTTGGGGTTATGAGTCAGTCGGTAGTCATCGAATTTAGAGGTTGTCTGTTTGAGTGGAATTTTCGAATTTTGGAAGATGTGAAGTAAATCGAATGTCATAATGGTTAAGTATCGTGTCAATTCTTATGGTCATAATTGTAGGTAATCCTGTTGGTGGGTTGCTCTGTGATGGTTAGTGGTGTAACTTGACCTCTCAAATTGAAACGTGATGCGAGACAAGGCTGAATTTAGGTGACAAGGTTTAGTAGAAGTCTATCTGATTACTGTGTTTACTAGTATGAATAGCCATAAGTTGCACTTCTTTTGTCTACTCACGCGAGTTTGTGATTTTTTTCGAGAATGGAAATTGAAAATTTGACTTTGATAAAACTTAAGGCAACCATTCTTAGCATAGCATGATCCTACCTGAATTATAAATAGGTGATCAGGCTTTGTATAATTAAGGTCCAACGATGCAATGCTGAGTTTAGTTATTAGAAAAAATATCAGTGCTTCTTTTTGCGAGGTTACAACATAAAATACTTTTCAAGGAAGTAAATAGTTCCGGGGGGGGGGGTGATTACAGAATATTTTGTAAAGTAACGACGAAATAGTTTTTAGAGTAATAGTAACGCAGTTTTATTGCTTAAGTAGACAGTGGCTAAATTAGTCCACAGGAGAGTAAAATAGTTTTATAAGGTGTTAGTAAAACTTGTAGGATAATTGTACCATAGTTTATAAAATGCTAATGAAGCCATTTGTTGGTTTATGAAATAGTAGTCAGGTAACGAATCGGTTTATTACACGCTAATAATATGGTTTGTAAATTAATTCGTGAATTAGTTTAATAGAAAAACAATTCATTGTTTATAAGATAGTAGTAAAGTCACAAATTTGATTTTTATGATATAGTAGTAGGACAGTCGATAGGATGACCAAAAAATGGTTTGTAAAGTGATAGTAATGGTTTCACAAGATAATAGCAAAATTGTCTATAAGGTGTTTACAAAATGGTGGTCAAAACATTTTTCAAACAGGTAATACAGTTTATAAGATGACAACTAAAAATTGTTGTAGAATAGTTATGAACTAGGTGGTAACGAAACAGATTTATATGGTACTTTGCAAACCATTTTATAGGATGTAGGAGTCTATAGGGTATCACCCACATACTTTACATGTTGTAAGTAAATTAATTTAGAACATGGTAGTAATGTATTTTCGTAAAGCGGTTGAAAAGATGGTGGAGAAATGGGGAGTGAAATAGACGAGAGTTATAACAACATGGTAGCAACAAAAGATAGGGAATTCAATGGATGGAGACGTACATACAACGAGATTAACTCAACCATGATGAGATTGGAATAATTCGCGATAAGAGTCAATCAAAATAAGGGTGAATCACGACAACCATAATCAACATAGAATAACATTTTTCCAGAATAGCAAAAGCCATCATAATACAAGTAGATCAAATACTTTCTGCATTTTTTTCAAAAAATATGAAGTACAATACAAAATTCAACAGTATTTCTACTAACTGAGACTCTCAGTTTAGTAATACAATATCAGAAGCTAAAAGAAACAAATGATAATCTACTGTGGACCGCCTGAGGGTCCTGGCTGTTCCGCTGGTGGTGATCCACGTGGCTCTGGTGGTGGGGTCTCTCCATAAACCGCAAGCACATCTATGGCCTCAGACGACCTTCCAGCGACAATCCCTACTCGAATCATCTCCTCCCAATAAGCGTAAGCCCAACATCTCATCTCATACAAGTCTCTCTCAAGTCTAACTATATCTATGCGAGCATAATTAAGAGTCCCCTCAGCGGCATCCAACTCACGCCTCAATTTCATGTTTTCACCCCTGAAATCATTCTCTTCCAACTGCCGCACACGTTTTCCTAGTGAAGTCACTGCATGCTCGACTTTATCACTTTTACTTTCAACAACTCCCAAGTCCAAATCCAACAAATTCATACGATGATGAGCAATCTTGTCCCTTGATTGGGCCAAGGCCTCCGCCTGTTCCCGAACACTCATCTGTCTAGATAATAATCCAACTCTGCCATGAATCGAGTCAATGTGCCTCCGCATGCCACTGGGCACAAGGTCTTCGAGCTCATAAACAATAGGGGCAGCAGATGATGATCTGCCCCTGATAGGGATACCACGAGGAAATCTGCTCTCAGAGAGTGGCACTTGTGTGATAGTGCCAACAGTAGCAGCATCCTCAATCTCGGGCTCAGGATCAGAGTAAGTGTCTGATAAAGGTGGTGGTGGATAAGACGATCCCATTGCCTCATATGGGTAGATCAACTCAGAGTTATCAATCTCTTCATCTGAACTCACATCCTGAAGTATCAGTATATCCATTTCTTTAGGGTCTTCTTCATCTGGCTATTCTTCTTCTAGCTCTTCCGGATCTTCTTCTTCTTCATTCGGGTCTTCTTGAGGGTCTTCCTGAGGGTCTTCTTCAGGGTCTTCATTTGGGAAGTCGAAGACATGATTCGGGGGTGGGGGTGCTTGTTCTGGTACGTCTGGTGCAAGCTCAGGTTGAGCTAGCTCAATCTCTGGAACAACTGGTGCATGTGCTGCATGGTCAGGTGATGGTGGTGCATGGTCAGGTGAGGCAGGTAATGACATAATGCCTGACAAAGTAGGCATATGCGGTCAGTAATTATATATAGTATATAAATAATCATTTATATAAATAACTATGCCCAGTAAATAAGTCATAAACATAGGTAAAACCTCTAAGGCGATAGGGGAAGTTTCAATAATAAAAAGAAAAATTTTAGTTATAGTTTAGGCAACGAATGCAACCTAATTCTTTATAACTTAAGCTCTGATACCAATCTGTAACACCCCCAAATTTACTATACTGCCGAATAGAAATTTGAGAAGTTACTTATCAGTTACACAGTCCAATTCATAGAAAACGAACTCTAAAATGAGACGTTTTCAAAAAACAACACCATTCGATAATATTACGGAAAATTCAGAGTTTTAGAGCATAAAATGGTCCCAATACATTGGTACATAACATAAATTGTTCAAAAGTTTATCGAATGGAATTATAATAAGGTAGGTCTTCATTTATGAAAAAAATACTCGAAAATGCTTCCCACCTGCTATCGCCTTAAGGACCTGAGATAAAACATGCTAAAAAGGTCAACACAAAGGTTGAGTGAATCCATAGAGTTTAATTATAAGTAGTCGATCACAATAAATAATTTATAAAAATGACTAAGCAACAAATGCAGAGTCTGATAAAGTTATTATTGCCCTAAGCTCGTGACCCCGACACTAACATCATTGCTGTCAATAGCATAAATTTGCCCTTCAAACATAGGTAATAGCCACACCTATCATCAGTACGAATACAATACACACAATAGCCATACAGGCACATTCCGGCATGGGGGTTTTCATTCCCAATAGATCTATTCATGGTATTCGCGTTCACTCGCAAGTGACTAACGGTTCACGATAAAAGGGACTTTCAGGCTATGGGAAACTTAGGCAATAATAATAACCGGATAGCATCCAATTTCAAAGCAAATGTGATCATAAATATTTATAGCATGTATCTCCCCAACGGAGTTTGTAAAATAATTGAAGTAAAAACTTGGGGCTATGAACTCACCGATGAAGAAGTAGTAACAGAAACCGGAGAAGTGTGCACGTCGAGAAAAACCGCAAAGATCACAAGTGACCTAAATAAATTACAACACGACTTAGGCTCGGGGAATTAAGGTATAACACTTATACTTATGTTTTAATTCAGTACTTGTACTTATAATACCATAAGGTAATTTAGTTGAAAGTTTTATAGTAAGTCATGGGTCAAAAAGATGTTTGAAATAACTTATATGGTTTAAATAAAAAAGCTGATGGAAAATTTATAAAATTACCGCACTAATCGGGTCGCCATTTCTAAACCGTGAAGGCTAAAATTATATGAAAATCAAGGCCTCACTTAACTGAGAACTTCAGAACATGGGTGAAATTACTAATTTACCCCTGTGTCTCTATGCAGTTACTTCCAGCATCCAATTAAGTTTAGCAAAATGAGCATATCTTTTTATCTACAGGTCTAATGGACACAAGGCCAGTGGGAAAAGTTTTCTACATGTCTTAGCTCAAACTTTCATGTTTTTACCAACCTAGGGTTCTTTGCAACATTTTAGAGTAAATGGCCTATCAAATCTGACATGCAATCCTGGACAAGTTTTAGTGTAGATTTTCTCCAAAAATCATCGGGATGAATTAAGATGTAAGGTTTTCGGGGAAATGATCCTAAGACCTGAGGCTAACTCTCAATATTTTTATTTTAGCTTAAAACCCAATGAGGACAAAATGGTGAATCGATTTGTTTACATAAAATCTGGGACAGGTTATGGACCAATCTCAAAAGTTACTTTATGTGTATTTATTGTGTCTAATACCCATGCATGCTCAAGATTAATCATCACTACCCTTTTATTAACTCAAGAACTCTATAAGTCCTGGAGTTCAAGATTTATTTTGAAGATCCTTATTAGTTTTTATAAGCAAAGTTTTAAAGAAAGGTCAATAACAACTCATCAAAACCCTTTTAAATTAATCCCTCTCTTACACCTAATAATCAAATCAAGCCTAACCACCTATCTAAATCCTATATTCTTATGAAATCTTGAATAAATATATTTTAAATCACACATGCATGAGTGGTTTTTATAATCCTTAAAAACTCTAAGAAAAATCATAGAAAAAGAAGGATATGAAGTTGAAAATGTTAGGGAAACTTACCAAGACTCTAACAAAATGAATGATGCAAGATTTGAGGCTTGAAAAATTTGAATAATGGTGGTGTTTTGGTGGTGAATCACAAAAGCAAGCAAGGAGGAGTGAAGGAGATGGATAGTTTTAGGTTTGGTAAGATTTGCATGTAAAGAACTAATGATGAATTTCACCTTGAAAATAAAAATGAGGAGTGTTGGTGTAATAAAAGGGAGGGGGCTGGTTTTTGGGGGTTCCAAGGTGTATTTTCTTTAATATTTTGCAAAAATACATTATATACATGTTTTGTACAAGTATCATAAGTCACGGAGTGAGTTTGAAGGCCAACAGGGCTAAATCGGTAACGTTTTATGCATAGTTTGTGAAAATAAATGTCATAAAGATACTATTTTCATAAAAATGTTGAATTTCACTTAAAATGACCTAATTTGATGTTTCATATATTTCTCGGTCCTTTCGGAGTGTTATAATATCGTTAAAGCTTAAACCGCGAGCCGAAAACGCGTAAAACGTAAAATGTGCACACTTCGCGTAGAAATGGAAAATTAAATTATTTCATGTGAAAACAAGTATGTGGGGGAAAATAAATCATATTAATGGGTAGACTGGGCATAGTCTGAATCAAATTTTAGATTTAAGGGTACGTGTCACGACGTACGCGGGCAACTTTCCCGGTAAAAGCTAATTTACTTAAAATAGAAAAATTAAGTAATTAATATTAGTAAAATTAGTGACCTGAAATGTCTCGGTTGTTACATACGTCCATATAAAAGGCCAAATTTTAGGGTTTCACCCTCATTCTCACACACACACAATACTCTCTCTATGTATCACAAGTTTCCGGCGTCGTTATTTTTCCGGCAAGTTTTCCGGCGAGATTTTGGTGAGTCAGATCTGGGTTATACGCATGTAGATCGAAGCAAAGGTGAGAGGATCTAAACACACGAGTATTGTGTTGAGGATACTTTGAATGTATATCAAATAGTATGCGGAATCTACTACATGATACTTAGAAGATTTATCAATGTAACAGTAACTTATTGTATGAACAGTTTATGATGTAACCGAACGCTTCAATATTATTAAGTATAATATGAGTGATCTTGATTATCACTAGGGTTTACAACTTTGAAGCTTAACAAAACATACGTACATAACATCAAACCTAGGACCTCCTTTTATAGCACAAGGAGTCCTTTACAAGATAAGTATAATATTCTAAACATGCAGAATATTCATATAAGTCTAACTCTATAAGATATACACAAAATCTATTCTATACTTATCTTCTTACACGTCTTCACAAGCAATACCATCTTCATAATAAGCAGTCTTCAAGCAAACTAGCAGTACAAACTTTTATACTAGTAGTACTAACTCAGTTAGTTAGTACTGTTAGTTATATCTTCAGCAGCATTAACTTTAAACCTGGCAGTACTAATATTTACACTAGCAGTACTAACTTAGTTAGTACTGTTAGTGTTATTCTTCAGCAGTACAAACTGTTCTTTGACAAAACCAAGTACTTGAACATTTAATTCCCAACAAAAGGGGTTGTAGCTGGGTTGTTTTTGGGTTTGTGAAAGGGTTTTATCGCTAGGGTTTGTGGAAGCCGTCACAGCAGCCGCCATCATCCACCACTGATGCCGCCGCCGTCATGCCACCATCGCTGCCTCTCATCACCACCACACCTCTTCCCTATCTATTTTCTTTCTCGTCAGTTGGTATTTCGATCTCACAAAACGTTTTGATCATTCTATTTATTTTATCCGACTAGTAAATATGTTATGAGGTTGGTCATGGATTTTAAATTTGTTAAAAATCTTTGTTATTATTTTTGTTAAAACCGGTTTTAAAAATACCTTGGAAACAGATTTTCGTGTGGTCAAAACTTGATCTAAATGGTGGTCGTGTTTTGGTTTTGAAATGAGTCAGATTTGAACCGTTTGGGGTCACGGTATGATTTTAGTGCTTGGTGTTGGATTAGTTATTTTGATTTTTGTTGATGGAGTTTTGCTTATCCTTTCTTTTGGGTCTCGGCTAGTGTTTGGATTTGTGTATTTTGCTTTAAACTACTTATAGCTTATTTGTTTTGTGTTTGGTTCGACTCAAAGGATAAACTGAGAATGTGTTTTGTTGTGTTTGTGTCTCGGTCCTACAATAACGCAAGTAGGGTGTAGATTGGCTCTTGGTTCATTGATAACACCACGAGGGTGTTTGTCTGGTTCGGTTTATCATCAAAACGCAAAGTGTGCGTTGGTGACTTAGAATATGCGTTGCATTGTGTTTGTGTTGGGTGTGTCTTGTGAGTTCGGGACTAACAGGAAACCACATTGGTAGTTTAGTTGTTTTGTGATGGGCTCAACAACCACAAATAACTAGAGTACGTTTGGTCTTGGGCCTCAAACCCAAAACAAGTAATAAGGGTGCATTTGGATTAAGAATGGGCCGAAGCCCATTCACATGCTAATAAGGGTCCGTTTGGTTTAATAATAGGCCTAAGCCTATTTAGTCTTTTGTGTGTGAATTTATTATGTCATACATTTATCGGATATCAGACTAACTCGATTTATTGTTTTGACTTTTAATACATTGGTACATTTCGGTTATCTTAGGATATTATATTGATATTGGAAATTGTTGGGAATGCTCCTAACACGTAATTGGAACGACATTTACGGGATTATATTTACTATCTTATTTAGCCGAAACATATGGACTATTTATATAATATTGTAATAGTTAAGCTAGTGTTAGGCTGTATATACCCCTACATACTTCCATGGAGGGGTGATGCTAAGTGTGTAACTTATCCTTTTCATTATTATCAATAAAACACACAAGTTTTCCCTTTCTCTCTCTATTTTCTCTCTCTAACTATGGCTACTCTTTACTTCCATAATCCCCGACCTCCCGTATCGCAATATCAACCAAAACAATAGATCCATCAAACATCATGAATATTCAATGAATTATACATTGGATTGTGATTTGACACTTGACATATACTGGACTAATATATATTGGAATTGGACTACGTTGGACTTATTGGAAATTTTAGACTTGAGACGGTATAATATATTGAACTCGGAATGAATTTAATATATTAGACATGGAACGGACCTAAAATATTCGATAAACCCAACCTAGTGCTTAAATAAATAATAACGAAACATAAAACTTATAAATTTTGTAATTACAAAGTTTAGTTTATTTAAGTCACGCCAATTTGGTAACATTGTATAAATGGACACTTCGTGCTCAAGTTTTATAAAAACATTTTAAACTTACACTATTATTTTCAATCCTTTTAAAATTTACAAAAACCCGTCAAAGAATTCAAAATGTATAGTTTTATTTAATCATTAAAATCCTTTGATATTTGAATTATTAACTTGGCTTTTCTTATAAAACTTATTGGACTGTTCTAAACTATTTGGGGAGTAATGGGTAAATACCGAAACTTACCAATCGACCTACTTGTATTGATACTTTAATTTTCCTCGTTTCTTTTCACCTTCTTTGTCATTTCCTTCTCGACCCGAGTTCTCGTCACTACTTCTTTGATGTTATTTTCTTGATTTTCCTTGTCATTCCTTTCTCGACTTGATTTCTCGTCAACACTTTTCTTGACTATGACGTTATCTTTTCTCTTTGGCGTGAGTTACATTTTGAGTCTATCCTTTCTTACCACCATACGAAACATTTATACTAAACTGTTTACAAATAATGATAAGAGTATTCTATGAAAACTAAAACACTTTACCTTTTGAAAACACATTTACTTTACAAAACATATTCTGAGATAACTATATGCTTATTAGGTTGTGCCGATTCTGTACTGTTGTGCCTGTACTTTTGATACCATTGTATTTTGCTACTTGATGTCAGTTGTGTCACTTACATTGCTACATACTCAGGCGAGTTCTCTTAGCCCAACTTTTAATATGTTTTACCCTGGGGTGGAAATGGTACTAAATGCTTTTCAAATGCTTTTATGCTGTAAACTACTGTTTTACATGATTTTGGACATATATGTGCTTTGATTGCAATGTGTGCCTGACTGTGTGGTTAATCTTTGTGCGGATTCATTTGGCGATTACACGGGGTTAGGATTGTATTGGTAGAAATACTTGGGTTGACACCCACACTCTTATGAAAGGGTGAATACACTCTGCGCAAGTTACAAGGTTAGGATTGTATTGGTAGAAATACTTGGGTTGACACCCACACTCTTATAAAAGGGTAAATACACTCTGCGCAAGTTACAAAGTTAGGATGTATTGGTAGAAATACTTGGGCTGACACCCACACCATCTTGACGGGTGAATAGTATCCGCGCAAGCTATACGTATATGCCATCATGAGATTCTGTTGTTGCTACTTTGGATATTCATTAAGGTGTTTACATGTGTATATCATACTCACTTATGTCCTACACTACATTATGTTATTCATAGCTTTGTGGTTTTACTCTTAAACCTACGAGGTCACCAACATTATGTTGACGTTTTATAGTACCATATTCAGGTGATCATTGTTAAAGTATTTGAAGGCACGTTTATTAGAGTCAGACTATTTGATACTTGCTATCATGTTTTCAAGACAATAAGATTTCAAAAGAGACATGTTATACTTCCAATATTCAGTCGAGGATTGTTTTGTAAAGTTGTAGACCATTGTTGTAAAAGTTTTAAGGTATAAATCTATGATGTTACGCAATGTGCCTTTCTCAGTTACACCTCGTGATTCCGCCTTTGACGGGGTGTGACAGAATGGTATCAGAGCCTAAGGTTATAGAGAATGCCGGTTTTTCAAAAATAAAAACCTCAACTATAACCAGACTAAAGTTTTATTTAAAACCCCAAACACGGTACGAGTCGATTAGCCCGAGCATTCCATCATTTTTCCTAAATTACGCATAGCCTGATCAACTATGCTTAATTCAGGAGCAATGATGGGATAATGGGGTTGTTACCTTAGAATCGTGTTTGGTTGGAGTCGGAGTCTAGATCAACTGAAAATACATTGGACTATATGTGTGCATCGGCCTTACGTGTTATGTGTATCTGTAGTTATGCTGTTTTCCCTTCTATGTGCTAAATCTGTAACACCCCAACCCGACAAGGGCAAAGATGTCACAAATATATGGCTTCATATCAGAACAAACATAACATTCAAAAATAAAACAGCGGAAGTCTTAACATTAAATCCAAAATAAGTCAACATGACTTATACCAAATGCAAGACAGAAATAACTGAAGTACAAAATCCAATAATCAAATGCCTAACAATGGCATAACAAAATAAATGAAAGTCCAAACGGCAAAGCTGAATAACTAAGGTCAAAACTCCAAGTCAGATTGCTCTCATCCCAAAGCTAAAACCCAGCTTCCTAGCTTAAGTACCTGCCGCGGGAAAGAAAAACGCGGCTGAGCTACAAGAGCTCAGTGAACAGATATATAGATAACGGAAACGATAACAAGTAACAGGTAAAACAAATCAGGAATACAGACAACATCGATACAAAATCAAAGTGAAAGCATAGGAAAGGAATAAGAGAAGAATGAAACAGGAAATAATTAAGCAAATCAGGTTTAGAGAAAACGGTAATCTATCACGAGCCCAGACAACAAAACATATAATGCAACAAACCTGTATAGAGTGGCCAAACTCTCAGATAATGTGAAAGACGTGTATCGCACATACCATCAGTCACCAGTTATAATAAACAGAAAGCATATAACAGATAACAGATCAAATCTAGAGTGCACCCATACGCCCCACAGATAATTCAATAATCATAATATAATGGCCATAGCAGATAATAAATAAGGGACGGGACATGTCATCACTCTCCTGCCCTAGAGTCATGTCAGAGGTGCGTCAATGACATGGACATGAAACCCTCATGCCTAGTGATTGGCTCGTAATATCAAACTGTAGGTCAAAGGTCAGATGTACTATCAAAGTCAGAAGGTCATATCTTAAGGGTACATGGCAAAAGGTTCATGTCAAGACTAGAAAGAAATGTCAAAGGTTCAAAATCAATGTTTAAGTAAAGGTTCAGAAAAAGAATCATGGCAGACGGTTCAAAACAAAGGTTCCAGACAAACAGGTCACAACAAAGTTACACACAGAAGGGAACATAGCAGTGGTATAGGGAATCCTAATAAGGAAAATGAAATACTGAAAGAAAAGGAAATGAAACGCCCTTACTGAAAAAGGACAGAATATCTGTACCTTATTGCACAGCAGAAAAACAAACAAACACAAAGATGAAAGTCAGGGCTTCTCCTTCTTCACACCTAAGGAAGAGGAAGACAGAATTACCAGAGATTCTAATTCAGATTATTACTAGTTCAGATTAGGTTAAACTCTTATTCAAAGATTATTATGGAATAATGATATATTTTATCAAGTTACAGAAGTTTAGATTTAATTATGACATGTTTACATAGTTTAGGGTTTTAAATGTAACTTCATCAATTTCCAAGGTCATTAGTGAAAATAATTTAAGTTACAGAATTATATACACATTTTATTCAGAATTACACTTTATTCCCTTAAGTTTCATAATTTACTTATTACACCCCTTTAGTTACAAATTTACAAAACCAACCTTATAATTATATATTTTACAATTTAAACCCTACAATATCCATAATTACCAACTAAGCATATTATATTTCAAATTTACAGAATATAACATCAGAAGTTAGTACTTTACATATTTGACCCCTCAGAATTTAGAATTTACATATTTAGCCCTTTAAGTTTACAAAACATATATATTAAGTCATAATTCATAACAATTACATAATTAGCCCAAAAATCCTCAAAATTACACAACAACCTTTTTATATCAGTATTAACACAAAACAACTTCAGAATTCCAAATTTACACTTTTGGTCCCTCACTTTTAATTAATTTCCAAACGTAACCCTAATTTCCCATTAATTCATTATTATGCAATATTTACACTTAGGACCCCAAATTTATATTTTTCCCACATTCCTACAGATGTATATGATCTTAAAAAAATATCCCAGAAGTTTCAAACTTGGCAAAACAGGTCCTTATGCATTTAACTTCAAATCGGTAATACTTTTTACAAACAATTAGAAACCCTACTTTGCACCAATCATTGAACCATCATTAAATCATCCTTAAAACACATTAAATGATCAGATATTCATCCAAGAAATCAAACCCTAGAAGCCACGATTTCCTTTTATTTTATTTCTTTATTTTTCTAAAATCCGGTTTTATCAATAATTAACCACGTAAATTTTAAGCTTCTAAAAATCAAAACCATATTTTTCCCAGATCATATGACTCATAAGGAACCCACGAAAAATAGTGAACATGCCCAGAAAATTCGTTTAACATATATTGCATATTTATGTATGTTTTAGACACTAAAATTACAACGACTTGATTTAGGCCACCATAATTCGATCTATCATTTTTCCCAGGTCTATTACATCATAAGAGGTCTAAATAAAATAGCCATCAAGCCCAGAAATTCGGATTTCAGATTATTGTGATTTACGTGTTCTATAGCCATTATATTATCATACGCATAGAATTAGCATGCATGGATCGATTTACATATTTTATATGAGTTATATAACATATAGAGATCACTGGAAAAATTCCATATTAATTTTAACACGTTTGGTTTAGTCGCAAGAATTATTACCTTGATTTAGAGCAAATCGACAAGAAATTAAGAACAAGGACAAACCAAAGAGAAAACGCAGCAACCCCTAATTTTCCTAGCTTCCTTGCACCTCCAATAACACCAGAAAAATGCTTGTTCAATCCCAGAATTCGTGGAGAGGCCTTGGACGAATTTCTTAGATCGCTAGGGTTTATTTTATGTTTAGTCGGTTTGTTTTTGGAGAATAAAAGAAAAGGATTTGTTTTAACTTATGAGAACCGACTATAGGGGGTGCAAGAACCAGAATTTCGGCCCAAAGAATCAAGAAAATATTTGGTTGATTTTCTATAATCTTTTCCTTAATTTATTTAACATATTTTCTAATTATAAGAATTAAAACATTATATTTATTAAATTTGTATAATTTCGGAATTATATATATAAATGTGTAAGATTATTTTTGAACATGTAAAATGATGTAACATTGTCCCAGAAATTATTTTGTTTCAGATATAGTTCGATTTCAGATGTTTTGGAATTATTTCGGAATTTTATAAATTGTTTTATAAGGTTTTATAATATCAGGGGTAATTTGGTAATTTTACGGGTTATCTGAATTTCAGGTATTACAAAATCTTTTAGCTCCTAGGACAATATGTGAGCTTACAATTGTGTACTTAAGTGCTTTGATTTGATTTGACATTGTGTGATTTGATCCAATATGTTATGATGTGTTTTGAGTTGAGTTGATATGATATGGTTTGATTTGGTTCAAGTTAGAGTATTTCCTGCACCGTTCCCCATACTCGTGCGCTTGATATTAGTTATCCTTATACGCAAACAAAACTCATACTATATATTTTACTAAATATATATAGCGATACGTTGTTTTGAAAACGTTATTTTGGGTAGACTATTTTGGATACGTTATACAATTTTGAATACTATTTTGGAAGGTCAACATTGGTTTCGCTATTTTGAAAACGTATTATATTGATATGTTATTTTGAAAACTATTTTGGGAACATGATTACTCTGATATTGCCCCATGCCATTATATTACATGCCTTGTCTCCCCACACTACTCCCCTTAATAGCAAGCATGAACACACCGCATTATAAGCCGATGAGGACTGCAAGAGAGATAGTACTTAGATAATTTTAATACTGTTGGTCAAAATTTTTTGTGACATTGGAGACTGCAAGAGGGATAGTAGAACTCATGAGAAAATAATGACCTTAAGTTTGTTAGTTGAGTTTTTTGTGTTGACGATGACAGCGAGGTTCACCCTGGTGTTCGTGATCCAGAGTTGGTACTACTTAGATAATTTTAATACTGTTGGTCAAAATTTTTGTACAAATGAAAGATTTTCTTGCGAATCTTATAAAGTATGACGAATTAGTAAATCCTCAATGTCTGGACCGTGTATAATGTTTTCTCTAAACAAAACTGTGTAGATAAAAAAAATTGCCTTAAAATATTTAGAATAATTTGATGATTTTCAAAGGGTTGGACCGTATTGGTATAAAAGTTGTTTTAAATAATTGTACAAACGCAAATTAAAAAAAAAAAAAAAAAAAAAAAAAAAAAAAAACTTTTCACATGATTATAGTGTTGAAAACTTTAAACGATATGGTCAAATTTTTAACAAATTTTAAAAATCATGCCTCCAAGAGGGAACACGCACCATTCATGGACAAACCTCGAAATCAATCACAATGCCTACATGCTATCTAACCTTAGGAGTGAATCGAGCACCTCTGTCCGAGACTGATAGTAGCGATGTGTCATACCTTGACACTATTCCTTCGAAGTGCAACCTTCCCACTCATCCCAGAAGATAAGACTCGCGTGTTGATCGAATTGCGTTGGATTAAACAATCAGTGTTACTCAAGAGGCAACATGTCCTTTTTAGAGTCCTAGACAAGTTAGTCACATTAGGACATGACCTTACTATTACATTTGGGTACAAGAAGTTGCACTGAACCATAAGACCTTTGGCTTTCACTTGTAACCAGATCTCTCGACGTAGTATTCACTTGGCAACAATTTTGAGTCATTATATATTTTAGTCCTGTCTAGAGGAATTGAGCACTTAGACGTAAGAATTTCGTCTAATAATGATCTTCAAGCGTTCCAGATCATTGACACCAGGTCCTGCCCATAGACCTTTCGATTCATAGACCATCATCTTCAACTATTCGTGCATACCTGACGACACATTCTTCCCTGATGTTTTCAAACCAAGGGCTTTTCCCTTAAAAGCGTTTTTCCGTTGTGAAGCTATTAATGATCTCTATTCTCATTGATCGAACCCTACTGAATTCTATTCCTTCTTTTCGGATGACTACGTCAACAAACTCTTACTACATGATAAGAACACCAACATCGAAACTCCTTACTAACACCGTTCACACTTTTCCTGAGTATTAGAACCTCCTCACGAAAACTTTTCTTTCGTGATATTACTTCAAAACTACGTGTTGGGTTTTAAAGGTTACTACTGCTGATATTGTTAAGACTGCTCAGGAATTACAAAGGAAATACAACAAGTTGTTAATGCTGCTGGTTACAAAGTTAATATTGCTAAAGGAAGATTAATACTGCTGCAAGATTAATACTGCTAGAACACATAGTTAGTATTGCTATTACATTGTTAGTGTTGCTAGTGTATTAGAGTCGGTTATAATGTAAAGTATGTTTAGATAAATATAGAAAAGATTTTATAGAGATTTATCTTGTATAGGAAGTTATTGTAAGCCGACTAGGACTCCTTAGTCTATAAAAGGAGGATCTAGGGCATATACAGATATACGATTCTAGAGAAAACTTCAAGGTTGTAAACCCTAATACTCAAGGAGTATTCGTATTATTAATAATATTGAAGTCTTTAGTTTGATATTCATTGTTTACTGTTTTGTTCTTCTTAAGATCAAATACAAGATTCCGCATTGTGTTTGATAAACCACAAGTCAGTTTCTATACCTAGTTGTGTTAGATTTATCTAGCATAGCTAAACCTTTACAAGCTAAGGGATTCGATCAAGTATTCAACTGGGATCAACAAGTGGTATCAGAGCTTGTGATCTAGAGACTGTGAATCAAGAAGAACCTGTTGCAACTCATCTCACTGAAGAAGGAAGACATGGACTCAGAATCTACTCACATGATCACTGCATCAAAGGTCTCTATGCTCAAGCCTGGAGAATATGAGCTATGGAGAATGAGAATTGAACAGTTCATTCAGATGGTTGATTACTCTATGTGGGAGGTCATAGAGAATGGTAATCAACTACCTAAGACTGAAACTTCTGCTGAAGGTGTTGTCACTATTATGCCTATCAAGACTGCTGAAGACAAGGCACAAAGAAGGCTTGAAGTTAAGGACAGAAGTACTCTTATGATGGGGATTCCTAATGATCATCAATTGACCTTCAATCACATCTAGGATGCTAAACAGTTGCTAAAAGCAATTGAGACAAGATTTGGAGGGAATACTGCAACCAAAAAGACAAGGAAGAACCTCTTGAAGCAACAATATGAAAATTTTGCTGCTTTAAGTTCTGAAAATCTTGATCAAACCTTTGACAGGATTTAGAAACTCATCAATCAATTGGCACTTGTTGAAGTTTTAATTTCTCAAGAAGATGTCAATCAAAAGTTTTTGAGAAGCTTATCACCAGAGTGGAACACACATACTGTGGTGTGGAGAAACAAGAATGATCTGGATACTATGAGTTTGGATGATCTGTACAACAATCTTAAAGTTTATGAATCTGAAGTTAAAGGGTCATCTAATTCATCAACAAGCACACAAAACCTAGCTTTTGTGTCCTCCTCCAACAATAGTTCTAGCAGTCCTAATGAAGTAGTTAATATTGCTTATGGAATTAGTACTGCTAGCATACAAGTTAATGCTGCAGGGTCTACAACCCTTGATAACTTGAGTGATGCTGTTATCTATGCTTTCTTGGCTGGAGCAACTACTAGTTCTCAGATGATGCATGAAGATTTGGAGCAGATCCATCCAGATGATCTTGAAGAGATGGACTTGAAGTGGCAAATGGCAATGTTGACTGTGAGGGCAAGATGATTTTTGAGCATGACTGGAAAGAATCTCAAGATTATTAGGAAGGATACCTTGGGCTTTGACAAATCCTAGATTGAATGCTACAACTGTCATAGGAAAGGTCGCTTTGCTAGAGAGTGTAGGGCACCAAGGAACCAAGATAACAAGAGTAATGAAGTTTCAAGGAGACCTGTACATGTGGAAACTACAAATTCTACAGCTTTAGTGTCTCAATGTGATGGTCTTGGAGCTTATGACTGGAGTGATCAAGCAGCTGAAGGACCTAACTTTGCTCTTATGGCCTACTCTTCTGCATCAAGTTCTGATTCTGAGGTATCTAACAGTTCTAGTTGTTCATATAAGTCTTGTTTAGATACTGTTGAAGAACTTAAGGCTAGGAATGACAAGCTCTTAGAAGAGGTAAAGATGTTATAATTGGACAATTTAGGCTATAAGGTAGGTCTAAAATCTGTTGAGGAAAGACTTGAAATTAAGCTTTTTGTAAAAGAAAATGAAGTTAATGCATGTACTCTCTAAAAGATTAGAAAAGGCTGAAAAAGAAAAAGATGCAGCTTATAAGGAATTAGAAAAACATCAGGTTAAGGTCAATAAGCTTGAGTTTGCATCTGAAAGTGTTAACAAGACAATTGAGTGTCAGTTAATGAGGAGAGGTAGTGGCATAGGTTATCATGAAGTTCCTCCTTCAATAACAGGCAAGTATGTACCTCCTATTCTAGAATTGTCTTGTCTGAGTGAGTCAAATGTTAAGTCTTTAGGAGAAAGTAGTGAATCTAATAAGGACAAACCTAAGACTGAAACAAAGTATTCTGATGCACCTACTATTGAGGATTGGGTGTCTGATGATGATGAGGAACAGGAAAATGATAAACCTAAGGTTGAGAGTGTAACAGTCAAACCTAGTGTTGAGCAAATTAATTCTGTCAAACCTAGTTTTGGTAAGAATGTGTCTAAGAAATTTGTTAGGAAGACTGAGCAACCTAGGCAGATCATAAACAGGCCTAGAGGTAACCAGAGAAGTTGGAATGGAATGATCTCTCAAAGGTTAGTAAGTAATTTTGAGATGATCAATAAGGCTTGTCATCATTGTGGTAGTTTTGAACATTTACAAGATAACTGTTATTACTATCAAAAACCAGTGTGGAACTATGCTAGGAGGGTGAATCATAAAAGTTTTTCTAAAAATACTCACCCACATGCTTAAAGAAACATGGTTCCAAGAGCAGTACTAATGAAATCTGGTGAAGTATCAGTTACAACTGCTAATAAAAATGTTTCTGAAGAAGCAGTAGTAACTAATACTGCTAGATCAGTTAGTAATTCTAACACCAAAAGAACAGGGAATGGTGCAAATAAATTGTCAAATTTTTTAAACAAAGCACATTCCACTGTAAAACAGACCATTCAAAAGCCAACAGCTATTAGTACTGCTAAGGCAAAATCAGTAGTTTCTACTGATGAGCTAAAAGTAATAACTAATATTGTTTTGGGAAACCATTTTTATGCTGTGATGTCCTCAACTGGTTGGGTCTGGAAACCAAAAGTTAAAGTTTTAGATCATGTTTCCAGACATAGCAGTGCATCTATTGTTGTAAAGAGATATGATTATGTAGATGCACAAGGAAGATCCAAGTCAGTATTGGCTTGGGTCCCCAAAATGAACTGATTTTCTTACTTTATGTGCAGGGCAATCCACAGATGGAATTGGAAGATAAAGGAGTATTTGATAGTGGATGCTCAAGGCACATGACTGGAAACATGTCCTATCTTGAAGATTTTGAAGCTATTGATGGAGGATATGTTGCTTTTGGGAGTAACCCCAAAGGAGGGAAAATCACTGGTAAAGGTACAATAAGGACATGCAAATTAGATTTTGATAATGTGTGCTTTGTCAAAGAGCTTAAGTTTAATCTCTTTAGTGTCTCACAAATGTGTGACAAAAAGAATAGTGTTCTTTTCACTGATACTAAATGTATTGTCTTATCTCATGACTTTAAGTTGACTGATGAAAGTCATGTTCTACTTAAAGTTTCTAGAATGGACAACATATACAGTGTTGATTTAAAGAATATTGTTCCGAAAAGAGGTTTGACTTGTCTCTTTGCAAAGGCCACATCAGATGAATCTAAACTTTGGCATAGAAGACTTGGTCATTTAAATTTCAAAACAATGAATAAATTGGTTAAGGGAAACCTTGTAAGAGGTTTACCTTCAAAAGTTTTTGAAAATTCTGAAATCTGTGTTGCTTGTCAGAAGGGAAAACAACATAGAGCTTCTTGTAAGGCCAAAGTAGTGAACTCTATTAGTCAGCCATTATATATGTTGCACATGGATTTGTTTGGACCAACATTTGTAAAAAGTTTAATGAAAAAGATGTGTTGCCTAGTTGTCACAGATGATTTTAGTAGGTTTACTTGGGTGTTCTTTTTAGCAACTAAAGATGAAACAAGTAGCATTCTTAAGGCTTTCATAACCAAGGTAGAAAACCTAGTTAACCATAAGGTTAAATTGATAAGATGTGACAATGGAACTGAGTTCAAGAATAGGGATATGAACAAGTTTTGTGAGAAAAAAGGTATTGAGAGACAGTATAGTGTAGCTAGAACTCCTCAGCAAAATGGAGTTGCTGAGAGGAGGAATAGGACACTTATTGAGGCTGCTAGAACAATGTTAGCTGATTCTAAATTACCTATTACTTTTTAGGCTGAAGCAGTTAATATTGCTTGTTATGTATAGAATAGAAGTAAGGTAGTTAAGCCTCATAACAAGACCCCTTATGAACTTTTACATGGTAGAAAACCATTGCTTGATTTCTTAAGACCATTTGGGTGTCCTGTTACTATCTTAAATACCATAGATCACTTAGGAAAGTTTGATGGAAAGGCTGATGAAGGATTCTTTTTTGGATACTCATCTAATAGCAAAACTTTTAGAGTATTCAATATTAGGAATAGGAAAGTGGAAGAGAACTTGCATGTTAGATTTAGTGGAAGTACACCTAATGTTGCAGGGAGTGGACCAAGCGGGCTGTTTGATATTGATTCTCTAACCAAGACTATGAATTATGAGCCAGTTGTTGTAGGAACATAGTCTAACAATTGTGCAGGTACAAAAGCAAGTAATGCTGCAGGTCAAGCTGGAAAGGAGCCAGAACATGACAAAGATTACATTTTGCTACCTATTTGGACTGTTGATCCACCCTTCTCAACTCAAGAGTCAAAGAGTTCACAAGCAGATGACTTTGATGATCAAGAAAAGGATGATGTATCAGATGATCAAGAGTTGCATAAAGAAAAGAAGTCTGATGATCCAGCAAAGGATGATGTGTCAGATAATATTAACATTGGCAGTTCTAACTCAGTTGAAATTGCTAAGCCAAGTGTTAATGCCGCTAATGAAGAAATTAACACTAGCAATATTAATTCTGTTAATACTGCTGAGCCAAGTGTTAATGTTACTGGTAAGGAAGGCATATCTTTTGATGCTGATGTCTACCCAAATGATCCAAACACTAGTACAAAAATGGGATTTAGTCACACATGCTATTTTTCGAACAGCCACACAGTAGCCTTTTTATGTGACTAAATGTACCAGAATAAAATAAACAGCCACACTTGATCCGACTTGTGTGACCATTTCGTAATTACATTCGAGGCTACAGCCACACATTTGAATATTTTCGTGACTATACGTATCTGGTAAATTTTTTTTTGATTTTTTAGTCACTTATAATTTGGGACGTATGACGGATACAAATAAGGTTAAAACATTAGTCACACTATATATATACATATGTGACAAATATATGTCACGCAATTGAAAAGTGTGACCAAAATCCATATATGGTCACACGAAGTAATTGTGTATGTGGCTAAATCATATGCTCAAGTTTGTCACACATTATTTAAGCGTGACTGCTAGTTTTTTTTGAAAATTTAGCCACATATGAAATTGAAATATGTGACAACTGAAAAGTAAGTTTGAAGCATAGTCACGATATGCATTTAAAAGTGATAAATATATGTCACACACTTGAGATGTGTAACCAAATGTCATATATGGTCACACTAAACCATAGGCATACATGATTAAGTGTGACCAAAATTCGATACAAATAGTCACGTAAGTTAATATGTGTGTCTAAAGTTAAGTGTGTGTTTGCCTGCCAATTCCTAATGTGTATGGTCACATTTAATTGTAGCACAATCATGTGACTATAGGCAATAGTCAAATTTTGTCACACATTATTTAAGTGTAGTCACAATTCAATACATATGGTCACACATTTCTGATAACTTATGCAATAGTCAAAAATTTAAAAATATCAATGTTTTGGCTCCATTGTAAGCATTTATGTAAGCATATTTTGTCAGACTATACATTCTAGCAGTAATAACTATACATTCTAGCAGTAATAACTATACATGTTTATCTCATAAGCAGTAATAACTATACATGTTTAAGTCAAACTATACATTCTAGCAGTAATAACTATACATTCTATTTCTTGTCCTTGGGTCCTAGATACTCTTCCATCTTCCTGAGCAGTTCATATGCCATGTCATCATAATTAAGCTGAAGCTTGATTTTCTTCCCACGCAACATCTGATGTAGAATGTCTTTGTGAAACTTTAAAGGGTAATCCTTTTCTACAAGCATGTAGATCACCAACTCATTCACAGTTAAAGCATGTACTCCACATCGTTGAAAAATTTTCCATTCTTTAACAGTATTGTGCTTTAGTCTTCTCCAACATTCATCTTCATGATTTGGTTCAAACATTACCTTCAAATAATTCCAGACTTCTCTATCATAAGCTTGTTCTGGTGTCTTATTACCAAATCTTTGTTTGAGTAATTTCCATAGAGCTATCATATCTCGTCTATCAAAATCATGAACCATGTGAAGAAAGCTTACAAACCTTCTAGAAGAACCATCATGCCTCTTAATATCGTAATAAACTGTTTCCCCATGAGATCCAGACTTATAATCAAAAATGGGATGTTTGACAGTTAAAGGTTGTGCATCCATGGCTTCTCCTACAGAGTCAACTGCAAGTTCAGTGTGAGCTTGCATTTGTTCTTTAGCAACAGCTTGCTCAGTTTGTTCTTGTTTTCTCTTTTTACTGCTTTCTATTTCCAACTGTTCACCTGCTCTCTTTGAACTTGTTTTCTCTTCTTTCTTTTCTTCACTGCCCTTCACCACCTCAGCATTCAAAAAGCGTTCATTGTTTCTCTGGGCAATTGCATATAATTCTTCAATTCTTTTATCATCCAAGAATTTCAAATCCTTTAGTTTCCAACTGGCTACATTCTTCAAATACCTGCACATGAGATCTCTTCTTTGTTTTTGAGTGGGTGGCTTGTTCTTCTTAGCTGCATATCTTTGTTCTGCATACAACTTCTTTTTTGCATCAAAAATTTCTTTCAGCATCCTGGCTTTTTCATCTACTGAGTACTTATCTTGCTCTTGTTTATGTAGTTTCTTAGCAAACTCAGAATCAGCTGCAACCTGAGCCCTTTCCTCATCCCATGAAGCTATCAACTCTGCATCTTTTTTTTCTTGTATTCTCCTTTGTTCCAAAATTCTCTGATGTTCTGCTTCATACTTTTATCCTAATTTCATAGCAACTTGATGCGCGTGATGTGTCGTTGCGGTTTAGCAGTTTTAATGCCTACTCAAGTTTTAAATTTATATTTAGCCGACTTATCAATAACACACACACTTAACGAGCAGTGTACCCGGTCAGTATGAAGATAATGGTAAGTAGAGTGTCGATCACTAAGAGTGGAACGTATAATCTCGTTAATCTAATCAGTATTTTAATATCCTAACGCAAGGGGGTTTCAGCCTGAGAGACTGGCACAGTTTTGTTTGCAATTAAATAGTAAAATAAACAAATAGGCACGAATCAGCAAGTAGCACACACGTACACAGATAGATACTCGAGACAATAAGAGGGCTGTCCTTATGATTAAGTAGTTTGTCACTTGTTTTATTGATAGCTTTATATGAAGTGTATATAGTTAACCCTTTCTCGTTGGTCCTATTCTTATCGGCGAGTAAACCCTTAATGACGACTTATGTCTAAAAGTTATTCCTAAGTGATCAATTTAGAAACAACCGTGGGAGCCACACCTTGTCCCGCAGTCGGGTGCCCGCAAGCCACTAATAAACACAGAGGTGGTCAATGCACTAATAAGTAGTAACCAAAGACATCAACATATAAACTTTAATTAATGGGAAAGCAAGTATTAAAGGGAGTGCAATCTTTCCGTTGTCACATTACACAAGCCACCAATCCTGATGAATTAAAGTTTGCTAAAACAATAAAACAAAACTACTTAATGAATTAAATACATGCAGCACCTTCTTACAGCTCTTGTATCTTCGATTTGGGTGTGTCTTGTGCTGCCTTCTTGACTGAATTCGTCCTTTTGCTCTGCTGTCCGAACTTCGGTTTTAGGGTTTCGAACTTTTGAATCCCCTTAATGCGTCTGGTCTACGGGGTATTTATAGTTTGTGTCTGAGGGAAGATGCGGCGCATCTACTTAAGTAGATGCGGCGCATGTACTTAACTTCGCGTGGGGTCCAAGATTATAATATTCAGGAATATTCGTACACCGCCAGAAGATGCGGCGTAACTCTTTATTAGATGCGGCGCATGTCCTCTTGTATCTTGGATCGTATCTGGTGACATCTTGATAGAGATGCGGCGCATGTTGATAGTGAGATGCGGCGCATCTGGAGCAGATTAGTCTTGATCTTCTTCATTTCAGTAGACTCTTCACTTTATGCACGTTTTGCTCCATTATTAGTCCAAAATCGCCAAGTTTCACCAAATGCTTGTTTTTACCTGAGAATTACAAAAGTAAACGATTAAGTATCAATCCTCATACATAATATAGTAAAACAAGTCAAATTAATAGGGTAAATGATAGTAATAAAATGTACTTATTTGAGTTCATCAAATATCCCCCCACTTGAACTTTACTTGTCCCCAAGTAAACCTTAGATTAATTCTCATGAAAATGTATCCTAAAAGATGTTAGGATTTATTTTTATATTTAAGCATGTATTCGTTTATTTCGTAATCACACAACTAAACACTTAACGAATTAGAAGTAAAATAAAATAAGTTGATAAAAGCAAATCTAATCGTTTAACTGTCCAGTCGCGACGAATATTCTATCATAAGCTTGGCAAGTATACACATCTCCACCACTAAAGCTAAGGAATAACAAGTCTAAAGCGGTAAAAAGGGTTTTTAGGCTTAAGGGTTAATTATTCTTATTTCACTATCGATCTCAAATTCCAGAAAAGGCGACAAAATCACAAATACATGATCGAATCCACGAACACGATACTTGCAATTGCTCAAATCCTTAACTCGAATAGGCTAAAGATAGGTCCAAACTTCACCAATAATAATATATCAAAAAGGGCGACAAAATCATAAATACATAGCCGAATCCACGACTACGATACTTAAGATTGCTCAAATCCCCAATCTCAATAAATCAAAGGTTCGGTTGGATAAAGAACAATACAGGGTATGGATAATATTTGGGATATAAATTGGTGTAAAATAAAAAATAAACAAAACAAATAAATTAAAATCCTAAGTGTGGTTAATCACTATCCCAACCATCCCATGAATAAGACTCATATCATTGAATAACTCACGCTTTAACACTTGAAACACACGCTTTAGGTAGACACGAATTATACTCAACAAGATCTTAATCAAAGAATAAACCTTAATTGGCGTTCCCATAACTGCCAATTCCCATTCAATCCATAGATATAGTACAACAAATAGTGGCCATATGAACCACTTACATAACTTTACATCGTTGGCTTAAAATAAACATCCAACTCTTTTTTCTTTCTTTTTCTTTTCTCATTTTTTCTAATTTTTTTTTTTTTTTTTTTTTTTTTTTTTTTTTTTTTTTTTTTTTAATAAACTTTAACATAGATGTGTAAAATTTCACCACATCACTACAACTTTCTTTCCGGATAATTTTTTCATACTTTTCATAACTTCAGAAATAATGGTAATAGTGAAAGTAGTAAACACACGAAAAATAAACTCTAAAATATACAATATTTACTTTCACTCCAATTGCATTGTGCAATTTCCCGACCTAACCATATATAATGAATTACGCACGCGAACACAGGTAATGTAAGGAAACACACTCTGCCTATAGCAATTAACCAACCACGGACTTTAATCTACAGGGTAGGCTAAGGTTTAAGGTGTAACGAAACATTTTAAACATTGGTGTAAGAAACGAAAGGAATGGCTCTGAGTGTTTTTCTAGGGGTATCTTACTCTAAAAATGAGAGTAACAAAAGGGTTTATACGGGGGTTAACTAACCAGTGTAGTTAGTTAATAACACATAACATATAATAGGCTATTTGGTTGTAATCCTAGAATTTTACCAAGTTAGACAAGTCATTCCAATTAAATAAATAATACTCATTATGGTGGTCTCGAATAGTATACAAGCCAAGTTCTAAAGTTTACAAGTCACCGGCACACTCATAGATTTGTGAATTTTGGAAAAATCACAATTTTTGAAAATAACGTCATGTGTGCAGTTATGTAACTTAGATCTTAAACAAAAACATGCTAAAAAATTTTTAAGTTTGATATATTAAGCACATTTTAAGCATAATTTTTGAAAAAGTTTAGGACAAGTAAGTGTTAAGTGTTCTAATTCTCCTATCCCCCCACTTAAGTTAAACAACGTCCTCGTTGTTTGTATAAAAGGTTAAAAACTGGAAAATAAAAAGAATTAGAACAGAAAAACTCCCCTGAGATTTGCTCGGTATGATCCTCCATTAGTGTAAGAGCAAAAATCATCTTTCTTGTGGATTAGAACGTTAAAGCTTCATACTTGATGTATCCACAGAAAATTCAGAAAACTATAATACCACCAACACTTTAAAACACACCTAAGATAAGAAAGGTTCAACTTGCATAACACATTAGTAGTTAGGAAAAATAAAACTTAAAAATTAAAAACTGAAAATCATCAGGTCAGTCGATGCGCCGTATCTTATTGAAGAAGATACGCCGTATCGAGCCTGGAATTAATACGGATCAGAATAAAGATGCGCCGCATCCTTAACCAGGGATGCGCCGCATTAAAAATAAACTGATAAATAGTTTTAAAGTCGAAAATTAAAATGAAAATGAAATAAAGGATAGGATGCGTCGCATCTGTTTAAGCAGATACGGCGCATGTAGTAACCAAACAGACTGTTAACAGTCTGTTGCAAAAATGACTTGTTCCACGGTCTAATCTCATACGTCCTCTCGTACTCTCATGCTGAACTTAATGCCAGTCTTCATCAAACACAACAGGAAATATAAACTGAAACATTTAAACATAAACATAAGAATAGCGATTAGTACAATCCAAAAATTAATAATAATGTACGGAACAATGTCAGTAAAACAAAAGGGTAAGATCATGGGTGAGCGGTGTCGTCCGGATGGGTCCCAGAAGTGCTGGCTCCATCAGTCCTCTGGCGGACTCTGCGCTCGTACGTACGTGCTACTCCCGTAACCTCAGTACCATCAGGACGGGTGTGGGTGATACCCTGATGCTCTAATAGTCTGCTCACACTCCTGACCACCCACTCTAAGTCTCTCCTCAGTACCATCACCTCTCCCTCGACTGCGTCGAGTCTCTGAATCACGGTGCGTGGGGGTACTGGTGCCTGTGGCACCTCCTAACCTGAACACCAGAGTGTCAGCTGTATCAATCTCCACATCCGTCTCTCTGTAATGAATAGTGCTAAAGAACTCCAGCATGAGCTCCCTAATCAGAGGCTCGTCAACCCTAAACAGTCGCTCCCAAGCACTAGACCTGAACTCCACCTCATCATCACCTCCAACAACAACCATCTCCATACGACGCTGTAAGCTCGCAGCTGCATGTCCACCACCTATCAATCCCACATCGTCAAAATTCAGAACCTGGACTCTGAATATTTTCTTGAAGTAAACTGAGTCAAGCCTATGCAAATAATCCTCTAGAGTGCCATCAGTAAGTCCCATGTTCTCGAATCGTAACCATTGGTGCCTTTGTGCGATATCTGGTAGTGTCATCTGAAATAAACATTCAAAGTCAGTTAACAGTCTGCAAGTAAGGTAGATACGGCGCATTTGATTAAATCAATGCGGCGTATCTGTATAAAGTATAAGAGATGCGGTGCAAGACAACAGATACGGCGTATTGAGATGCGTCGTATCTAGATTAATCAATACGGCGTATCTAAAAATTTAGCAATTTTGAAATAGGTCGTTACGCCGCATTAATCAACCTAGATGCGCCGCATCTAAAAGCATATCAGCATAAAATAAAGGGTTAGGCACGTTTTTCAAGAATCCGTATCCGTGACGTAAACTTCCACTAAATATCACAGTATAATATTCTCCTTATATCAGTTCAAATATCTCAATCAACCACAGCTAATTTACCTTCCCGCTAAATATTCAAAATCAAACCCAAAACCTAAATTTTCGGTCGATTCAATTAGTGCCAAATTCGATGTCCAAATCTAAAATTAACTTAGGGGAAATAATTAATTCCAAGTTCTAATCATATCCCTATATCGTTTAAGCGCGAATCGATTCAATCCTATAAACCCTAATTTTCGTATTAATCAAAATTAAATCGAAATGTAACAATTACCTTAGTATTTGTGATTAGGAGAACGTTTTAATGCTCGGATTAAAGGCGGATTGAAGAAAGATGATCGGATTTTGAGTATAATTTTAGTGCGTGTTCTTAACTGTGTGTATTTATGCGGCGTATTCCCGTCGTATTTATAAGGCGACACGATGCGCCGTATTAGAAAATTGGGATGCGCCGTATCTAGTTAATTCCGTTGACTAGTCAATAAGTCCTAGTTGGTCAGGGATACGGCGCTTCGGATATTTAGATCCGCCGTATCTCTATGTTAGTTAACGAAATTTAAATGAAGAACGTACCTTGGCCTCCGCAACACAGTTCCTTATACATCAAATTTGGGTAAAAACGGCACACCATATAGATGAATTCAAAATAAGAGTAATAGGCATAAACGTTTCATTAATAATCGTAATCTTATTGTTTAGTGGATAAGGATTTATTCCGAGGTTAGGAACAAATATCGTTTTTGAGCATACAAAATTAAGATTACGAATTGAATCAGACGTATAATAAGGATAATAAAACTGAGATCATAGTGTAGAGAACTTTCCTTTGGGCAGTTGAATTATCGTAGAGTTTACCTGGGATTCTATTTCAAGAATTAAAGAAGTTCAATGTTACCAGTACTGAGTTTTCCTCCACTCATCCCGTCTTATGTTCGGTCACTTCAGCTAGCGTCTCTTGGTTTGGTTCAGAATGTAATCCTTCTTGGTGATGCTTGAGTCATCATTTATCCTGAAAATAAACAACTTGCACACGAGAGTAGCGGACCGATCAAAGTAAATATCAAAAATCAACTATATTTATCAAATTATATTCGTCGTATTAACAAAAGTTAATGCGCCGTATTTTCGTTACGTTTAAAAATAAAAGATTTTTGATTCAGTAAGATGCGCCGTATCGACAGAAATCGATACGCCGTATTTGTTTAATAATTCGCAAACTGTTTTTAATTAAAATAATAGATACGCCGTATCTGCGAAAGCAGATGCGTCGTATGGCGTTAACGTTTAGAAATTTTTTTTTTATCAAAACAGATACGCCGTATCTACAAAAGCAGATGCGTCGTATTACTTTATCGCTTAGAAAAATTTTCTTGTTAAAAACAGATACGCCGTATCTTGGGGAAAAGATGCGTCGTATCGAATTAATTAAACGCGTTGTATATAAAAATTAAACGCAATACGTCGTATCTGAGAGATCAGATGCGCCGTATCGTTTGATTTAGCACAGTACAACGATAGCAGAACAGAAAAATACGAAAAATAAAATAAAAATTAAACACACGAAACAAAAATAAAATACACAAAAATAAAAACAAAAGCAAACAAATAACACACAATACAACAAATATGCAAAATAGTACAATGATGCAATTTAATCTAACAAAAAGAAAAATAACCTAATTAAAATACTAATCAAATTAACAGATAATAACAATTCACTCCCCGGCAGCGGCGCCAAAAACTTGATGCGCGTGATGTGTCGTTGCGGTTTAGCAGTTTTAATGCCTACTCAAGTTTTAAATTTATATTTAGCCGACTTATCAATAACACACACACTTAACGAGCAGTGTACCCGGTCAGTATGAAGATAATGGTAAGTAGAGTGTCGATCACTAAGAGTGGAACGTATAATCTCGTTAATCTAATCAGTATTTTAATATCCTAACGCAAGGGGGTTTCAGCCTGAGAGACTGGCACAGTTTTGTTTGCAATTAAATAGTAAAATAAACAAATAGGCACGAATCAGCAAGTAGCACACACGTACACAGATAGATACTCGAGACAATAAGAGGGCTGTCCTTATGATTAAGTAGTTTGTCACTTGTTTTATTGATAGCTTTATATGAAGTGTATATAGTTAACCCTTTCTCGTTGGTCCTATTCTTATCGGCGAGTAAACCCTTAATGACGACTTATGTCTAAAAGTTATTCCTAAGTGATCAATTTAGAAACAACCGTGGGAGCCACACCTTGTCCCGCAGTCGGGTGCCCGCAAGCCACTAATAAACACAGAGGTGGTCAATGCACTAATAAGTAGTAACCAAAGACATCAACATATAAACTTTAATTAATGGGAAAGCAAGTATTAAAGGGAGTGCAATCTTTCCGTTGTCACATTACACAAGCCACCAATCCTGATGAATTAAAGTTTGCTAAAACAATAAAACAAAACTACTTAATGAATTAAATACATGCAGCACCTTCTTACAGCTCTTGTATCTTCGATTTGGGTGTGTCTTGTGCTGCCTTCTTGACTGAATTCGTCCTTTTGCTCTGCTGTCCGAACTTCGGTTTTAGGGTTTCGAACTTTTGAATCCCCTTAATGCGTCTGGTCTACGGGGTATTTATAGTTTGTGTCTGAGGGAAGATGCGGCGCATCTACTTAAGTAGATGCGGCGCATGTACTTAACTTCGCGTGGGGTCCAAGATTATAATATTCAGGAATATTCGTACACCGCCAGAAGATGCGGCGTAACTCTTTATTAGATGCGGCGCATGTCCTCTTGTATCTTGGATCGTATCTGGTGACATCTTGATAGAGATGCGGCGCATGTTGATAGTGAGATGCGGCGCATCTGGAGCAGATTAGTCTTGATCTTCTTCATTTCAGTAGACTCTTCACTTTATGCACGTTTTGCTCCATTATTAGTCCAAAATCGCCAAGTTTCACCAAATGCTTGTTTTTACCTGAGAATTACAAAAGTAAACGATTAAGTATCAATCCTCATACATAATATAGTAAAACAAGTCAAATTAATAGGGTAAATGATAGTAATAAAATGTACTTATTTGAGTTCATCACAACTTCAGCATCAACTTTTAATTGCTCTTCTTTTGATAATGGTTTCTCCACAGGCTCTTCAGTAAGAATCCCTTTACCTTTGCCTTGTACCTGTGGAGTTGATTGTTTAGCTTTTGGAGAGGATGATGGCTCTTGTATCACAACACCTTTGGTTACTGGTTTTGCTGTCTTCAGCTTAGCAAGTACACTAATAGCAGTTGCAAAAACCTCTGGTGTAGCAGTACTAGCTTTTGTAGTACCAGCTGTAATTGGCTCACTAGCACTATTAGCATTTGTAACCTTGCCCAGACGATGATCAATCACCACTTGATTCCCTTGGTTATCCTCCCCTGAAACTTTGCCTTCATTCCCTCCCTGTTTGGGAGCATCCTTAGAAGCTTTAGAAGATTTAACCTTGTGTTTGGGAATTCTTGATCCTTTAACTCCTTCTAAATACCTAACCCTTCTCTTCAAAGCCTTTATCTCCCCACCTTAAGCTTTGATGACTCCATCTTGAGAAGCAGCTTTTGTTTGCAGATCAACAATTTCTTAATTTATATTGCAGGTGACTCCAATGGCCATTGACAATATAGAGAGCAGCGCTAATGAGGTGGACGGCACTCAGACAAGTGATGTTGTAAGTGCTAAAGATGCGGGAATTGAGGAGAAGTCCAATGGCCTTGAAACTTCTAAAAAGGTAACGGAAACAATGGTAATTAAGTATAGTAATAAAACATCCCCCTTTGATTTTTGAATTTACATACATGATCGACTAATGTACCATGTTTTATATATACGTATAGGAACCTGCTAAAACTTTTAGGCCTAAGCATAACCTTAAGTCACGACGAAACGGGTCTCCAGATTCCCAATCGCTACAAAATGTGTCGTCTCCAACACAACCACTGCCAACAGTATGTATTTCAACATGTTTCTTGTTACTCTTTTGTTTAAATAATGTAACGTTTTTTATATATACATATAGGAACTTGCTAAAACTGTCGGACCCAAGACAAAGCAAAAGAAGTGAAAAAACGGGTCTCCGGATTCCCAATCGCAACAAGATGTGTCTCCAACACAAGCACTACCAACAATATGTATTTCAACATGTTTCTTGTTATTCTTTTGTTTAAATAATTTCTGATATATACATGCAAAAATTCTTTTTTTGTAGACACTTAAGTGCAAACTGTGGATTATAAAGCAAACAAATATTGTTGCTTTGGGTACCGTATACCAGTCTCTTGGAAAGCAATTGCTGCATAACCGACCACTCCCAAGTGATTGCTACAAAGTGTCAATTGATGAATCGTTAGTTGATGCAGCATGCATACCGGACGTAGCACATAATGGGTTAAAAACAGTTAAGAAAGTCGAAGGTAGTTTCATTGCATGGCCAAAGGATCAAGTTATTTTTGAAGAGGAGGTACATACATGAGTTTTTTCAACCTACATATATATAATTATTCATATGTAATTCAATGTTTGATAGAAGCGTCTTTTGTTTACTATAGGTTACACCAACAAACCATGTGACTAAATGTGTACCACTGGCACCATTGAAGAAACAATATATATCTGCTAACAACTTAAGGCAAACTGCTAATAAGGCGGTGAAGGTTCAAAAGTCTTTAGATTATTGAGAATTTGATTAATTAAGTACGACATTACAATTGTATATTCTGTCCAGTTATATACATTCGAGTTTAATTCAATTTGAAATTTCTTGTGGTTTTGAATATTGTTTTATATATAATATATATACTCATTCCAGCAGCACTAGCATAGTACTAGCAGTAGTAACTCTGCTTCAGCAGGACAACCTTAGTACTAGCAGTAACAACTCTGCTCCAACAGTATAGTAACCCTGTGACTAAAAGATGCATTCACATAATATGGTCACGCTTATCAACATTATTGGTCACTCTTTGTTTAATTCGATGTATGACTAAATAGTACCAAAGGCCACACAAACTAAACATTCATGTGACCATTGGATAAACAATAGTCACGCAAAATACACATTTCTTCACTTTAAACAGCATATGGTCACACTTATTAACACCTTTGGTCACTTTATGCTTAATTGTATGTGACTAAATACCCAAAACAAACATGCTTTGTGTGACTAAATATTACAAAAGGCCACACTAACATAAAATTCAAGTGGCCATTGGATGATCAATAGTCACACAAAATACAAATTTCTTCACTTTAAACAGCATATGGTCACACTTATCAACACTTTTGGCCACCTTATGCTTAATTGTATGTGACTAAATAACCAAAAAAAACATGCTTTGTGTGACTAAATATTACAAAAGGCCACACAAACATAAAATTCAAGTGGCCATTGGATGATCAATAGTCACACAAAATACAAATTTCTTCACTTTAAACAGCATATGGTCACACTTATTAACAATTTTGGCCACTTTATGCTTAATTGTATGTGACTAAATACCCAAAAAAAACATGCTTTGTGTGACTAAATATTACAAAAGGCCACACAAACTAAAAATTCATGTGACCATTGGATTATCAATAGTCACACAAAGTACACATTTCTTCACTTAAAACAGCATATGGTCACACTTATTAACACTTTTGGCCACTTTATGCTTAATTGTATGTGACTAAATACCCAAAACAAACATGCTTTGGGTGACTAAATATTACAAAAGGTCACACAAACTAAAAATTCATGTGACCATTGGATGATCAATAGTCACACAAAATACACATTTCTTCACTTTAAACAGCATATGGTCACACTTATTAACACTTTTGGCCACTGTTTTTTAAATTGTATGTGACTAACTCGAAAAAAACAACACACGTTGTGTGACTAAATCATCACAAACGTCACATTTATTATATTTCCATGTGGCCATAGGATGGGAAATAGTCACACATACTGATGAATCCAACAAAACTTGTGCCTAATTAGTCGCACATATTCGGGTTTTGGTCACTCTTTTTCAATGTAAATGGCCACAAAGTAAACAATGTGACCATATGATACCTACGGTGGCGCGACTTTTTGTCACACACACCCAAAAAAACGTGTGTAACTATATGCATATAGTCACGCATTTTTGGTGTGACGAAAGGTGATGTCTATACCAATGAACCAAACATGCCTATATTGGAAGACATTTATCCTGATACTGATGAAGACGTACTTGGTGCAGAGGCTGACTCAACCAATTTGAATGAAGATGTGCCTGTCAGTCCTATTCCAACTACAAGAGTTCACAAGAATCATCCTAAGGATCATATCATTGGAGAGCCAAAGTCTTCTGTTCAAACAAGGAAAATGGTTAAAGATTTGAAGGAACAAGGTTTCTTTGCAAGATCCCTTCATCAAAGAAACAGTCACAAAGACCTTCTAAATTGTTTGTTTGCATGTTTTCTATCACAAATAGAACCCAAGAATGCTCACAAAGTGTAACACCCCCAAATTTACCATACTGCAGAATATAAATTTAGGATGTTACTTATTAGTTACACAGTCCAAGTCATAGAAAACGAACTCTAAAATGAGACATTTTCGAAAAACAACACCATTCGATAATATTAAAGAAAATTCAGAGTTTTACAGCATAACATGGTCCCAAAACATTAGTACATAACATAAATTGTTCAAAAGTTTATCGAATGGAATTATAGTAAAATAAGTCTTCATTAATCAAAAGACTCGAAAATGCTTCTCACCTGCTATTGCCTTAAGGACCTGAGATAAAACATGCTAAAAAGGTCAACACAAAGGTTGAGTGAATCCATAGAGTTTAATCATAAGCAGTCGATCACAACAAATAATTTGTAAAAGCAACTAAGCAACAAATGCAAAGTCTAGAAAAGTTATTATTGCCCTAAGCTCGTGACCCCGACGCTACGTCTTTGCTGTCAATAGTATAAATTTGCCCTTCAAACATAGGTAATAGCCACACCTATCAATTCGGTACGAATACAATACACACGACTGCCTTACAGGCACGTTCCTGCATGGGGATTGTTAATCCCAATAGATCTATTCACGGTATTCGCGCTCACTCGCAAGTGACTAACGGTTCACGATAAAAGGGACTTTCGGCTATGGAAAACTTAGGCAATAATAATAACATGATAGCATACAATTTTCAAAGCATTGTGATCATAAATATTTAAAGCATGTATCTCCCCCTCGGAGTTTGTAAAACAATTGAAGTAAAAATTGGGGCTATGAACTCACCAACGATGAAGTAGCAACGGAAATCGGAGAAGTGTGCACATCGAGAAAAAAACCCGTAAAGATCACAAGTGACCTAAATAAAAATACAACACGACTTAGGCTCGGGGATTAAGGTATAATACTTATGTTTATGATTTAACTCAGTAATTGCACTTATAATACCATAAGGTAACTTAGTTGAAAGTTATATAGTAATTCACGGGTCGAAAAGATGTTTGAAATAACTCATATTGCTTAATTCAAAAAGCTGATGGAAAATTTATGAAATTACCGCACTAATCGGGTCGCCATTTCTAAACCGTGAAGGATAAATTTATGAACTTTATATGCTTAGAAAGGTATGACTCTCTACTATATGAAAATCAAGGCCTCACTTAACTGAAAACTTCATAACATGGGTGAAATTACCAATTTACCCCTGCGTCTCTTTGAAGTTACTTCCAGCATCAAATTATGTTTAGCAAAATGAGTATATGTTTTTATCTACAGGTCTAATGGACACATGGCCTGTGGGAAAAGTTTTCTACAGGTCTTAGCTCCAACTTTAATGTTTTTACCAACCTAGGGTTCTTTGCAACATTTTAGAGTAAATAGCCTATCAAATCTGACATGCAATCCTGGACCAGTTTTAGTGTGGATTTTCTCCAAAAATCTGAGACAGACTCTGGACCAATCAAAGTTGCTACGTTATGCATAATTATTGTGTCTAATAACCATGCATGTCCAAGATCAATCATCCCTACTCTTTTATACACCCAATAACTCAATAAGTCCAGAAGATGAAAGATTATTTTGAGGTTTAACTTCAGTTTATAAACAAACATCCAAGATAATCATCAATAACTAGTTCAAAACTCATGTAAATCCATTAAACTCTTGCATAACATTTACCAATCAATCCTAACCAATTATCAAACACCCTATTTCCTATGAAATCTTGATTCAAATCATCTAAAATGACACATGCAAGAGTAGTTTGCTTAGCCTAGAAAAATCTCTAATAAATATAAGAAAACAAAAGGAAATGAGATGAAACAAATTAGAGAAACTTACTAGGGCTTAAAAGGGACAAATAATGCAAGGTTTTGGATGCTTGAAAACTTGATGATGATGGTCTTGAGGGGGGGGGGGAAGTCACGGCAGCAAGGGGGTAAAGGAGGAGGAGATTTTTGAAGTTGGGTGATTTTAGTTAGAGAGTTGGGAGTTTGCATGTAAGAAATAATGAGTATCTTGGTAATGAAAAATATAAAAGAGTGTGTAAGTAGATAAAGGAAGAGGGCCGGCCTAGGGGGTATTTTGGGGGCTTGAGTATATTTATTTATTTATTTATTTATTTTTTTTTTTTTTATTTATTTATTTTTAGTGTATGATGTATTAAGTATAAGTATTATAAGTCACGGAGTGATTTAAAGGCCAACGAAGCTAAACCGGTAACATTTTATGCCTAGTTTATGGAAATAAATGTCATGAAGATACTATTTTCATAAAAATGTTAAATTTAACTTAAAATGACCTAATTCGATGTTTCATAAATTTCTCGAGCCTTCCGGAGTGTTATAATGTCTTTAAAGATCAAACTGCGAGCCGAAAACGCGTAAAACGTAAAATGTGCACACTTCGCGTAGAAATGGAAAATTACATAATTCCATGAGAAAACAAGTACGTGGGGGAAAATAAATCATATTAATGGGTAAACTGGGTATAGTCTGAGTCAAATTACGGATTTAAATGTACGTGTCACAATGTACACGGGCAACTTTCCCAGTAAAAGCCAAGTTACTTAAAATAGAAAAATTAAGTAATTAAAATTAGTAAAATTAGTGACCTGAAATGCCTCGGTTGTTACACAAAGCATTACAAGATCCAAGCTGGGTAGAAGCTATGCAAGAAGAACTTCTACAATTCAAGCTTCAAGAAGTTTGGACACTGGTAGATTTGCCTAATGGGAAGAGGGCAATTGGTACTAAGTGGGTTTTTAGATGCAAAAAGGATGAAAGAGGCATTGTGATCAGAAACAAGGCAAGGTTAGTAGCTCAAGGATACACACAAGAAAAAGGTATTGATTATGATGAAGTATTTGCTCCTGTTGCAAGAATTGAGGCTATGAGATTATTCTTGGCCTATGCTTCATACAAAGACTTTGTAGTGTATCAAATGGATGTTAAAAGTGCTTTTCTGTATGGGACTATTGAAGACGAAGTTTATGTCTCACAACCACCTGGTTTTGAAGATCCTAATTTCCCTGACAAGGTTTACAAGGTGGAAAAGGCACTATATGGCTTACATCAAGCTCCCAGAGCTTGGTATGATACATTGTCAACATACCTGTTGGACAATGGTTTTAGTAGAGGAAAGATTGATAAAACTTTGTTTATCAAAAGGCATAAGGATGATATATTGTTAGTTCAAGTTTATGTTGATGATATCATCTTTGGATCAACACACAAGGCTTTATGTGTTGAATTTGAGAAGCTTATGCATGAAAGATTTCAGATGAGTTCCATGGGAGAGCTTACATTCTTTTAAAAGCTTCAAGTTAGACAGAAAGAAGATGGCATATTTATCAGTCAAGATAAATATGTGGCTAAAATTTTGAAGAAGTTTGGATTTACAGATGTGAAGCCTTCAATGACAACTATGGAAACATCCAAGCCCCTGCTCAAAGATGAAGATGGTGAAGAAGTTGATGTTCATTTGTATAGATCAATGATTGGATCATTGATGTATCTTACAGCTTCAAGACCTGACATAATGTTTGCTGTCTGTGCTTGTGCAAGATATCAAGTCACACCAAAAGTTTCACATCTTAATGCTGTGAAAAGGATTTTAGATATTTGAGAGGTCAACCCAAATTAGGCCTTTGGTATCCAAAAGATTCACCTTTTGACTTGATTGCATACTCTGATAGTGACTATGCTAGAGCTAGCTTGGATAGAAAATCAACAACAGGAGGTTGTCAGTTTTTGGGAAGCAGGTTGATTTCATGGCAATGCAAGAAACAAACTATGGTTGCAAATTCCACAACTAAAGCTGAGTATGTTGCTGCTTCAAGTTGCTGTGGACAAGTGCTTTGGATTCAGAATCAATTGCTGGATTATGGGTACAACTTTATGCATACTAAAATATATATTGATAATAACAGTACTATGTGCATTATTAAAAATCCTATTTATCACTCAAAAACAAAACATATTGAGATAAGACATCATTTTATAAGAGATTGTTATGAAAAGAAGCTAATTCAAATTGTTAAAATCCATACTGATAACAATGTTGCAGATTTGCTCACAAAAGCTTTTGATGTGGGTAGATGTCAATTTTTGGTTGTTAGTATTGGAATGATAAATCTTTGAACAATTCTTATCTCTCTGTTTTTTTGTAAAGTTTTATAAGAATTAGTACTGTTATTAGGTCAATAAAATATTTCTGCTGCTAAGTTTTTAGTATTGCTAGTTATAATTAGTATTGCTAGTTTACTTAGTATTGTTGTGTTAATGCTGGCAGTTATACTTAGTATTGCTAAGTATAATTGATGATGTGATTATTGTAAATTGTGTTATGTTTGTGGTTTTGTGTTTTTGGGACTAATCTTTTGCAGGATAAGCTAAGAGAAGTGATGGAGTGCAGATAAAAAGGTTGTTTGGAGTGGAAACTAACTTTATGCTGCTAGGCATAAGTTAATGCGGCTATACCTAAATTAGTGCTGTCAGGTTTCTGCTACTATGTTTGAAAGAACAGGGTACTGTTTTATAAATGTGAGCGATAAGGATTTATATCCTCCACTCATTCCCAAACATGCCTTTATCCGATTAAAACTCTTTCAAACCTAAACCCTAAATCTTTTTACTCATTAATTGCAAATCCCAGTCAAATCCCACCAATTTTTTTTCAAAATTCACAATGTCAACTCTGTCATTCGCTGATCAACATAACATGATTGCATTCTTGAAAAAGCCCAAGGAGAGTGAAGGTTTTACGAAAATCATTGATTTTCTTAATGCTACTCATATTAGGTACGCATTAACTGTAAACCCTACTATATATGTTTCCAACATCAAAGAGTTTTGGGCAACTGCAAAGGTCAAAACTATTGATGAGGAAGTACAAATACATGCCCTTGTGGATGGGCAGAAGGTTATTATTACTGAGGCTTCTGTTCGAGATGTTCTACATCTTGACGATGCTGAAGGTATTAACAATCTTCCAAATTCTACAATTTTTGAAACACTTGCATTGATGGGGTATGAAAAGCAGGGTAATTCTTTAAAGTTTTCAAAAGCTGCTTTCTCTCCACAATGAAAATTCTTAATTCACACTATCTTACAGTGTCTTAGTCCAAAGACTACTGGTTGGAATGATTTTAGTAGCTATATGGCTTCTGCTATTATCTGCTTGGCTCAAAATCAAAGCTTTAATTTTTCTAAATTAATTTTTGATAGTGTGGTTAAGGGCTTGGATAGTCCTCTAATAAACATTATTTATATCCAAGATTTCTACAACTTCTTATGGACAAACAATTTGAAAAGAAAAAGGTTCATAAAAAGGTTTATACTGCTCCCTTTCATACAAAAAATATTTTTGCTAATATGAAAAGAGAGGGAAAGGATTTTTCAGGCAGAGTTACACTATTGTTTCAAACAATGTTGGAACTAGGTCCAAATCAGGGAGAAAGCTCAGCAATCCCAGCTGATGCTTATCACACACCCACTGTTTTGCAATCCCCATCAACAATACAACAGACTCAAACCCATAGGATCACACAAAAGGGCACTCAACTACCTCAGGTTGGTGCTAGTATGGTTGCAGATGAGGCTGTGCATGAGGAGAGGGGTCACAGATTAGAAAGGGCTGTCACTACTGCTACTAGCTTAGAAGCAGAGCAGGATAGTGATAACATAAATAAGCCCCAATCTAAGGCAACTTATAATGAAGAAAGTTCCTCTGGAACTCATTCAGGTGAAGGTCCCAGCCAAATGGATAATATGGGGGGTGTAGATGCTCAGACTGGGTCTGAGGCTATGCCTAACTCACCCAATGATGCACCAATCGGGAGAGGTAACACACTCCGAAGTGTTGAGGGTAGTCTTAAACTTATTAATGAATTGATGGTTACTTATACAAAATTGTCAAAGGATGTTCTTGGTCTCAAGAAGGAACTTAAGCAGCTCAAAATCTCTCAGGGTACTGAAATCAAAAGGTTGAAGCAAAGGATTAGGTATCTTGAAGGTTTACAGAGGTCAAGAACACACAAAACAAAAAGGTTGTACAAGGTTGGTACTACTTCCAGGGTTGATTCTTCTGAAGAAGCTGAGAGTTTGGAGAAGGATGTTTCCAAACAGGGGAGGAATACAAGCAAAGCTTCAGGGGAGGAAACTTTGGTAGATGTGGATATAGATACTAGGGTAGATGTTGAAACTACTGGGGATGATGATGATAATGATGTAAATGAGTTTGTTGTTGCTGATCAACAAGGTAATGTTGCTGATGATGTGTTAGGATCTCTGGGAAATAAGGGTTTCTCAGTGATGGGAGGATTGTTGAGTGCTGGGAGGATTGTTGGGATCTAAGGAAATAAGAGTTTCATTGTTGCTGCCGATAGTGTTAAGCTGGTTCCTGCCGATAGCTTTGGTTCCTGCTGAAAGCTCGTTGCTGCCGACAGTGTTATCTTGTTCCTGCCGATAGTGTTGTTGCTGCGGATAGTATTATTTGTTATCCGTATATTTAGAATGTTTGTTAAGATTTATTTTTAGAAGAGATTGTTGTTTATCTCTTCACACGTTTTCTTGTAGAACGGGTTAGGGTTAGGTGATCTTGTTAGTATAAAAGATAAACCCGTCTATGAGTTTATGTACGCCTTTAACATTTTTCAATATTCAATATATCACAATTCTTAGTTTCATAGTTTGATCCATAGAGGATCATTGTCGTTTAGAGTTTTCTTCTTTATTATACTTGCTGTTTAGTTTCCGCATAAACACTTGTATAGCATACAGAGGTTCTTGTTTATACCAAGCTCAATCAAGCTCGAAGTACTCGATCCTACAAGTGGTATCAGAGCCTGGTAAGGATCTCTGATAAAGAAGAAAAAGTTCGATTTCATATTTCACAACCCTCTTTCAATGGAAGACGAAATCCCTCAAAACAATGTCATTAACCCTGATGAACAACAACCCAAACCTGAAACCTCACAAGTCCAAACACAAATCCTCACCACCATGTCCACCAACAATGCTAAATTCCCATATCTGAAGAAAGATGAGTATGAAGTCTGGGCTATGAGAATGGAATATTGGATCACAAACACTGATTACAATCTGTGGAATGTGATTCTTAAGGGAAATAGTAAGAAGAATACTGGAAGGGATAATGATGGCAATATCTATATAGAGCCACCTGTTACTGCAGAAGAACACCTTGCTGTTCAAAGGGAAACCAAGGCAAGAACCCTTCTACTTCAAGCTATTCCAGAAGATCATATGAGTGATTTTCATCACTTGGATGATGCTAGAAAGATCTGGCATGCTGTAAAAGCCAGATTTGGAGGGAATGATGAATCCAGAAAGATGAGAAGGTCTATGCTCAAGCAAGAATTTCAGGAATTCAAGATCTCTGAGGCTGAGGGGATTCATAAAGGGTATGACAGATTCCACAAGATCCTGAGTCAACTCAACCAGTTGAAAGCTAGGCCGGACGATGAAGACTGCAACACCAAGTTTCTGAGGGCTTTGCCACCATCCTGGTCTCAGGTTTCCATAACACTCAAACCCAAAGGAGGTCTGGATTATATGAGCTTTGATGATCTGTACAACAAGTTGAAAACCCTTGAACTGGATATCAAAGGATATTCCACCTATACACCTCATACTCCAACCCATACTGCTTTTGTTAGTAACTCTGGTGCTAACAAAGCATCATATGGAAACAGTCCAACACCATCAACATCATCAATCTCCTACTCACCTGTCACACCAAAAGCTCAAACCAGATCTGAGAATCTTGTAGTGGATGTGCTCCATTCATTTGTTGCTGAAAGTACACCACAGCAGAAGATTGTGTATGATGATTTCAATCAGGTTGATGAATTGGATATGGAAGAGATGGATTTAAGATGGCAGGTGGATATGATATCATTGAAGTTGGATAGGTTTGAAAAGAAGGCAGGTAGAAGGGTCAATTTTGATGGACAGGAGCCTGCCAGGTTTGACAGAAGGAAGGTGAGGTGCTATAAATGTTCTCAAACAGGACAATTTGCTAGGGAATGTACAGACAAGAAGGTGGATGATAAAGCATGGTATTCTGCTTTCAGAATTCAAGAGTTGGAGTCAGAGGACCCCAAGGCTTTAGTATCTGTGGATTCGATGGTGGACTGGGAGCATCATGAGAAGGCTGTTGCAAGTGGATCAGATAAGGTCTTTGGGATGGTAGCTGGATATGGTGAGAAGATTCAAGTGGCTGGTCAGTTTGGAATGATGGGTCATCCATATCAGGTACAAAACTGTCCATTTGGTTGTGATTCTAGATATGATAAATTGAAACAGGAATTTGATGATATAGAAAGTGAAAATAAGGATAACTTTATTCAACTTAAGGCTCATAAAAAGGCTATTAAAACTTTAGAACAACAAAAGGTCTGGTATCAACAACAACAGTCTACCTATGAAGTAAAAATAAAGGTTTTGGAAAGAGATTTAAAAAATGCTATTAATGAGTTTAAACATTCTGAAAGGGAAAAAGCTAAGGTAGTGTTAGAAAATCAGGATTTACAATCTAAGCTAGATAATTCCTTGGCTAGATTTGATAAGTGGAAAGAGTCATCCACAAACCTTCACAGGCTTATTGATAGTTCTATGTCGTCAAAAACTAAAAAAGGTTTAGGGTTCGGTGACCTGGTAGGGCCAAATCAGTATTATGACCCTAATGAGTATAGTGTTTTTAACCCAGAACCTGTAGATTATAGAAAGCCTGTAAAGTATGTGAATGAGGGAGGGATGAATGATGTTCCTCCACCCATAACTGGAACATTTAAGCCTGCTAATCCTTTTGATGACTTTGATGATTCATAAATGATGTATGGCAAACAGGCAAAGGACTTGCCTAATCTTGATTGTGACTCTAATGAATTTGTCTCTTGTTCTTACAGTGACAAATCTTCAGAAATCAAGACAGATGACTATGCCACATGTGGATCAAGTGACAAGTCAGCATCAATAAAGTCAGAAGATCTCTCCTCAGAAGTAGCTAATGATGAATCTCAATCAAAGACAGCTGCATTTGAAGATATTTCTTTTGATAGTGTTAAAAACAATAATGTTTCTGGTTGTGGTTCTGTTTCAAACAATTCTAGTTGTGGTTCTGTTTTAAACAATTATGATTGTGGTTTTTATTGTGTTAAGGATAATTTTGTTTCATGTGTTGGTTTGAATAATTCTGTTTGCAATGAGAAAGTTATTGTTAAGAAAAAGACCCCTAGAAAGAAATCTTGCTTTGTGTGTCGTAGTTATGATCATCTTATTAAAGATTGTGACTATTATGAGAAACAGATGGGTTTGAATGCATGTCAAAATAGGTTTGTATGGAAAAATGTGAATGATATTCCCCCTTATATTCCGCAAGCAGCAAGGAAAACTTCAGTTGCTACTGGCAAGCCAGTTCCTGCTGGTAAGCCTGTTGCTGCTGATAAGTTCATTCCTGCCGATAAGCCTGTTGCTGCTGTGTATTCAGTTCCTGCCGGTAGGATCAATCCTGCTGGTTGGAGAAGCAATATGGCTAGACCTTTCAGAAGACCTACTAGTTCTTACTTTCAAAATAATTTGAGACCTGTTTGTTTTGACACCATGAATAAGGGAGGGGCAAGATGGAAAACTGCTGTTAAGTCCTCAGCAGGTTGTTCTTGGAAAATCAATAACCAACATATGAAAATGGGGTCCAAGATCAATGGTGGATCTCATCAATCTCCAGGGTTTAATTCTTATTGATCCACTAGGCAGGCTCAAGTCAGCAATGGCTTGAGTCTCTCTTGTATCTAATGTTGTATATGTATTCTTTTTCTCAGGATTTTCCTTTTAGAAGCAAAGATGTTGGAATTGTTGACAGTGGGTGTTCCAGGAGTATGACAGGGAATTTGGAAAGATTGCATGACTTTGTACCTTTGAATGGAGGTACTGTGACATTTGGAGGAGGAGATGGAATAATTTCTGGGAAAGGAACTATCAAGACTGCTAAGCTGGACTTTGAAGATGTACTTTATGTGAAGGAACTTCAAGACTTCAATTTGTTCTCTGTCTCCCAAATATGTGACAAGAAGAACAGTGTTCTCTTCACTGAGAATGATTGCTTTGTGTTGTCCAAAGACTTCAAGCTGCCTGATGAAAGTCAGGTTGAACTTAAAGTTCCTAGGACTTACAATCTTTATAGCTTCAATCTTAGTGATGTTCAGCCTGAGGGATCACTTGCTTGTCTGGTTGCAAAAGCTTCTGTGGATGAATCTAATAAATGGCACAGAAGAATGGCCCATGTGAATTTCAAGACCATTAACAAGCTGGCTAAGAATGGGTTGGTTAAAGGGCTTCCTATGAAGATCTTCTCTAATGAGCATGATTGTGTTGCCTGCAACAAAGGAAAGCAGCACAAAGCATCATACAAGGCCATAACTGCTGTGAGCAACATCTCTGAGCCTTTGCAGCTTCTTCATATGGATCTTTTTGGTCCTACTTCTATCAGAAGTATTGACCATAAGAACTACTGCCTGGTGATTACAGATGATTTTAGCAGGTTTTCATGGACTTTCTTTTTGGGGACTAAAGATGAAACTTATCCAGTTCTTAGGGATTTTATTGCCTTAATAGAAAATCAGCTAAGTAAAAAGGTTAAGTCAATAAGGTGTGATAATGGCACAGAGTTTAAGAACTCTAATCTTATTGAACTCTGTGGGACTAAGGGGATAAAAAGGGACTATAGTAATGCTAGAACTCCACAACAAAATGGGGTTGCAGAAAGGAAAAATAGGACCCTGATAGAAGCAGCTAGAACTATGTTAGCTGAATCTAAGATGCCTACTATGTTTTGGACTGAAGCAGTTTGCACTGCTTGTTATGTGTTGAATAGGGTATCTATTACTAGTCCTCATAATAAAACACCTTATGAACTTTTGTCTGGGAAGGTTCCAAACATTAGTTATCTTAAGCTTTTGGATGTCATGTCACTATTTTGAACACTAGTGATTACCTAGGCAAGTTTGATGGGAAGGCTGATGAAGGGTTTATTGTTGGATATTCTGCTCATGGTAAAGCCTATAGGGTTTATAATCTGTCCTCTAAGAGAATAGAAGAGACTCTCAACTTAAGATATCTTGAAGATAAACCTAATTTGCAGGGTGCTGGTCCAGAGTGGTACTTTGATCTGGATTATCTATCTGACACCTTAGGTTATAATAGATTCAAATCAAATCTATCTGCTAGTACAAATGTTTCTCAAACTAACAATGCAGGTACCTCAGATGATGATTCTGATGTAGAGAGTGATGAACGACCTATAGTTGTTCCTTCTTTTCCCTCTAACAACATTTCAGGTTCAAAGCTCAAAGATTCTTTTGATATGGCTGGAGGTGATTCTAGTTATGCAGAAGATCTTGCTAGGCTTCAAAGACAAGAGTTTAATGCCAAAAAAGCTGCTGAGATGTTTGATTCTGGGTTTTCTAAAGAGACAGAGGAGATTTTGAGAAAGGCTGAAGCTGAAGTTAGAAGACAACTGAATTCAACTGGTGGTATTCATGTTCCTGCTGATTCCATTCCTGCTGAAAGTGGATCTGTTTCTGCCGAACCTTCTAGAGTTTCTGTTGATGTTCCTGTGTCTTCTCCATCTGTTGACACTCTGGGTGTTGTTAACTCCCCTGAAAGATTTCCAATTCCTTCTGATCTTGGAAATTCAGTTTCTTCAAGAGATAAGTTGAATGATCCTCATCATCAGTCCAGAACTGGTATTTTCACTTCTTCTTCATATGATGATGACTTCAACCCCTCAATTACTAATCAGGCATCCTCCATTGAAGTCAATCCCATTGCTACCAAGAGGATCAATACTGTTCATCCTCAGTCTTTGATACTTGGAGATATTAATTCCCCTGTTCAGACAAGAAGTAAACTTCATCAACCCAAGTTTGGAGAATCTGCTTTTCTCAGTTATATACAGGATCAGTTGAGGAGCAATCATACTGATTATTTACATTGTCTGTATGCTTGTTTCTTATCTCAAGTTGAACCAACTAGCATAGCTCAAGCTCTTACTAATGATGATTGGGTTGAGGCTATGCAAGAGGAGATGCAGCAGTTCCAGAATCAGAAAGTATGGATGTTGGTACCTTTACCTGCAGGAAAGCATGCTATTGGGACTAAATGGATTCTAAAGAATAAAAGGGATGCTAGGGGAATTGTGGTTCGAAATAAGGCTAGATTAGTAGCTCAAGGTCATAGACAGGAAGAGGGGATTGATTATGATGAGGTGTTTGCACCAGTGGCAAGAGTTGAAGCTATTCGATTGTTTTTGGCTTTTGCTTCCTTTATGGGGTTTGTAGTATATCAGATGGATGTGAAGAGTGCATTTTTGTATGGCAGGATTGAGGAAGAAGTTTATGTTACTCAACCACAGGGATTTGTGGATCCTCAGAATCCTAATTTGGTTTACAAAGTGGTTAAAGCACTCTATGGTCTTCATCAAGCACCAAGGGCTTGGTATGCAAGGTTATCAACCTTTTTGCTAAAACATGGTTACAGAAGAGGGGCTATTGATAAAACTCTTTTTATAAGAAAGAACTTCAAAGATATCATTCTAGTACAAGTTTATGTAGATGATATTATCTTTGGTTCCACTAATGAAGCCTGGTGCAGGGAGTTTGAAGAATTAATGAAGAGTGAATTTGAGATGAGTGCTATGGGTGAAATGACTTTCTTCTTGGGTCTTCAGGTTAAGCGGAAACCAGATGGGATCTTTATTTGCCAGGAGAAGTATGTTTATGACATGCTTAAGAAGTTTGATATGGAAAATGTGAAGGTTGCTACAACTCCTTTTGAACGTCCAAAGCCTAAGTCCAATAATGAACCTGATGTTGCTGTTAATGTTCATCTTTATAGGTCCATGATTGGATCACTCATGTATTTGACAGCTTCAAGACCTGATATCATGTTTGCTGTTGGTGCATGTGCTAGACATCAGGTTACACCATTGACTTCTAACCTAAATGCAGTTAAAAGAATCTTCAAGTATTTAAGAGGACAGCCAAAGATGGGACTTTGGTATCCTAAAGATTCTCCTTTTGTGTTGGAAGCCTATAGTGACAGTGATTATGCTGGGGCTAACTTTGATAGGAAGTCAACAACAGGAGGTTGTCAGTTTCTGGGTAGGAGGTTGGTTTCTTGGCAGTGCAAGAAGCAGACTATAGTGGCTACATCTTCTACTGAGGCAGAGTATGTTGCTGCTGCTAGTTGCTGTGGACAGGTACTTTGGATGCAAAATCAGCTGTTGGATTATGGGTTCAACTATATGAACACTAAGATTTTTATTGATAATCAAAGTACTATGTGTATTGTTAAGAATCCTGTTTATCATCAAAGGACAAAGCATATTGAGATTCGACACCATTTCATAAGAGATGCTTATGAGAAGCATCTTATTCAGGTGGTTAAAATTCACACAGATGATAATGTTGCTGATCTGCTGACCAAGGCTTTTGATGGACCAAGGTTTAAACATTTGGTGGTCCATATTGGGATGGTAAATCCCTAGATGCTAAGCTTAAGGGGAGGAATGCAGATTAAGGGGAGGATGAAGCTTAAGGGGAGGTTTATTTTTGTTGTTGTTGTATATTTTCTATCTTTCTTTCTTTCTTTTGATTTCTTTTCTTATTTTTCTTTCTTTTATTTTGGTGTGTTTTCTTAGTTCAAAAAAAAAAAAAAAAAAAAAAAAAAAAAAAAAAAAAAAAAAAAAAATTCTTTGTATATTTTGTGTGCTAATAAGTGGTTTTGAGCAACACCTTGCAGGTACAGTGTTGGTGTTTACACCTGCACAATAAATGGTGCTCAACTCACCATGTCTTGCAGACTAGAAAGAGTTGACTCACCATGAGGGTACGGCTCTGGTGTGATTATCAAATCCGTTTATAGCTGTAATAGCTTGCTCAAAGCTATAGGGTATTTCAACTCACCCATGATTTATTTCTGAGAGTTGAAAATGGTTCTCAATTTACCATGGATGTAACCCTTTATGGGATCCAAAGGATTGGCTAGTCCACAAAAGTATGGTTTGTGGTAAAGACAATTGGTATCCATATTTGGTATTCAATTCACCAAGGTTTGTTGTAACCTAAGAATTGGCTAGTCCTGAGCAAACGGCTACAGGTAAAGACAAGTCAAATCCGTTTATAGTTGCTGATTTGCTAATAAATCAGATGGTTATCAATGTACCATGGTCTCACACACCTAAACATTGGCTACTCCAGTAGTGATGGCTATTGGTAAAGAGACATCAAATCCATTAATTTTCAATGATTCACCTCTCACAGGAGTTAACACACCTGGATGTGATGAGAATAGTATGAAACTTAAAGAGATTTGATGTACATATTGTCATAGTAGCAGCCAAGTTCAAGTGAAAGTAATGGTGACCAGTATACATGTTTTGGAGAAGATTTCTCATTCCTGCTGAACTATTGAGGTTGCTGCTGGATGCTATAGAAGTTGGAATCTTGCAAGTTATGGATGTTGCTACTGGTTACTCAATATTGTTGCTGCTAAGTCGCAGTCCTCAAGCCTGAGAAGTTCAAAGCTCTATCACAGTGGAATCTTGCAGGTTAACCTAGTCAACCTCAAGATTAGGGGAGGATTGTTAGGATCTCTGGGAAATAAGGGTTTCTCAGTGATGGGAGGATTGTTGAGTGCTGGCAGGATTGTTGGGATCTAAGGAAATAAGAGTTTCATTGTTGCTGCCGATAGTGTTAAGCTGGTTCCTGCCGATAGCTTTGGTTCCTGCTGAAAGCTCGTTGCTGCCGACAGTGTTATCTTGTTCCTGCCGATAGTGTTGTTGCTGCGGATAGTATTATTTGTTATCCGTATATTTAGAATGTTTGTTAAGATTTATTTTTAGAAGAGATTGTTGTTTATCTCTTCACACGTTTTCTTGTAGAACGGGTTAGGGTTAGGTCATCTTGTTAGTATAAAAGATAAACCCGTCTATGAGTTTATGTACACCTTTAACGTTTTTCAATATTCAATATATCACAATTCTTAGTTCATAGTTTGATCCATAGAGGATCATTGTCGTTTAGAGTTTTCTTCTTTATTATACTTGCTGTTTAGTTTCCGCATAAACACTTGTATAGCATACAGAGGTTCTTGTTTATACCAAGCTCAATCAAGCTCGAAGTACTCGATCCTACATGATGGTATTGAAAAGATAGCTAAAGTGTTGCTCGATGCTGCTACACTTAAGACTGCTGGTGATGATGTTAATATTGCTAGTACTGAGGTTAATATTGCTAGTGAAAAAGTTAGTGCTGCTGAGACTGAGGTTAATATTGCTAGTGAAAAAGTTAGTGCTGCTGAGACTGAGGTTAGTACTGCTGCTACTCAAGGTGATGAGGATATGACAATCGCTCAGGTATTAACAAAGTTGAAGAGTACAGGACCAAAGGCAAAAGGTGTTGTTATCAAAGAACCAGTATCAGTCTCAACAACACCATCAATGACTATTTCACCATCAGACAAAGGCAAAGGTGTGTTGATTGAAGAACCTAAGAAGAAACATTTACCACTCAGTCAACAACAACAACAACTCAAGTCAGATGAATAGGTTGCAAGACAAGTGCTAGCTGAGCTTGATGCTGAAGAAGAAGAGGCAAGAAGAAAGCTAGCTCAAAAGGAAGAAAAAGCAAGTCTTGAACTCATTAATTCATGGGATGATATTCAGGCTAAATGTGAAGCAGACCATATGTTAGCTCAGAAGATGTGGGATGATGAGAAGGAAGAACTCTTAATGGAAGAAAAGTCAAAACTCTTTATGGAATTATTGGCTCAAAAGAAGAAGTTCTTTGCTCAGAAAAGAGAAACAAACCACCAACCATGGCACAGCAAAAGAACATTATGCAGACCTATCTGAGAAATATGGGTGGATGGAAACAAACTCAGTTCAAGGGGATGATCTATGAAAGAATAAAAAAGGAGTTTGACATACTTTTCAAAAGGGTTAATACTTTCATTGCTATGAATGAAGAAGAGTTTGTGAGGTTTTCTAAGAGGTCTGGTGAAAAGCTAGAATTTGAAAGCAGCAAAAAGCAGAAACTTGATGAACAACCAGAGCAGCCACAAGAGCAGGCAGAGCAAGTACAAGAGCAAACAGAGCAAGTACAAGAGCAAACAGAGCAGGTTCAAGAAAGTGTGGAAAAAGAAGCAGCTAATCTACAGCAAATGGTCAGATTTGAAGACAATGATGATACATTTGTTGATGTTGTTCCTTTACAGACAAAAGCTCCTAGCATTGGTTGGAAGAATGGTTATAAAGGTGAGACTAAAACTCCTTGGTGGGAGATAATCAGAGCTGGTGGCAGCACTCAAAGGTTTGTAACATTTCCTAAAATGTTTAGAAATTTTGATAGAGAAGATTTAGAGACTTTATGGGCATTAATCAAGAACAAATATGGAGATTCAAGGCCACAGAATGAGATAGATAATGTTCTTTGGGGAGATTTGAAAATTATGTTTGAAGTTTATGGAGAAGATAGAGTTTGGAAAGAGCAATACAAAAGTACCAAAGTTACTCTTTGGAAGTTGTATCATTCATGTGGAGTTCACACTGTAATGCTGAGGGGAGGACTTAAAATTTACATGCTAGTAGAGAAAGAATATCCTTTGGCAAAGAGTACACTTGATATGATGCTTAATGGATCTATTAGACTTCAAACTGAGAAATGGAGTGAAATGGTATATCAGCTTCTCAAGAAAATGGAGAAACAATTTTATGGGGCTGATTACAAGAAGATGAGAAACTAAGTGTTTGGAAACATCCTCCTGGTGAAGGTTCAAGCTTAGATTGAAACTTGATGATTTTGGAAGAAAATATCAAGTTTAGGGGAGGATTGTTGGGTTTTAAAGGTTACTACTGCTGATATTGTTAAGACTGCTCAGGAATTACAAAGGAAATACAACAAGTTGTTAATGCTGCTGGTTACAAAGTTAATACTGCTAAAGGAAGATTAATGCTGCTGCAAGATTAATACTGCTAGAATACATAGTTAGTATTGCTATTACATTGTTAGTGTTGCTAGTGTATTAGAGTCGGTTATTTTGTAAAGTATGTTTAGATAAATATAGAAAAGATTCTATAGAGATTTATCTTGTATAGGAAGTTATTGTAAGCCGACTAGGACTCCTTAGTCTATAAAAGGAGGATCTAGGGCATATACAGATATACGATTCTAGAGAAAACTTCAAGGTTGTAAACCCTAATACTCAAGGAGTATTCGTATTATTAATAATATTGAAGTCTTTAGTTTGATATTCATTGTTTACTGTTTTGTTCTTCTTAAGATCAAATACAAGATTCCGCATTGTGTTTGATAAACCACAAGTTAGTATCTATACCTAGTTGTGTTAGATTTATCTAGCATAGCTAAACCTTTATAAGCTAAGGGATTCGATCAAGTATTCAACTGGGATCAACACTACGACTGCCAATTACGTGCCGCGAGTTGGATATTCCTCCTCAATTCCTTCAATTACCTTAGAATAACCTTCTTCACATTAGGAAGCCTTTATTTTTACTGCTTCAATCTTCGTAAACGGTGATAGTTCTTCTATTCGGAGATGCAGCCTTGACAATTTTCTAGCACGTATGATTTTCTCCAACCACAAAATTTTCAGTGAGCATTCTAATAAATTCCTACAATCCACGACTCATGCAACGACATGAAAAAAAATCGCAAAGTGTCTTCTTGGCACTAGACGTCAGACGGAAGCAAGTATGTTACAGACGAGGAAGATACCAGATACAACACCCGGTGCTACCCTTACTTTCTCATGATCGCTTAATAAGCTCATCCTTTTTCTTTAGATTCCTCATTTTCTTGCCATATTGATCTTTCCGATAGGAACTCATATCATAGTTCACCTCCTTGACGAATACATCGACTCTTGTGAGTCCACGAAAACCACGATCTCCACAATTCAACTAAGCAGGTACAACCTCAAGTAAAGCGACCTGGATGGCTACACTAGTATCAAGTGCTCGTGCCAAATCTATGTCGTGCCATACTCATACACCATTTCATGCCAATAAGTCTAACTTCAAATGACTTGTTTTCATTGTTACGACATTAGAGATCTCTATTACTTGTACGAAACCTTTGGGATTTACAAATCCTACCACCGTTTTAGGTCTTGATAAAGAACGTATAGATAACAATTGATCCTCCCCTCCTCAATGGATGCTCAATGTTCTGCATAGAGTCATGACTCGACGATAATTCTTTATATACACCGGGACTAATTCAACTCGTCTCATCAAGTTTAGGATACCTCCTTCAAAGCCTACCTAAATAATCTCATAGACAGAGTTTCTTTCCCTGTCGCCTCTACCAGAGTTTCCTCTATTTGACATAATTTCCTTGACAGTACCCTTGATCTTCTTCGCTAATCCTACTAATCTTAGCCTTAAGTACCTATTCGTTTGTTTTGAGCAATTCCCTAACTGATCCAAATCATCGAAGACGTTAAATTCCTCTCGCCTCTACCAGAGTTTCTTAACAACTTGATTAGTAGCCTAATCTCGTGATAGTTCTTGTCAGATGAGTTGCGAGATTAAGCTAAAATCAAATTGTTACTTAGTTTAAGGTTTTGATGATTTTGCTCGGAGATGGAAAGTCTTATTCCATCGAATTTTGCCACCCGATTATTACCTTGACTGCCTATCTCATTTCACTAAAAAGTACGAATTTGGATTAAGTCGTCATAAGCTACCACTCTTAGTAGTACTTAGCATTGTCACAACTTGCGACCGCAACATTTGAGCCCTGATTCGAATTTTAGTTCTCTTGTCATGACTTTAGCCTTCGTTAGGTTCTACGTATATGCGCTAGTCTATTTCAGTAAGAGCAGATAGAATTAGTGACTCTAACATAGTGGACTAGGTTGTTTACAACAGACTAGCAGTTCCCTTAGCAAACCTTGTATTGATCTACAATCACCGTCCGGAATTTAGTGGTTAATGTATGAGGGACCGTAACGCGACCAACTAGTTATCACCCCGTAAGGTGTCAGCTTGATGATTTATCATGTTATGGAAGAGCCATCTGAAAGCCTCATTAGACAAGTTGAGCAATTTAGATGAGATAAGATTCTAATTATAAGTTTAGTTGAGCTAGAGCGTGGACATGAGTTACTTGGGAACGAAAGGACCAGGCGAGAATTAAGCACGCACACCTTTTTAGCAGTGGTACTAGCTGAATTTCGGGATGAAATTCTTTTAAACGGGGATGTACTGTAGCAACCGGCATTTTAGGGCAATATTGTTCATCACAACTCAGAACCATTTGTGACAAATGATAATTTTCAAACTTATTTTAATAATAAATCCCATTTATTATTACCTATTATATATTTTTGAGCTTTTTGGACCTCATTTGATTGGAAAACGAGAGATTTTTTCGTGAAACATGAAAACCGACGTACAACGCGCACCGGCACAACCGTAACTTAATATACGTTTTAATTTGATTATTTACTAATTATGTGAAACTAGTCATGTTAATACTCTTTTTTATCGGAAAAACTATTCCGTACACAACGGCGTAATTTTTGTGAGTCAAATCCAATGTTTACCAACCTAAATGGGTCCCACACCGTTAATATTTAAAAGATTACAAAAATAACAAAACAGCCCTTGCATTTAAATTCACTGCCCACCTTGTATTTTGGTTTTTGGCAAAAATAGTCCCTAAGTCCATATAAAAGGCCAAATTTTAGGGTTTCACCCTCATTCCCTCACACACACACAAAATACTCTCTCTATCATAAGTTTCCAGTGTCGTTATTTTTCCGGCCAGTTTTTCGGCGAGATTTCAGCAAGTCAGAGCTGGGTTATACGCGTATAGATCGAAGAAAAGAGGTTGTAGCTGGGTTGTTTTGGGTTCATGAAAGGGTTTTATCGCTAGGGTTTGTGGAAGCCGTCACAGCAGCCGCCATCATCCACCACTGATGCCGCAGCCGTCATGCCACCATCACAGCCGCTCACCACCGCCACACCTCTTCTGTATCTCTTTTCTTTCTCATATATTGGTATGTCGATCTCACAAAACGTTTTGATCATTCTCTTTATATTATCCGACTAGTAAATACGTTATGAGGTTGTTCGTAGATTTTAAATTTGTTAAAAATCTTTGTTATTATTTTTGTTAAAACCGGTTTTAAAAATACCTTGGAAATAGATTTTCACGTGGTCAAAACTTGATCTAAATGGTGGTCATGTTTTGGTTTTGAAACGTGTCAGATTTGACTCGTTTGGGGTCACGGTATGATTTTAGTGCTTGGCGTTCAATTAGTTATTTTGATTTTTGTTGATGGAGTTTTGCTTATCCTTTCTTTTGGGTCTCGGCTAGTGTTTGGATTTGCGTATTTTGCTTTAAACTACTTATAGCTTATTTGTTTTGTGTTTGGTTCAACTCAAAGGACAAACCGAGAGGGTGTTTTGTTGTGTTTGTGTCTTGGTCCTACAATAACCCAAGTAGGGTGTAGATTGGCTCTTGGTTCGTTGATAACACCACGAGGGTGTTTGCCTGGTTCGGTTTATCATCAAAACGCAAGGGGTGCGTTGGTGACTTAGAGTATGCATTGCGTTGTGTTTGTGTTGGTGTGTGCCTTGTGAGTTCGGGACTAACAGGAAACCACATGGGTAGTTTAGTTGTTTTATGATGGGCTCAACAGCCACAAATAACTAGAGTTTGTTTGGTCTTGGGCCTCAAGCCAAAAACAAGTAATAAGGGTGCATTTGGATTAAGAATGGGCTGAAGCCCATTCACATGCTAATAAGGGTCCGTTTGGTTTAATAATAGGCCTAAGCCTATTTAGTCTTTTGCGTGTGAATTTTCATTATGTGTGAATTTATTATGTCATACATTTATCGGATATGGACTAACTCGATTTATTGTTTTGACTTTTAATACATTGGTACATTTCGGTTATCTTGGGATATTATATTGATATTGGACATCATGAATATTCAACGGATTATACATTGGATTGTGATTTGACATTTGACATATACCGGACTAATATATTGGACTTGGACTATGTTGGACTTATTGGACATTTTAGACTTGAGATGGTATAATATATTGAACTCGGAATGAATCTAATATATTAGACACGGAACGGACCTAAAATATTCAATAAACCCAACCTAGTGCTTAAATAAATAATAAAGAAACATAAAACTTATAAATTTTGTAATTACAACGTTTGGTTTATTTAAGTCACGCCGATTTGGTAACATTGTATAAATGGACACTTCGTGCTCAAGTTTTATAAAAACATTTTAAACTTACACTTTTATTTTCAATCCTTTTTATATTTATAAAACCTGACAAAGAATTCAAAATGTATAGTTTTATTTAATCATTAAAACCCTTTGATATTTGAAGTATTAACTTGGCTTGTCTTATAAAACGTATTGGACTGTTCTAAACTATTTGGGGAGTAATGGGTAAATACCGAAACTTACCAATCGACCTACTCTTATTGATAGTTTACTTTTCCTCATTTCTTTTCGCCTTCTTTTTCATTTCCTTCTCGACCCGAGTTCTCATCACTACTTCTTTGATGTTATTTTCTTGATTTTCCTTGTCATTCCTTTCTCGACTTGATTTCTCGTCAACACTTTTCTTGACTATGTCATTATCTTTTCTCTTTGGCGTGAGTTACATTTTGAGTCTATGCTCTCTTACCACCACACGAAACATTTATACAAAACTTTTTACAAATAATGATAAGAGTATTCCACGAAAACTAAAACACTTTACCTTTCGAAAACACATTTACTTTACGAAACATATTCTAAGATAACTATATGCTTATTAGGTTGTGCCGATCTCGTACCGTTGTGTCTGTACTTTTGATACCATTGTATTTTGCTACTTGATGTCAGTTGTGTCACTTGCATTGCTACATGCTCAAGTGAATTCTCGTAGCCCCACTTTTAATATGTTTTACCTTGGCGTGGAAATGGTACTAAATGCTTTTCAAATGCTTTTATGCTGTGAACTACTGTTTTACATGATTTTGGACATATATGTGCGTTGATTGCAATGTTTCTCTGACTTTGTGGTTAATCTTTGTGTGGATTCATTTGGCGATTACACGGGGTTAGGATGTATTGGTAGAAATACTTGGGTTGACATCCACACTCTTATAAAAGGGTGAATACACTCTGCGCAAGTTACAAGGTTAGGATTGTATTGGTAGAAATACTTGGGTTGACACCCACACTCTTATAAAAGGGTGAATACACTCTGCGCAAGTTACATGGTTAGGATGTATTGTTAGAAATAATTGGGTTGACACCCACACCCTCTAGACGGGTGAATACTATCCACGTAAGCTATACGTATATGCCATCTTGAGATTCAGTTGTTACTAGTTTGGGTATTCATTAAGGTGCTTACATATGTATATCATACTCACTTATGTCCTACACTACATTATATTATTCACAGCTTCGTGGTTTTACTCTTAAACCTATGAGCTCACCAACATTATGTTGACGTTTTCTAGTACCATTTTCAGGTGACCATTGTTTAAGTATTTGAAGGCACGTTCATTGGAATCAGACTATTTGATACTTGCTATCATGTTTTCAAGACAATAAAATTTCAAAAGAGACATGTTATACTTTCAATATTCAGTCGAGGATTGTTTTGTAAAGTTGTAGACCATTGTTGTAAAAGTTTTAAGGTATGAATCTATGATGTTATGCAATGTGCCTTTCTCAGTTACACCTCGTGATTCCGCCTTTGACGGGGTGTGACACTTTTACAACCGTTAGTCACTTTCGTTAATTACTCAACGTCCGTTAATCATTATTGTGAATTAATAATTAAATATGACTACTTATATATTAATTATTTAACATCGATTCTCATACGTAAAGTGTGCAATCCGATAGGCTCGTGTTCGAATCCAGTCATACATATATTAGTTTATATCCACAAACCTTTCACTTAACACTTTTTTTCAAAACACATTACGGATTGAGTACAATCAGATTCATACTCATTACTTTAGATCATACAGAAGTTTATATTGAGATTCATATACTCAAAATTAGCTTCTTAACAGATTGTTTCAGTATACAGCAGTAATCGAGTTCGATCAGACACATATTCGTTACATCAGAATAGACAAAAAATATAATCAAAATCAACCTCACTACAAATTGTCTCAAAATACACCAACAATTAGATCATATAAAAGTTTATAAACTTTAACAATATGTTTCTAAATACATCAATAACTTATCTACAATCAAGTAAGAGCATATTCAAATTCATAATATTAGATTATGCAGAAGCTCCCGTTCAAAAAAAAAGATCATGCAGAAGCTCATAATCAACTTCATATATCGCAGTTAACTTTCTAACAATTTGTTTAGATCATGCAGAAGTTTATAAACAGATTCACATCGTCAAACTTCACTACTTAACAATTTGTTTCAATTACATCAGTGATCGAGTACGATCAGATTTATGTTCATTCCAGCATATTAGACACTAGATTATTATCAAATTTAAATAATCAGGATTAACATCGTAACAAGTTGCTTCAAAACACATCTACTATCAAGCACAATCAGATTTATAATGATTATATCAAATCACACACTAGTTTTTACAAAATTACTATAATCAAAAGAGGCACAAAAGTGATAGTAAAAACATACAACAACAACTGATTTGTTATCAAGAAAATTCTCGTTGAAATCCTTCCTGAATTCGTCCCTGCAATATCAGCAAAAACCAAACACAGTAAATCAGTCATTCAGTAACAACAAATTATCACATTAATCTCTTCATCTACACAAAAACTAGCAGATCACAAAGCTTGAATACATCATGCTTACATGAAGACAAAGAAATCAGATGGAGGTCGCTTCGGAGCACCGAGATCTTTTTCCTTCTTTGCCTTAGCCTTAGTAATCTTCTTCACCGGCGTTTAACAACAACAATAAACAAGTGTTTAGAACATCATCAATCACTAAAATTAATCAGATCTAATCATCATCTAGTTACAAATCAGTTTACACATCGATTCACGGAATAATATATAGCAAAATATGAACAATATTACTCGAAACATAGATATTATACTAGTACATAATACATAAGCAGTTGTAAAATCTTTGAAAACGAACACAAAAACAGACAGTTCACATAGGGATTCCAGCAGCAGATATTGCAGAATATGACAAATAATCAAAACAACAGAGATAACTATTTATACAGCACTTGCGTAAATCAGATCAATAATCGGTAAAAAGTGGTGATAGCATTTATGAACTGTTTATACATCACTTGCATGAGATAATTACTCAAAACAACAGAGATAACTGTTAATGATCACGTCATCGGATCAACAATCAGTTAAAGCTGAATGATGTGAAACTTAATGTTGTTACTAAGAATTATCACACAAGCTACCTTAATTCTAGAGAGAGAAAGAGTGAAATGTTACTTAAGAATAATGAACTTTGATTATCACATTAACCAACCAACCCTCTCCCTACAAGGGAGGGGGGTATTTATAGTTTCTTACAAGTATTAGGGTGTTGCCCTAATTAATCAACATAATTAAATAAATAAAAGGACACGGCCCATGGGCCTTCTACACATGCCGAGCCTTAAAACTAACATAAAGGCCTAAGCAACCTATTACATAAAATGATCAATACTTGAAAACTAATAACGTGTTCCCAACAATCTCCTCCTAAGTATTGGTCATCTAGGTTGCTTGACGTCATCTTTGCTTCTTCGGCTTTGACGTCATTTTGCATCTTTGTTCTTTTGTTCTTGAATTATGTGATATGGTAGTGTCTTTATCTGCCTTCCACCAACGTTCTTTGATGACAGTGTCTTTACGTCTTTTCCACCATGCTCATATGTCTTTTGACTTTTGTTCTTCAAGTGTTTCTCACTTCATAAGCTTTAATCTTTAACTTGTGAAATTTTGTTCTGCTCAATCTTTGACTTTTCTTTAACTTCTTTGAACTTTTGTTATCTCTTAGTCTTTGTGAGAACTTTTCTTCGGGATATGAGCATGATGGAATGGTGGTAGTGGTACTCCCGGTCTCCATGATTTCCTGCAGGTAAACAGTTAGCAATAAATCATCCGGCACTTACAGATTCGGACTTCGAGATCGTCAACAGCATAGTGTGAAGACTTTCTCTAATCCTACCCAAGGCCGTTCCTGAACCAGAAGATACACCGAAGTGTATCAATGATTCAGATGAGTCGCTGAAGTATACCGAAGTATCACTCCACGACTGTAGACCATTTGGAACCACTAAGCGTAATCCACAGGGGATTACCGAAGTGACCTGCTGTCAGGGCTGTTTGATGTTGACCCTGGCAGGATTTCCATTCAATCACTGAGAATCACAATTTGTAAATTCTCTCATGAATGTTCTCGGCAGATTACTAAAACCTGCGTAGGGCACTCTTATAATTTACAATTAGTGTTCGTTTTGTTGAACAACTAGTGTAATAATGCAAAGTGTTCCTAAGAGATCTTTGATGTATCTCGTGGCTCTAGACTCAATCAAGTGCTTATATTTGGTCGTCGAAGGCATGGCAGAGTGCCTCCTTTTCAATATCAACACATCTCAGAGTGAGAGGTCGATAGATAATGAAGGGTTCTCCGTGAGAAATGAAACAAGTGTCTTTTGAGAGACACCTGAGTGGCTAGAAGGTTTAGTGCAGTGCGTCACTGGGTCCATGACGGCTTAATCTTCAATACCGGTGTTACCGTAGTAACAACCAGTAGCATATGTATTGAACCCGGTGTCTGCCCTAAGATTGATCAAATGGAGGGCTATTTCTTTTCACCCTTTTCTTTACTTTTCTTTTTCATTCTTCAGCCCTTCTTTCTCCTTTCATTTCTTTACTCCTTTTTTCATCATACCTAGGACTTTCTAGTTCTAAACTATTGTTATTGTCCTTGGGTAGATCCCTCCGGCTCTGGCGGATCATAGGACGGTTTTCCCTAACCTTAGTCACCTTATATCTCCATGACTATCCTATTGTCACCATAAACCAATCTTTTTGAAAATCTCTCAAAGTGCTTATGATTGTAAAAACATATTTGTTTACACTTTGAGAGTTTTGTGATTTTTAGAAATACTCCCCCTTAACATGTGCTTATAAGTATTTAAGGTAAAGTTGCACATGTTGGGTAGAGTTAGCACTTTTGAATTGATTGATTTTCAATGAACATGATCGTTGCGAGACTCGTTTACATCACTAGTAAAACTAGCTTGAAATTATTACCCTTCCACATCATATTCAAGGAAAATCTCTCGAAATCGGTACATTCTACTCAGACACGTCCTTTGCGAGACATGTTTACATCACCGGATAAACCGGCTTGAAATTATTACCCGTCCCGGACATGTCTTTTCGATTACTGACTTTTGATATCGTCAATTTTAGGGTTCAATTATGAGTCTAGCTCATACGAGAATTCAAACTTTTCTTACCATATTTTAATCACATCTTTATTCTCCCCCTAAAAAATGGCATATTCATGTTGTTTTTGTTAAACTTTTGATTAAAATATGCTTTTTGAGGTTTACGGGAAGAATTTCAAGAACTTTTTGTAGTGTAGAACAAAGATTTTTGTTTCAAGTACTCCCCCTTAACAAGGGAATACTTGTTCTTTTGAGTAGAATTTTGAAAAACCTTGCAAAATTCTGGTTAATTCTACTCAAAACTAAGAAGCTTTCGCTCCTTATATTAGGATTGAGGCACTGAAGCGTACCTCAGGGTCTTTTCTTTACAAGAACGGGTTGTGCACTGTAATGTGTGCACAAGCCATAGTCAAATATAATAAATGATGAATGATGATGAAATGTTACAATGATACCAGTGATTACTGCTCAGGACGACGGAAAGTGAGAATGTTAGGAATTCTCGCTCGTCTACCCACGTAGCTTTCTAGCCTTCTCATTTGCACCCGAAACTGAATCCTTCTGTAAAACACCAGAATTACTACAATCCAAAATGACGAAAATACCCTCTAAATTTGAAATTTTAAGAACTTATAAAATACGCTATAAATTAAAACTTGAGTTATATATCATGTTATGACTCGAAACTATACGATATGAACATGTAACCTAAAGTATTTACATGCTACTACTTGAATGTACACAACATTTGGAACCTACAACATAAGATAAATAAGAATATACTTATGTTATACATTATTAAGCTATGTTGCATTTATAAAAGTAAAATAAATAAATAACTAAATACAAGCCTAAATAAATCCTTATGGGCCGAAAATTTTGTCATCCTAGCACTAAACCTTTGGGCCTAAATACTTGAAGATACCAAACAAATTTGGCCCACTTTCCCTCCTCCTTATGATTCGGTTTCCCTATTCTATAATACCGAAAATTTTACAAACCCTAAACTCCCTCAACACAAAATTTCAGCTGCTCCTCTTCTTGCTGCTGCTGTCGATCCAAACACAGCCAAAGGAAGGATTTTTGTTGTGTTCTTGTTCAATCCATATCAAGGTAATCATGTCCACATCTTTTTCAATCCATTCGAACCATTAACAAAAACCCTAATCGATCTTTGTTATGTGTTTTCTTGTGTTTCTGCTTATCGAACCAAAGAAGAAGGAAAGGAGGAAATCATTGGTGATTCATGTGGTGTCTTGTTCTTGATTCTTTGATCACGCTACGAGGGTATTGTGTATCATCCTTGTTGATCTCGTTCTTATTCTTGTCTTGGTCGAATTATATAAAAAGACTCACATAAAATCATAAGTTATCCTACATAAAATAATGAAACCCTAAAGAGTATAAATCGAATTGAGTATGGATCTGAATTAAAATGATTATGGATATGTGTAGGATATGTAAGAACCAATATACTATGTTTTTGAATCATATATGAAGACATTGTGTTGTTATATAAGCCCTAAAATGAGTTACACATAAAATCATGAACAACAGTGCTGTCCAGAAAAATTGTCCAACTTAAATCGATTGTATCTAAATGATGTGAACGTATTTTTGGGTGTTTTTAGAGTCTAAAATTGAATTCAATGAAATAGCTATCTATGAAAATTAATCTTGTAATTTTTAGAGGCCTGGAAGGCTACTTTTTGATTTTTAGAAAATTAAGTGTCAAATCGAATTCGTATGTTTGGAAAATTAGTTCGTGTTTATGAATTTTAATTTTCAAACCGTGTCGAATTAGAAGATGTACTTTGAACTGAGTCATATTCTATATGTCTATTAATAACTGGAATTTTTGTAGATTTTTGTGAATTTATCTGAAGGGGTAACTAAGTACAAACTTGTCGAGTGTTTCATCAGATACGATTCTGGAACATGTTATGGAAATGGATTTTTCATTCATACCTAGACAACTTAATAAAATCTGGAAAAATTACATAAAATACTTAAGACATTTAGGAACGTGCGTGAATTTTTATGGATTTTAATTCGAAGTATTAATGTGATTCATAAATTATTTGAAACGTGTTAAATTCGTGTGTATAAAAGACTGTTAAGGGTTAAAAGATTAAAATGGTGTTATGTGTTTATTTTCTAAAACTAAAGGGTTTATTTTGTCATTCTGTTAAAACTAAAGGACCTAAATTGTGAAAACCTGTAACTTTATTTTTTACACCCTAACTTTATAAGAATTGCGTACTAATCCCTAAACTTGTGATAATTACATAATGAACCTTAAACTTATGAAAACTACACTATGAACCCTAAACTTATATAAATGGTATTATGAACCTTAAACTATCAATATGGTCATCTTTAATACTTTAAGTCGATTAGATGGATTTACTTGAATGTTTATAACTAATATTTCTAAATATGGAAACTTACTATTTTTGGAAAGTTACTAAATATGGAAAGTTACCTAAAATGGAATGAAAACTTAAATGAAACCTATATGATTAAGAAAACTATGAAACTTATAAGTAAACTTATAATTCGTGTAGATTCACTGAAGAAGGAGTTTATTCCGATCCTTATGTTTCTAGTGTGTGTTTCCCTGGTGGTTTAAGGTACAGATATTCTACCCTTTTTAAGTAAGGGTGCCTTCGTTCTCATGACTTTGATTTCAATCCTTATTCGTATTAAGATTCCCTAAGCCATTGCTATAATTCCCTGTACTTTGACTCATTCGTTTGATATGCTTCGTTGGTACGATGATTCATTTGACATTCGTTCGTTACCTGGTGATATTAGTATTCGAACCACTTGATGCTTCGAAGGTTCATTTGATTTTGGGTAACTAGATGTGAAAACCCTCTTAATTATATCATGGAAATGTTTTGAGAAAGACCATTTTAAAATGATGTTTATAATAATGCAATACCACTTTTATATGGAATTTTACTAAAATTATATGAAAAATACTTTTAGAAGACTACCTTTATGAAAACCATTGTTAAAGATCATTTTTATGAAAATCATTTGATAAAGATCTCTTTAAATGAACCATTTGATTATGAACTTTCGATTATGAACCTTGACGATGAACCTTTTGATATGACACTCTGATTATGATATGATATCTGACTCTCAGTTTGATACCTGAGCCAAATCTGTTTCCTAGCCATGAAGGTAACATGGCTGTGTCATTGATGCACCAATGGCATGACTCTAGTGTGGTCGAGTGATGTTCCACACCGTCCCTTATCTGTTATCTGTTATGAGCTCAAGTATATATATTTGGCCACTATTTTATCTGCAGGGGCGTATGGATGCATCCTAGATCTGTTATCTGTTTAGTGGATTATCTGTTATCTGATTTATTATTTGTCTGGTGACTGGTGCTTGTGTGCAATACACGCCTTTCACATATCTGGGAGCTGATCACTCCATTTGATACATGAGGACACCCCTCATATTATCTGGTTACTTGAGAGGTATCCCCTCTAGATTGTCTGATGGTTACTATATGATCTGTTTCTGGGCTCGTGGTGGATTACAATTCCTATTTCTTTTCCTTTATCTTATTTCATTTACTTATTTCTTAACCCATATTACATCTGCATGACCTTTATTTCTGTTACATTGTACTTTCCTCCACTACTGCTTTGCTATCGTTATATCTGTTCACTGAGCTCTCGTAGCTCAGCCGCATTTCTTTTCCTGCGGCAGGTTTTAGTAGGAAGCTGGGTATGAGTGGAGAGAACCTTGGATTTAGAAGACCTTGATAGCAATTCTGGATTAGAGATGACTAGAAGTTATTATTTTTGGAATTAGTATTTATTGGAAGTTTCATTTGTAACCTTGTAGTTTCTGTATTTCATTTGTATCCTTTGAGAATTCTTGTATTACTATAGATGTATGCTTTGTTTGATCTGATATGAAACCATTATTGTGATATCTTTACCCTTATCGGGTTAGGGTGTTACACCTTCGGTCAATTCGGTCGATGAACTTGATTGCTTGTTTGAAATCATTTCTCGTCCACGACATATGCCTTAGCCACCCCTGCTTCCTCCCTTGTCTATGGTTCTCCGTAATATGCATAAGCTCAGACTTCACTTGTACTAACGTTTCATCGCTAAACTTGTGAATTTCTTCATAGCCCATGAACTTTGGTGTGCTTCTTCGGAAGAATACTACTCCAAATGGTCTATCACCGAAAGTATAAGGCCTCTTTTCTGCTATCCCCAGAGGTCTGAGATTAGGCTTGACCAGATTCAATTTCTTCTGGTAGCTTTCTACCCCAAGATGAACATCTTCAACTCTTGCTTGGATCACAATACTGCGGATGTAGATCAGAACAGAGTTGATGATGTCATATTGGAGACGACCAGGTAGATGCTCGAGTTTGCCCTGAATCTTAAGGAGATACATGTCTTCAATGTCGTTGATGTTCAAGTAGCGATAATCAGCTTCATTGAAAGTGTATTCCTGGTCATTTTGTCTTCTTATGGTGATCTTTGTCCGAAAATTGTACCCATATTTTGATTCTGTTTCTACACTTGTGATGGAGAGAATCCTACTTTTGTGAAACACCTTATTCTTCGACGTAAAAGTAAGCTTCCATTTATAGAACCATTTCCTCATATCCGGCCAGTGATAGATTCCTAGAACGGCTTCATCGTTATATTCTTCAACTGATTTGATGAATAATTTGTTGATGTGTTCTTCAAAACCTTCTAACATGTATGATGCCGCCTGGAACTTGGTGAGGGATGTAGCATACCGTTTTTATGGATTCGTGTTACCATAGATTAGATACTCCAAGTCGTTGTTGAAGAAATATGCCTTGGGTATCTTCGGATTGTGAGAATGTCCGATAAGAGGTAGGGGTTGTGAATAATCCCGAAGTTGGAAGTTATCATTCGGATGAGAAGTGCTAGCATCATCCCAATTTACATTCTCAGCCAGAGCCCACGCCACTTGTTCCAGATTGTATTCAAATTCCAGATGTGATGTTGTGGCAGTTTTGAACTCTGAGAATCCTGCTTTGCGGAATTTGATAATATCAGACAATTGTAACTTCTGAACTTTCATCACCTTCTTCAATCTTTTCATGAAGTCCACAACAGATCCTTCGACTAGTACATCATCTTCTGAAACAACTGGATATGCATCCACCATTGCTTCAAACCATTTAAACTTCTCGGCGTCAGGGTTGACCTATTATGGTGCAGGTTTGAGTAGAGCATCGGCTGGTGGTGCTGGGACAGTTGCAGCTCTAGGTGGTGCAGCAGCAGTTTCTTGATCAATGCTTAAGTCTTCATGAGGTTCAGCCTCATCAAATGCTCCGATTTCTAGAGGTACGAACTTGTCTTGGCTGGATTGTTGAACACTGGAAGAATGCATTGTTGTAGAAGGGCCATTTGATTTAGAGCTTTTCTTGCTTCGTTTTGATTGGTCATCTTTGTCGTGATCATCACGACAACGCTTGGTGGGCTTATACTTCTTACATGACTCCCCTTTCTTCTCAGCTTTCTTTATCGAATTCGACAAGGCCTTTCGAAGATCTTCCTCTTCCGGGTTACCGATGATAGCTTCGAGCAATTTTTCCTTGAGTTCAGCAATAGAAGGCTTGGATGGTAAAGTCTGAATCGTGATTGGTGTGGTTTGCATTTGATTAGCTACAACCCTATCCAGATTTCGTTTGACATACTCCTTAAGGAGATCAAGAAGCGTCTCATTAAGGAGTTTGCTGACTTCTTGTGACAGGTGAGTGTTAAGATATTGCTTTGTTGCTTGCTCATGATCATAAGATTTCAACTTATTGATGTCTGCTTGTTGTGCCGTCACTTGAGATTGTAAAGTGGTGAACTGCTCTTTCAAGGCGTTGAGCTCACTTTCGTCTGGTTGTTGAAGTGTGGTTACCTTGTTTTGCAGTGCAATAAGCTGCTCTTTTAAGTCTTTGAGCTCATTGGAGGATTGACCCACAGATGATGGTTATGGAGAAGGTACTGGGTTGTCATCTTGGTCGTCATCTTCCTCATCGCCTTCATTATCTTTATCATCATCATCTTCATCCTCTTCATCTTCTACTTCATCATCTTTTTCCTCTTCATCTTTGTCATTTTCATCTGATTCAGATCCTGATGGTGAGGGTGTGTGTACACTTTGTTCTGATTCTCCTGATTGACCCTCAAATTCACTAAGTGTGACAGACTTTGAGTTTGGTGCCTCTGAATCCTCTTCAGATTAAGCTACAGGTTGTTCTTCTTCAACATGTGAAGCTGGTCCTTCACCTCTCTTTATTCTTTCAAGTTTCTCCTGATCCATTTAGCTTTGTTTTCCTTTGCCGCTTTCTCAAGCTGTGGAATCTCTTCTTCTCTGGTCATGGGTGGTTCAATGGGTTTAAAAGATTGGTCTGTCATTTTGATGGATTTTCCCTTGCCCTTGCCCAATCCTTTGTCTTGCTCTGTCAATACTCTCTTGATTTTTATAAGCTCTTTCCTCCTTTCTTTCCTGAGATCTACTTCCTCTTCTTCATCTTCGTCAGTGGGCTCATCTCTGAGCTTCAGTTTCGTCTTCTTAATTTTTGTGACTTTCTTTGTTCTAGAAGAAGCTGTTGGGACAATATTGCCTCTTCCTCTACCTCTGCCTCTTGTTGAGCTTGTACCCTTTACTGTTATCCCAACTGTTCCTTCCTGATCTACCTTGTCATACCATCTATAAGCTTCAGTTGCCACCACTGCTTCTGATAACATCCTTGGTGGAATTCTCAAACTTTGTTTAGTGGTGTTGGTCATGTGAACTGTAACACCCCAACCCGGCAAGGGTAGAAGTATCACATTATGGTGACAAATCAAAGCATACATAATACACAGCGGAAGTCTTAACAAAATTCATTAAAGAAAGTCAAGCCAACACGGCTTAAGCCAAATACATAAGTTCAAAAGATAACGAACAATCCAAAGGAAACGAACAATAGAATGAAATCCAGTCTAAACAAATGACATAAATAAAGGTGGTAATCTAAGGTAAAAGCTCCATCTAATCTCTACTCTCATCCCATAGCAAAAATCCCAGCTCCTAGCTTAGATACCTGCCGCAGGAAAAGAAATGCGGCTGAGCTTAAAAAGCCCAGTGAACAGATATATATATAAACGAAAACGAAAGCAAGGCAACGAAACGAACATGATATAGATTAGAACAATGGAATAGCATAAGGTATAAACAAACATATAAGCAAAGGTATAAGGTAATAAGAGAAAAGAGTCAGTAATCCACCACGAGCCCGAACACGAACCAAATATAATAATCCTGCGAACAATCTAGAGGGGATACCTCTCTAGTAACCAGATAATATGAGGGGTGTCCTCATGTATCAAATTGGAGTGATCAGCTCCCGAACATGTATGTGAAAGACGTGGATTGCACCCATGCATCAGTCACCGAACAATATAATATAATCATGTCAAATCTATACGAACACGAACCTAGGATGCATCCATACGCCCCCCGAACAATAATATAGGCCATAATAATATAATTTGCATGCAACGAACAATATGGGGACGGTGTGTAACATCACTCGAACACACTGGAGTCATGCCATTGGTGCATCAATGACACGGCCATGTTACCTTCATGGCTAGGAAACGAACTTGGCTCGGGTATCAAACTGTATGGTCAAAGGTCAAAGGTTCAAAGGTCCGAACTATAGCAAAGGTTCAAATAGTCTAAGTCATCGAACAATAGTCAAAGTCCAAATATCAAAGGTTCATGGCAAAGGGTTCATATCAAAGGTTCAAAGCAAAAGGATCATATCGAACATCAAGGTTAAATGAATCAAACAAACGAACCAAAGTGTAGGGAACATAGCAATGGCATAGGAAACCCTAATACGAATCAAATAAAAAGTAAATGAAGGCACCTTACTGAAAAGGGCAGAATATCTGTACCTTATTACGAATGCAAACACGAACAAGAAAATAGAAAGCACGGAAACGGATCAAGACTTCTCCTTCTTCACACCTAAAGGAGTAGAAGAGAATTACAATAGGTTCTTAATTACTTATTTTAGCTTGCCTTTCCATTTTAAGCAACTTTCTATTTTTAGCAGGTTTCCAAATTTAGTAAGTTTCCATTTTTAGAAAGTTTCCTTATTTAGTAAGTTATAGAAGTTTAGGGTTAAATATAACAACTTTTCATAATCTAGGGTTTTAATCGTAATTATCCCAAAGTTAAAGGTCTAAAATGAAAGTATTACAAATTATCCATTTAAATCCATAATTAAACAATATTATGATTTCAATACTCCAAGTTTGACCATTTTACATTTTATACCCTTTAGTTTATTAATTTACAATTTAAACCCCATAATTAAATAAATCACATTTCGACCTTTAACATATTAACATTAACACAACGAGCCCTCATTTTAACGAAATTACAAAATATACCTTATAGTTTAAATATGGTACGAATTATATTCCCATGTTTCATAATTTACAACTTTAGTCCTTTTAATTATAAAAGTACCATTCGATTTACTTCATTAGCCATATTCACACATTACACCTCTAAGTATCATATTTTACACGTTAAACCCTTAATTCATATATTATACGAATGCCCCTTAAGCTTCCAGAATTTACAAACAAGCCCCTCTATTTTTATTTAATTTCAAATCGATTTACTAAATATAACGATTTACAAGTTTAATCCATAAGTTCCATATTTCACGTCTAACACCCCCAAGTTATATTTTATATGAAATACCCCTGGTCCATATTATCTTACAAAAATAGCCCACAAGTTTCATTAATTACAAAACATCCCCTTTTATTTAAAAATCAAATCGTATAACCCTTTTTATTTATCAAGCCCTAACCCTAAATTTACCAAATCATCAATCAATCATTTATTCATCATTTTATCATTATTAATTACCAGATCTAACCCAAGAACACAAACCCTAATGCACATGATAGGGTTTTTATATTTCTTTCTCGTTTTTATTAAAACCCGATATGAAACAATAATTCGACCAGGCCAATTTAGACTATAAAAAATCGAATGAATATTTTTACAGGGTTATATAGATCATATAGAGCTCAAATAAAATAAGTGTTGAACCCAGAAAATACGTATAGAGTATTTTAGATTTTATACGCGTTTTAATCATCAATAATTATCACGATCGATCCAAGCTATAAAAAATCAAACCAACATTTTTCTAGACTTATATGATGACCATGGAACCCAGAAAAATTATATACATAGCCTATAAAAATCGTTTTACGTATTTTATATTTTATACGTGTTTTAGCCATTAATAATTCAAGCGACTAAACCAGCGTGCATGATATGATTAGACCAATTTTTATGGATCATATGTGATGTAATTAACATAGGGAAAATACCAGATGGAGCTTAGATTGATCGGATGAATGATTCGAACCAGATACCTCTCGGATGACTTAGCGAACAAATAAAACCCTAGCGACCCAACGAGCGACTCCACAACCCCAAAGCTATTTTCCCCACTGCTTTGGATGAAGGACAACACCAAAAAAATACCCCACGAGCTCCAGAAATTCGGAATAAGGCGCTATGGATTTTTGTGTGTGTTTTTCTTTACTCGGTATTCTTAATTAGGGTTAGAATGGTTTGATAGCTATGTAGGGTAAATGGCCGAGTATTTTGGGGAGGTTATGGGCTTGAGAACCAGCATTCACAAGGACCAAATCAATTAGTTGAAGATTTGTATAATTTCCCTTTTTATTTTGCACTTATCATAGTTTTATTTGTTTTAAAGTTAACAAAATAATAATAATATGAAATTCTTAAAATTTTCAGCTCACTAGACCCTTTCATGTGTTCTTATAATTTTTGTGTACTTTACAAATGCTAAAAGTAGTAGTAGAAATTTATTTACTTCATGTCTTAATCATTTCCAGAAGTTTGGGGTTCATTTGGTACTTTATGTGCTTAATAATCAAATTTCAAGATTGTAGGGGCAATTTGGTCTTTTTACATGCTTTAGATTTTTGGGTATTACAACTTCTTCCCCTCTAAAAGAAAATTTTCATCCCCGAAATTTGCAAAGAAGTAGAATGGAAATCGAACAGAAACAAAACAAAGACATACCAGATCAAAATACGAAATGAGGATAACTAGCTCGTATTGAATCCTCGGTTTCCCAGGTAGCCTCACGCTCTGGGTGATTCTTCCAAAGGATCTTTACGAACGGAATAACTTTATTTCTCATAACACGATCTTGCCGATCCAAAATAGCTTCCGGCTCCTCCGGAAGAAACATATCAGGCTGAATCTGATCAAATGGATAGGATACCACATGCAAAGGATGATAATTGTATCCCCTTAGAAGAGATACATGGAAGATGTTATGAACATCCGATAACTGAGGAGGTAGGGCCAAACGATAAGAAACTTCTCCAATACGATCGAGAATCTCAAACGGACCAATAAATCGAGGACTAAGCTTGCCCTTGATTCCAAAACGTTTAACCCCACGAAACGGCGATACTTTAAGAAATACACGATCTCCAACCTGAAACTCCAAGTCGCGATGATGCTTATCAGCATAACTCTTCTGACGAGCACGAGCCTCCTTCAATTTCTCTCTAGCAACATCCACCTTTTCGTTAGTGATCTCAATAATTTTCGGGCCCTCAATAAGACGTTCACCCACTTCATTCCAACAAACCGGCGCTCTACACTTACGCCCATACAACATCTCAAATGGAGCCATTCGGATACTCGCATGCCAACTGTTGTTGTAGGCAAACTCCACCAAGCACAAATACTCATCCCAACTTCCAGTCCACTCTAGAGCACACGCCCTCAACATGTCCTCCAACGTCTGAATGGTCCTCTCTGACTGACCATCTGTCTGCGGATGAAAAGCGTACTAAACTTAAGACGTGCACCCCAAGCATTTTGCAACCCTTTCCAAAAACGAGAAGTAAACCGCGGATCTCTGTCTGAAACAATAGCTGTCGGCATACCATGAAGTCTAACAATCTCCTGTCGAAAAATTTCTGCCAACTTACTGACACGGTAATCCATACGAATAGGTAGGAAATGAGTAGACTTGGTTAGTCGATCAACAACCACCCAAATCGCATCATGTTTCCTTCTGGTAAGAGGTAACCCCGATACAAAATCCATAGAAATCTCCTCCCACTTCCAGGTCGGAATGTCTAAAGGCTGCAGCAAACCACTAGCCCTCTGATGCTCGATCTTGACTTGCTGACAAGTCATACACTTAGCTACAAAAGAAGCCACATCGTGCTTCATACCACTCCACCAAAAATGCTGCTTAAGATCCCTGTACATCTTGGTGGAACCAGGATGAATGGTGAATGGGGAACTATGAGCCTCAGATAGAATAGCCTCTCGCAACTCAGGATCATTAGGAACACAAAGACGATCCTCAAACCATACCACGCCAAAATCATCCACACTGAACTCCGTCTGCTTACCCTCTTCAACATTCTGAACCACAGACCAAAGCTCACCATCATCCTTCTGAGCTTCCTTAATCCGTAGGATAAGGTTGGACTCAACCTTCAGACTAGCCCAATACCCGTCATAACCCCGAATACAAAGCTCAACATCAAGAGTCTCCAAATCATTAAGAATACGAGGCTCAATCTCAAGACTCGCTATCATACCGGATTTCCGACTAAGAGCATCAGCAACCATATTAGCTTTACCCGGATGATACTGAATGTTCGTGTCATAATCCTTCAAAAGTTCTAACCACCGTCTCTATCTCATGTTAAGTTCCTTCTGGGTGAAGATATACTTGAGACTCTTGTGGTCAGTGAAGATATCACATGACTCGCCATACAAATAATGCCGCCAGATTTTTAATGCGAAAACAACAGCAGCCAACTCTAAATCATGCGTCGGATAATTTTCCTCATAAGGTTTCAATTTCCTCGAAGCATAAGCAATAACCTTTTCATGCTGCATAAGAACACAGCCCAAACCCTTATTCGACGCGTCACTATAAATCTGAAAACCACCGGAACCAGATGGAAGAGTCAAAATAGGAGCGGACACCAATCTCTGCTTCAACTCTTCAAAGCTCTTCTCACGCTCCTCCGTCCAAACAAACTTTTCACCTTTCCTCATCAATTGCGTCAATGGCAAGGCCAAACGCGAGAAACCCTCAACAAAACGTCTGTAGTAACCAGCGAGCCCCAGAAAGCTCCTAACTTCAGTCACAGTGGTAGGTCTTGGCCACTTGGTGATAGCCTCAACCTTAGCTGGATCCATGGTTATACCATCAGCCGATACAATGTGACCAAGGAAAGCAACTTGACTCAACCAGAACTCGCACTTAGAAAATTTTGCATACAACTTCTGCTACCTGAGAATCTCCAAAACGATTCGAAGATGATGCTCATGCTCTTCTTCAGATTTCGAATAAACAAGAATGTCGTCGATGAAGACAATAACGAACTTGTCGAGATACTCGTGGAATACTCGATTCATAAGGTCCATAAATACAGCAGGAGCATTGGTCAAACCAAAGGGCATAACCAGAAATTCATAATGACCATATCGAGTACGAAAAGCAGTTTTGGGAACATCTTGCTCCTTCACTCGAAGCTGGTGATAACCGGACCTCAAATCAATTTTCGAAAAGTGCTTCGCCCCTTGCAGCTGGTCAAACAAATCATCAATACGCGGAAGGGGATAGCGATTACGGATCGTGATACGATTGAGCTCGCGGTAGTCGATACAGAGACGCATGCTTCCATCCTTCTTCTTAACAAACAAAACAGGTGCGCCCCAAGGAGAGACACTAGGTCGAATGAAACCATTCTCTAAGAGTTCCTGCAACTGTTCCTTCAACTCCTTCAACTCGATAGGCACCATACTATAAGGAGCTTTGGAAATAGGTTCGGCACCCGGAATCAGATCGATGCTAAACTCAACTTCCCTAGCAGGAGGAATACCAGGAAGTTCATCGGGAAACACATCGGCAAAATCACGAACAATAGGATGACTATCGATGCTCGGACCTTCCAAAGAGGTATCTTTAATGGATGCCAGAAAACCACGGCAACCATGGGAAATCAAAGTTCTGGCTTTCATAGCCGAGATGATCTTAACAGACTTAAGAGGTTGCGAACCATGATAAACAAAGTCGGGATGATGAATATTGCCAAAGATCACATCTCTGGCATGGCAATCAATGGTAGCCTTATGAGCAGCCAACCAATCCATGCCCAAAATCACGTCAAAATCAATCATATCAATGGGAAGCAAATTTGCCGAACGAACACGGTCATCAAAACGTATAGGACAATTTTCATATTCATGATCAATGTTTACTTGGGTTTTCATTGGATTGGAGAGAGATATACGATTAGTCAATGGTGTTGGGGTTATATTAAGTTTCTTGGCAAGCGAATTAGATATTATGGAATGGGTGGCACCGGTATCAAATAATGCAAAGATAGTACGATCATCAATGTAAAGAAAGCCGGTAATGGTACCTGAAGAGTTCGCCACCTGATCACGAGTCGTAGCATAAACCCGACCCATAGTGGGAGCTGGCCTAGACTAGCTCTCTAAAGCAAGTCGCTTCTCCTGTGGACAATCCCTCACCTTGTGAGTAGTAGAACCGCAAGTGAAACATCCCCCAGTAGCCTTATGACAAACCCCCGGATGAGGCTTCCCACACGTAGCACAAAGAGGAGGAGGAGGCAACGCCTCAATAGTCCTCTTCTGGCCTGAAGAACCCGAATGATGACTCGGCTGAGAACTCTGAGTCGACTGATCTCTGTACTGACGCGGGTTGTTACCACCATGACCCTGCCGGTCATTCCTTCCAGAAACCCGCTGATCCTGCCTCCTGAAATCCTGGCGCCTCTGATCATATCCCCGGTCCTGACGACCTCTCTGCTCATATCCCTGGTCCTGACGACCCCTATGATCCTGCCTCTGGTCCTGACGACCCTGCCCCCTGAAGTCCACACGATTTCCATCCCTGTCTCTCTTATTCGAACCCCCATCAGCATGCAACAACTAAATGTTACGGGCCGCGTCCGCAACTGAAGAAACATCCTCATACTCAATGTTCACAATACGATCCAATACCCACTTCCTCAATGCCCATTTAAAGTGTCTAGCCTGACGATGAGCATTACCCGTAACCTCTGGTCTAACAAAACTAGCCAACCTCATGAACCTCTGCATGAATTCCCCAGACGACTCTCGATCCAACTGACGAATAGACCCATACTCACGTTCGTACCTCTGCTGCTCAGACAACGGAATATACTGCTTATAAAATATGACACAAAAATCCTCCCATGAACAAGTATTAGCGAAACCCTCTTCCTGTGACTGAACATACGCCGTCCACCAATTCAGCGCATCACCCTCCAATTTGAATGTGGCCAAACGTGTCTTAAATTCATCGGCACAACCCAAGACCCTGAATAGTTTCTCAATACGAGTGATCCAGTTCTCTGCCTCTGTGGGAGCGGCAGCAAACCGAAAAGAAAGAGGTTTGAGCTTATTGAACCTTTCGATCCAAACATGAATACCAGTAGGTGGAGCACCGCCGCCACCACCACCTGATGAACCCGCACCATTACCTCCTGATGAACCCGCACCATTTTTGATGTCATTGGTGATTTGGGTCACCAACTGAGGAAGAGCATTAGCCAAAGCAGCGGCTATCATGGCGTCGAAATCAGGGGCATCCTGTCCATCAGTGTACTAGGTAAAACGCGTATTCACCATCTGAATGATTTCGAAAATGGTTAGAAAAATAGGCAGAATAAGCACGAAGGAAAAGGCAAAACAGAATCCTAATGGCTACCCAAATCCTCACCAGTTAAATGTTAAGTCTTAAGGGTTAAATCCTAGGGTCCATAAGACTCACAGGCCATGGCTTATGTACTACAGGTCGCAGCCTGGTCTCTGATACCATAATTGTAACACCCCAACCCGGCAAGGGTAGAAGTATCACATTATGGTGACAAATCAAAGCATACATAATACACAGCGGAAGTCTTAACAAAATTCATTAAAGAAAGTCAAGCCGACACGGCTTAAGCCAAATACATAAGTTCAAAAGATAACCAACAATCCAAAGGAAACGAACAATAGAATGAAATCCAGTCTAAACAAATGACATAAATAAAGGTGGTAATCTAAGGTAAAAGCTCCATCTAATCTCTACTCTCATCCCATAGCAAAAATCCCAGCTCCTAGCTTAGATACCTGCCGCAGGAAAAGAAATGCGGCTGAGCTTAAAAAGCCCAGTGAACAGATATATATATAAACGAAAATGAAAGCAAGGCAACGAAACGAACATGATATAGATCAGAACAATGGAATAGCATAAGGTATAAACAAACATATAAGCAAAGGTATAAGGTAATAAGAGAAAAGAGTCAGTAATCCACCACGAGCCCGAACACGAACCAAACATAATAATCCTGCGAACAATCTAGAGGGGATACCTCTTTAGTAACCAGATAATATGAGGGGTGTCCTCATGTATCAAATTGGAGTGATCAGCTCCCGAACATGTATGTGAAAGACGTGGATTGCACCCATGCGTCAGTCACCGAACAATATAATATAATCATGTCAAATCTATACGAACACGAACCTAGGATGCATCCATACGCCCCCCGAACAATAATATAGGCCATAATAATATAATTTGCATGCAACGAACAATATGGGGACGGTGTGTAACATCACTCGAACACACTGGAGTCATGCCATTGGTGCATCAATGACACGGCCATGTTACCTTCATGGCTAGGAAACGAACTTGGCTCGGGTATCAAACTGTATGGTCAAAGGTCAAAGGTTCAAAGGTCCGAACTATAGCAAAGGTTCAAATAGTCTAAGTCATCGAACAATAGTCAAAGTCCAAATATCAAAGGTTCATGGCAAAGGGTTCATATCAAAGGTTCAAAGCAAAAGGATCATATCGAACATCAAGGTTAAATGAATCAAACAAACGAACCAAAGTGTAGGGAACATAGCAATGGCATAGGAAACCCTAATACGAATCAAATCAAAAGTAAATGAAGGCACCTTACTGAAAAGGGCAGAATATCTGTACCTTATTACGAATGCAAACACGAACAAGAAAATAGAAAGCACGGAAACGGATCAAGACCTCTCCTTCTTCACACCTAAAGGAGTAGAAGAGAATTACAATAGGTTCTTAATTACTTATTTTAGCTTGCCTTTCCATTTTAAGTAACTTTCTATTTTTAGCAGGTTTCCAAATTTAGTAAGTTTCCATTTTTAGAAAGTTTCCTCATCTAGTAAGTTATAGAAGTTTAGGGTTAAATATAACAACTTTTCATAATCTAGGGTTTTAATCGTAATTATCCCAAAGTTAAAGGTCTAAAATAAAATTATTACAAATTATCCATTTAAATCGATAATTAAACAATATTATGATTTCAATACTCCAAGTTTGACCATTTTACATTTTATACCCTTTAGTTTATTAATTTACAATTTAAACCCCATAATTAAATAAATCACATTTCGACCTTTAACATATTAACATTAACCCAACGAGCCCTCATTTTAACGAAATTACAAAATATACCTTATAGTTTAAATATGGTACGAATTATATTCCCATGTTTCATAATTTACAACTTTAGTCCTTTTAATTATAAAAGTACCATTCGATTTACTTCATTAGCCATATTCACACATTACACCTCTAAGTATCATATTTTACACGTTAAACCATTAATTCATATATTATACGAATGCCCCTTAAGCTTCCAGAATTTACAAACAAGCCCCTCTACTTTTATTTAATTTCAAATCGATTTACTAAATATAACGATTTACAAGTTTAATCCATAAGTTCCATATTTCACGTCTAACACCCCCAAGTTATATTTTATATGAAATACCCCTGGTCCATATTATCTTATAAAAATAGCCCACAAGTTTCATTAATTACAAAACATCCCCTTTTATTTAAAAATCAAATCGTATAACCCTTTTTATTTATCAAGCCCTAACCCTAAATTTACCAAATCATCAATCAATCATTTATTCATCATTTTATCATTATTAATTACCAGATCTAACCCAAGAACACAAACCCTAATGCACACGTTAGGGTTTTTATATTTCTTTCTCGCTTATATTAAAACCCGATATGAAACAATAATTCGACCAGGCCAATTTAGACTATAACAAATCGAATGAACATTTTTACAGGGTTATATAGATCATATAGAGCTCAAATAAAATAAGTGTTGAACCCAGAAAATACGTATAGAGTATTTTAGATTTTATACGCGTTTTAATCATCAATAATTATCACGATCGATCCAAGCTATAAAAAATCAAACCAACATTTTTCCAGACTTATATGATGACCATGGAACCCAGAAAAATTATATACATAGCCCAGCGTTTTACGTATTTTATATTTTATACGTGTTTTAGCCATTAATAATTCAAGCGACTAAACCAGCGTGCATGATATGATTAGACCAATTTTTATGGATCATATGTGATGTAATTAACGTAGGGAAAATACCAGATGGAGCTTAGATTGATCGGATGAACGATTTGAACCAGATACCTCTCGGATGACTTAGCGAACAAATAAAACCCTAGCGACCCAACGAACGACTCCACAACCCCAAAGCTATTTTTCCCCGCTCCTTTGGATGAAGGAAAACACCAAAAAAAATACCCCATGAGCTCCAGAAATTCGGATGAAGGCGTTATGGATTTTTGTGTGTGTTTTTCTTTACTCAGTATTCTTAATTAGGGTTAGAATGGTTTGATAGCTATGTAGGGTAAATGGCCGAGTATTTTGGGGAGGTTATGGGCTTGAGAACCGGCATTCACAAGGACCAAATCAATTAGTTGAAGATTTGTATAATTTCCCTTTTTATTTTGCACTTATCATAGTTTTATTTGTTTTAAAGTTAACAAAATAATAATAATATGAAATTCTTAAAATTTTCGGCTCACTAGAACCTTTCATGTGTTCTTATAATTTTTGTGTACTTTACAAATGCTAAAAGTAGTAGTATAAATTTATTTACTTCATGTCTTAATCATTTCCAGAAGTTTGGGGTTCATTTGGTACTTTATGTGCTTAATAATCAAATTTCAAGTTTGTAGGGGCAATTTGGTCTTTTTACATGATTTAGATTTTTGGGTATTACATGAACTTTCACCCTGGTGAGTACATGATCCATCTTTTCTGTATGAGCTTTTTCGTTTAATCGTTTGTCAATTCCTGGATGGTTTTTCATGAAGTGTGAAATCAACAGTTTTGTGAATCGTGGGAAGGGTATCTTGTATCCCTTCTTTTGGTTGAACTGTTGAGCTTGGTAAATCATGTCTCTCCATATGTACTGAGCAAAGTCCATATGGAAGAAGTTGACGACACCCCAAAAGAACATTAGATGTTCAAGTCTGGGGTGTTCAAGGCCGGTTTCCTTCCCAGTAATACAATGGTTGATGATGGAGTAAAGGGTTAACCAATTTTGAGGAATATGCTTCCTATCTATCTTAGAATGAGAAGTCAGCTCATCACCCTGATCATCATGACCGAGGCGTGTTAATGTCCCGGCCATGGTTTCAAAATCAGGGTCTTTGTAGAATATGCCTTTAGGGCCTGAAGCTTCTGAAGGAAGATCAAGAACATTACGAAGAGTGTCAACACCAAACTGGATCTCTGTGCTATCAATGGTAATTGTCATGGTTTTGTTGTCTCTGCTGATGAACAAGGTGTACCAGAACTGGTTCATGTAGACTTCAGGTACACTTGCAGACTTGGTCATAACAGAACTGACGTAGTGCCTCTTGAGTATTTCCACCATTATTTGACATGAAGGATGACATGGTAGTGTCTCGAAGTCTATTCTGATGAAGCGAAAAGTGTACCGCTTTTAAGGGGTCATTTAAGCCCTAAATCGTAATTATTTGATCAAATATTGCCCTAAATCGTTCCTTTTGTCATTTTAGGTACTTTTGAGGAGAAATCTAGAAAAGGAGCCATTTTGGACATTTTTGGAGCATAAAAGTAAAGAAAACGACAAAGTCTCAAAAATCGGCTAAAAGTTACCTTTGACGGCGTCAGATTTTACCCTAGACGGCGTCATGGCTTGGCAAGAAAAGGTGGATGTGAAATTTACTCATGATAAGCCAGTGAAAATTGCATGTGAATTCTGACGGCGTCACGCTTTAACCTGATCAAGGGCGTCACGGCTTAATTCAAAGAGGGACGGCGTCACGTTCAAGGTCTGACGGCGTCAAGCCTTGATAAGCCAGAACGGATTTTGGAGAGCTAAAGAGGGACGGCGTCAAGAAGGCCATCCGGGAACCCTAGAAGCGGCGAGGTGACGGCGTCACACTCCATAAGGTGACGCCGTCAGATGTAAAAATCTATATATAGTTTTGCAATTCTTTGTCATTAAGGGTGGAACTTAGTGTGGAATTTTTGGGAGAAAACCCTAAGACGATTTTAGCATCTTTTTCAAGGCTTTTTGCCTTGAGATCTTCCATGTTACATTGAAGATAAGTTATCAATTAATCATTCAATATGTCTATGTGTTGTTTGATTCTATCTTGTTCTTGTCTTTTGATTAATATGTTAGGCTAGATTTATCTTGTGTTTGCTTAGATCTAATGAAACCTAGCTATTGATTATTGGTTATTAGTGTGTTATTAGTTGTATTGGATGATTGTTTATCTATGTTAGGCTTAAGAAAACTGGCTAACTTCCTATTCGGTAACTTGCTTGAACATCTTAAGAAACATGAACCAAATGCGTACTAAAGGTTTTTATGGTTGTATTTAATGCACAAGCGAATTCTAGTGATCCCATGTTAGGAGCTTCCTAGCCGGCTCGACATAGGAGTGAAGTAGGAGCTTGTAGAGTTGGGGAAGTACGTACGCCACCCCACGATTGGTATTAAGGAATACACCCATCATCCACGCAACTAATACACACTAATCAACCAGTAAAAGATAGTTAGGGAGTAAGGAAATCTAAGTAAACACATTTCTCTACACATAAGTTTTCACCAACTTTTTATTTTCAGTTATTTATTTTATTTGCATTCGTAGTAATTTGGGTTAGTTGACTAGCAACTAATTCTGCCCACTCTTTCAAACCCGAGATTTTACTTGCTTTCATAAAAAATATAAAAAACATAAAAAAAGAATCTTCCTCAACCCTTAGACCTATTAGAGTAGTCTTTCATACCTAACGAACACTATTCCCTGTGGAGAACGATCAATCCCCCGTACTTACCACTACACTATACTACATCGGTCAGGTACACTGCCTGGTGGGGTTGTAAGCCTCTTGAGATCCCTCGAGAGGTAAAACCTGTTGTAAGGTTGCAAAACCACGCATCAAGTTTTTGGCGCCGCTGCCGGGGAGTAGTTATTGCTTAGGTTGAAATTTTATTTTTATTAGGTCTACTCACAAGATTCCTATCAAGTGAGATATTTTCTTTTTATTTTGTAGCTTTCTCGTAGTCTATCTTTTCTTTGTGATTTTGTTTGTAATTTGCTTCAAATGGACTTTTCACTTAGATTTCTAAGATTGCAAGATATGGTTGAGTGGCTAGAACACCAAGAAGTTCAAAATACCTCATTTAGAGACACTTATGAATCATATGAGCCTTCACCTAGGATAGATTCTTATGAACAACCTCCATGTTTAGGATCTTGTTTTAGTGAGGCTAATAGGAAAAGCGACCTAGTTTGCCAAGGAATTGTGGATAGAGCCGTATCAATAAATCATAAGTTGGATGAAGCACTAGGTTTGTTATTATCACTACCTAAGAAAACAATTGACGAGGATATAGGTGATCTTGACACGTGGAATAATGAGGTAAACACCATAAGCCCACAAAATACTCAACCATCATTTGAGGCACCCACACCGCCCGTGACTTACCCGGAAGAAGTAGAAGAGACTTTAGGAATCCCGATGGAGGTAGAACCCTTGGACCAAGCACAACTAGAGGATATAGGTTTGCACACTTTTAGTGATGACCTTACTCATAGTTCTAGGGAATTTCCTAGTGTTGATGAATTGGAACCTCAACCTTTACACAACTTTTCATCCTTAGATTTACATCTAGGAGAAAAAAGAGGAACCGACCCACCCATCAACCAATATTATCCGGGTAGTTTTAGGATGAAGGAAGCCATTCACTCACCCCCTTCACCTCACGTGGCATATTCACACCCTAAGGGTGTGTATCGCTACTTTCACCCGCACTTAATCCTAAGTGAAGGGAAAACCTCCCCTATTTTTGTTAAATAAGGGTAGAGTCAGGCTCGTGACTCGAACAAAAACAAGCGCTTCTTGGGAGGCAACCCAAGCTTTATTTGCTTTGTGTGTTTATTTATTTGTTTGTTTGATTTTATTTGCTTCCGTATGTATGTTTAATTTTTATTATTATTGATTCATGTTCAAAACTAAAATTGTGAAAATGCTTTATTTTGTTTTTAACTTCGTCTTAACTACATATAAAGGTATTTTGCAAAAGATAAGTGTAAGGGAAAGTCAAATCGGTTTATTAGAACAAATGAACATGAATCATAATAATATTAAATTAACATACATATTAGTATTTGTTTGAGTCAAATGCTTGTATCGAGTCATAATGAAGTTTTGCAGGAATTCCAGGAAGTAAGGTATAGGTTTTTCCAGAAATTTTCCGGAAACTTAACATGAGAATTCTGTCAGATCATTTCTGACGGCGTCAGGGTTTATAACCTGACGGCGTCAGATTTAATTTTCAGAAATTTTTGAAAGTTTTGTTTTCATAAAAAGTTTTTATTAAATCTCCAACTTATAATCTCCAGGAATCTGCAAAAAAATTATCATTCCACAAGCATTATATCCTTATATATATAGATTTATCCCGCCGATGTTATGCAGGTTTTCGTGTTTGTTTTCTCAGGTTTAACAGGTTATTTTGGACAAGGAAATGTTTTTGAATCAAGCTTATGGCGATGCATTAGTCATGAAGCTTTTACATTCTCTTTGGAAGAAGATCTAACCGTGTTACTTCATTATCCACCGAGCGAATCAGGGGAGTATTTGATTTCATTCTTTTACTTTATGCTTTTACATTTGTTATTTGAACATTGGGGACAATATTCATCTTAAGTGTAAGGGGGGGTAAAAATACGATTTTAGAGAATACTATTACGCTTGATTTTTGTTTGTTTAATAGTTGATGTGTAATAAAACTAAGAGAAATACCTGTTAGGGTAATTTTAGTGCCAAAATTAAAATTTTTTACAACATTTAGGAGTAAAACTTTAGTTCTAATAAGCGTCTCATGGATAGGAATTATATGACTAGCACAAAACCGTACCACTAAAAAAAATTTTCCACCCCCAAATATGTGAGGTTCGCCCCTAGAATTGGTAGGAAAAGCATTTATGCTATGATGTGTGTACCGGTAGCACTTAGATTCTAGAACTTGCGTTAGGACCATTCCAAGGCCACAAGTGAGACTACATTCGTGTAGTTAGATTTACTACATGATAAGAGGCATTAGGATTAACCCATTGTTTTACACCTGTGTTTTTGTTATAATTACATTGGCTACATTGGTCAAGTAATTCTCCCACACCCTTTGCGTTGTACTCATTTTTAGTACACGATACCCCTAGTACACCCCTCAGAGCCTATCTTTTCGTTTCAACCTTTAAGCATTTTACTTAAAGGAAGAATTTGTTACACCCCACTAAAATGTACACCCAAATCGCCTTAGCCTACCTTGTATGCACTCATTTTTAGTGCATTATTGTGACAACATTTGTTTAAACCCAAGTTAATTATCTAATTGATTACATGGTTGCTAAGTCGAGTCATATCCTTGTACATATTGTTTTGGGACGATTGGGACTCATGGGTAAAGTACTAGTGTAATGGAGTAATGGGGAAGAACATCATTTATTACCCCCATATGTGCTAAATATTTTAAAAGTACTCCAAGTTTTTCAATTATCTTAATTCGAGTCATTAGAATAGTTATTTGTATAGTTATGTAAAAGTTCGAGTGTAAGGGGGATGCAATGCCCCTATGATGTATTATTTTGGATGGTAGGGCAAGAGTGTATGCAAAAAAAAAAAAAAAAAAAAATCAAGAAAAATACAAAAAAATGAGAAAAAGAAAAGTAGAAAAAAACATACGGACTACCATCCCGTTTCATTTTTATTTTATGTTTTTGTTATTTTCTTTCATTAGCTTAAATCGAGTCGAGTCTTGGCTTAGCAACATTGTATAGTACATGTAATTAATCAAGATCTTTATCTCGCCACCAGGAAAATATCCTTTATCCAACAAAACCGTGCTTTCCTTTTCCCTACACCTAACGTTATAACCCATGTAAAAGCCCTCTTTGATAGTTTATCTTAGGTGCTTACACCTAGTGGAGGAGGTTTTCGATCCTTTCCCAAGCCTATGGTAATCTATTTGCTATGACAGGTAGTGAGAGATATTATCCGTTTTCATTTATGAGATTTATTTTGATGACACTTGAGAGATGTGAGTATCTAAACACTACTTGTGAGGTGCTAGTTTATAATCTCCGTGCTTATTATGATTGAAGTGGAACGATTATTTGTTGTAATTACTTTTATGTTTGCATTAAATGACCCCTAACCTGTATTTTGATTAGAATAAAAGCGCATTTGCTTGAGGACAAGCAAATCTCAAGTGTAAGGGTATTTGATGAAGCGAAAAGTGTACCGCTTTTAAGGGGTCATTTAAGCCCTAAATCGTAATTATTTGATCAAATATTGCCCTAAATCGTTCCTTTTGTCATTTTAGGTACTTTTGAGGAGAAATCTGGAAAAGGAGGCATTTTGGACGTTTTTGGAGCATAAAAGTAAAGAAAACGACAAAGTCTCAAAAATCGGCTAAAAGTTACCTTTGACGGCGTCAGATTTTACCCTAGACGGCGTCATGGCTTGGCAAGAAAAGGTGGATGTGAAATTTACTCATGATAAGCCAGTGAAAATTGCATGTGAATTCTGACGGCGTCACGCTTTAACCTGATCAAGGGCGTCACGGCTTAATTCAAAGAGGGACGGCGTCACGTTCAAGGTCTGACGGCGTCAAGCCTTGATAAGCCAGAAAGGATTTTGGAGAGCTAAAGAGGGACGGCGTCAAGAAGGCCATCCGGGAACCCTAGAAGCGGCGAGGTGACGGCGTCACACTCCATAAGGTGACGCCGTCAGATGTAAAAATCTATATATAGTTTTGCAATTCTTTGTCATTAAGGGTGGAACTTAGTGTGGAATTTTTGGGAGAAAACCCTAAGACGATTTTAGCATCTTTTTCAAGGCTTTTTGCCTTGAGATCTTCCATGTTACATTGAAGATAAGTTATCAATTAATCATTCAATATGTCTATGTGTTGTTTGATTCTATCTTGTTCTTGTCTTTTGATTAATATGTTAGGCTAGATTTATCTTGTGTTTGCTTAGATCTAATGAAACCTAGCTATTGATTATTGGTTATTAGTGTGTTATTAGTTGTATTGGATGATTGTTTATCTATGTTAGGCTTAAGAAAACTGGCTAACTTCCTATTCGGTAACTTGCTTGAACGTCTTAAGAAACATGAACCAAATGCGTACTAAAGGTTTTTATGGTTGTATTTAATGCATAAGCGAATTCTAGTGATCCCATGTTAGGAGCTTCCTAGCCGGCTCGACATAGGAGTGAAGTAGGAGCTTGTAGAGTTGGGGAAGTACGTACGCCACCCACGATTGGTATTAAGGAATACACCCGTCATCCACGCAACTAATACACACTAATCAACCGGTAAAAGATAGTTAGGGAGTAAGGAAATCTAAGTAAACACATTTCTCTACACATAAGTTTTCACCAACTTTTTATTTTTAGTTATTTATTTTATTTGCATTCGTAGTAATTTGGGTTAGTTGACTAGCAACTAATTCCGCCCACTCTTTCAAACCCGAGATTTTACTTGCTTTCATAAAAAATATAAAAACATAAAAAAAGAATCTTCCTCAACCCTTAGACCTATTAGAGTAGTCTTTCATACCTAACGAACACTATTCCCTGTGGAGAACGATCAATCCCCCGTACTTACCACTACACTATACTATATCGGTCAGGTACACTGCCTGGTGGGGTTGTAAGCCTCTTGAGATCCCTCGAGAGGTAAAACCTGTTGTAAGGTTGCAAAACCACGCATCATCTACTCTTGAGTTGGAGTCACTGATCTTTCGCTCATCTCCTTCTAGGATCATATCCTTTCTAGTAACGGATGCTTGAGACATGATTAACCTGTGAGGCACAAAGACAAACAACAACACACAATGGAAATTGCATATCTATGTTAGTGTAAGTTTCTTATTACACGATCTAAGCCTAACTAATACGATTCATCACATAGTGAGACTTAATCATGAATAACATTTACATATCAAGCAAGCAATCCATATACAAGCAACTATACTCAATTGAATTCAGCACTTAAAAAAATTTCCCTAAGTCTGTAAATTCATAGTTACTCGAAGAGTAACTCGAAGAATTTAGGTTACTCGTAGAATTTTGTAGTTTATTTGATACTCAGAGAATCATACACCTAATGCTTTTCTCGGAGAGTTACAAACTCGAAGGATTTGAAAAATCCATGACTTACTCGGAGAGTTACAAACTAAAAGAATTTGAAAATCCATGACTTTCTCGGAGAAAAGGTTAACTTTAGAAAATTTTAATAAAAAATACCTAAGTCGAAGAATTTATTATTTACTCGGAGGATAAAAAACAAATACTAACTCGGAGGATTTTTTATAAAGTTTTCTAACTTTACTCCTTACTCGGAGAGGAAGCCGAAGGATGTGATCAAACTCCTAACTCGGAGGCAAAGTCGAAGACTTTCAATCATACATCCTTATTCGGAGACAAAGTCGAAGACATTCTTGACTTAAAACATTTCATTCAGGACAGTTATACGAAATAAGCAATAACCAAGTGTCTCCTAACTATGTTCTAAACAAGTCTATTAATCAGAAATCCATTTGAACAGGCACATTATTTTTCACAGATAATTCGACCTTATTCAATTCTTTGATTAACACAAAGTGTAACATTCAGGTTATAACAGTTAAAACACATACTCTAGACACACACATAAGCATATCCCACCAATCAAACACTCAGACAAAGCATCAACAAGCATCAATGATGAACTCAAAAAAACTTCGACTATCTAAGCCCTAACTCACTCGAATTAGATCACTTGATGTTATTAGTTTCAATTAAACGATTGAAATACACATAAGAACATGTTTTTAAGCTTTTTCACTAACTTAATTAGATCAAAAACCTACAAACAAGAAAAACTCAAATCGATCGTATAAACCCTAAATCGTTAAACATGAATTTTTAGTCACAGAAACTTTTGAGCAAGTGATTACAATGCATAGTTAACACTGAATAACACTTACAATTGATTTTTAGACGAAGAACAATAATCTTGATGTTTAGAGCTTATTGGCGGGTTTTTGCAATAGATATCAATACTATGTGTTTAATTAAAATGGTTTTGACTTATATTAGAATAAGTTTGATCATTTGATAATTTCAGTCCCTTAACTTGTTCCCTAGTTCTCTCAAAGTCCTAATGTGACAACCTTTTGACACTTTGACAATAACTGCCCTTGAGGTTTGTAATGGTTAAAACCTTGATCCAATTTGATGAAAACTTGAATTATTTGCATTCCTCCCCCTTGAACTAAGACATATTTTTGAAATTTTGACAAACTTTGTAGTTCAAGATATCATGGAAATACTGTTTGATGAAGATTTTGATAATGATGAAGAATTTAATGAAAAATTTGCAAAAGTTAGAAAAAATTTCTCCCCCTCAAAATATGTTCGTGATTTGAAATTGATTAAATTTGAAATAACGAGAACATATTTTGATTCGTTTTGACTTTTAAACATTTAAAGAGGGGTTTTTTTTTTTTTTTTTTTTTTTTTAAAGAAAGAATAAAATAGAAAATCTTTTTGTGTTTTTAAGAAAGTATTTACAAAGATAGTTTGGATGTTTGACTCATTTAACTTTGTTTAAGAAAATTGTTTAAATCGTCTGGAGTCAAACATCTCATACCAATCTGGTTAACTAGTTCGACAAATCTTGCATGAGGCAAGGCTTTGGTGAATAAGTCTGCCAATTGGTATTCTGTACCCACAAAGTAAAGTTCAATTGTACCCTGTTCCACGTGCTCTTTGATGAAGTGATAACGAAGAGCAATATGCTTGGATTTTGAATGCTGAACGGTGTTGCACAAGATAGCAATGGTGCTCTTGGAGTTACAATACATCGGAATCTTGTTGAAGACGTATCCATAGTCCATCAGTTGTGACCTCATCCAGATGACTTGAGCACATCATGCTGACATAGCTACGTATTCTTATTCGGTTGATGACAGTGATGTACAATCCTGCTTCTTTGACTGTCAAGTTACAAGCTTGCCACCTAAGAATTGAATTCCCCCAGATGTACTTTTCCTTGTGTCTAAGCATCCTGCATGATCAGCGTCTGAAAAGGCAATAAGTTTAAAACCAGAATCCTTCGGATACCAGATCCCCAAATGAATGGTTCCCTTTATGTATCGAAGGATTCTCTTAACCTCAGAGAGGTGTCTTTCAGTTGGTCTAGACTGATAGCGGGAGCAAAGATATATGGCAAATACTATATCTGGTCTACTGGCTGTGAGATACATGAGTGACCCAATCATACTACGGTATTTGGTAGGGTCAATAGGTGTCCCATGTAAATAAGCATCTAGCTTAGGGGATGATGCAGACATTGGTGAATTATAGGTGTCACAACTTGTCATACCATGCTTTTTCAAAATTTCTTGAGCATATTTGGACTGGTTTAAGAAAATACCACGGGGTGATTGATGAACTTGCAGTCCTAAGAAGAACTTCAGTTCACCCATCATGGACATCTCAAAGTTTTGTTTCATTAATTTAGCAAAACCATTTGAGTATTTCTTATGGGTTGAACCAAAAATGATGTCATCCACATAAATTTGGACTATTAAAATGTCCTCCCCGTGTTTTTGTATAAACAAAGTTGGGTCAACTGATCCTTTTGTGAAATGATTAGCAATTAGAAATGCAGATAGCTTATCGTACCATGCCCTCGGGGCTTGCTTAAGGCCATAGAGGGCTTTCTTGAGCCGGTACACGTGATTCGGACGTTCTGGGTCAACGAAGCCTTCTGGTTGTGTGATGTACACCTCTTCATGGAGTTGTCCATTTAAGAATGCCGTCCTCACGTCCATTTGATATACGGTGATATTCTTGTGAACTGCATATGCCAGAAACATTCGAACGGCCTCAAGTCTTTCCACTGGTGCGAAAGATTCCTCAAAATCAATTCCTTCTTCTTGACTGAATCCTTTAGCAACCAACCGAGATTTGTTCCGAATAACCGCGCCATCAGCATCTAACTTGTTCTTCCAGATCCATTTCAGTCCGACAATGTATATTCCCTCTGGTCTTTCTACCAATTTCCAAACTTCCAGACACTTGAATTGATCAAGTTCCTCTTGCATTGACTCAATCCAATTGTCGTAAGTAAGAGCTTCTTTAATGTTTTTCGGATCTGCTTGACAAACGGTGAGTGCATAAATGCAAGTTTCACCGTCTGTGTGGAGTCTTTTCCGTGTCATGACCGGGTTGTCTGGATTGCCAATCACGTTCACTAGAGGGTGATCCTTAGTCCACTTGTGGGTTGAAGGGTAGTGTTGAAAATTTTGGTGCATATATGACGGATCCAAATTGCTTGTTGATGATTCTGCAATATCTGGAATGGTGGGAGCTGGAGCAAATGGATTGAAAAATACGTTTCCATCATAATTTGCGGGTGTGGGTACGTCAGAAGATAGAGAGGGATCATCAGCTGCAGTCGCATTGGAGGTGCATCTTCAGCAACTACTGTTGTAGTAGTTACTGTTGTATCAGGTGCTTGAATATTGACGGGTAATGCAGCGGAACTGGTGGATACTTCAGAAGCACGACTAACGAGAGTATCATCAAATAGCGGAGCAAACAAATCTTCCAAGTCCTTGTGATTAAGAGAGAGAGGTGCAGCTGATTGATCAGGGAAGTTTAGACGGTTAGAATCGGGTCCTAAGCTGTTTTGCTCAGAAGCCATATCCGTGAGTTCATCAAAATGAGCGTGTATGGTCTCTTGAATTTCTCGGGTTCGACGGTTCCAGATTCGAAATCCTTTCGAATTCTCGCAGTATCCAACAAAAATCCCTATGTCAGCTTTGGCTTTTAACTTTCCAAGGTCATCACGATCATTATTTGGGTAACAGAGAGCCCCAAATACATGAAAGTAATTTATGTTCGGTTTTCTTCTGTAAACAAGTTCATATGGGGTTTTGTTGCGCCTTTTGGTGATCATACAGCGGTTTTGGGTGTAGCAGGCGGTGGAGACAGCTTCAGCCCAGAGGTAATCCGGTAATTGAGCATTTATCAACATCGTTCTTGCGGCTTCCACTAACGTTCAGTTTTGCCTTTCGACCACTCTGTTCTATTCTGGGCTGCGTGCAATTGATGTTTTGTGTTCAATCCCTACTTTCTCAAAGAAATCACAAAGAGTGTGATTCTTAAATTCGGTTTCGTTGTCTGTTCTAACTTTTTTGACGGTGTTGCGGAGCTGAACCTGAATTTTGGTGAGAAAGGTAATGATCATCGAAGGAGCTTGATCTTTGGTGCGAAGAAAGTAGACCCAAGTCTATCTCGAAAAATTATCTACGATTACCAATATATATCGCTTCCCATTGATTGTATGAACACACATGGAGCCACAAAGATCCATATGGAGAAGTTGAAGTACATGATCAGTACTGTGCTTGGTTTTATGAGGAAAGTGAGCACGAGTACTCTTCCCTTGTTTACAAGCAAGACAGAGATGATCTTTGGCATATCGGAATCTTGGAAGACCGTCTACTAACTTATGATGAGCAAGTTCCATCATAGTTTTGAAGTTCAAATGAGGCAACGTTTATGCCATAACCATGCCTTTGTCGAGTGTGCCTTGGAGAGCAAGCAAATCGGAGAAGAAGCGGTCATGTCTGAGAAGGAAATGGTGTAAAGACTCGTTCCGCGTTTTCCTGTCATAAGGTCGTTTCCTTGTAGGTCTCGAACAAAGCAGGTTTTCTCCCTAAATGCAACTTCCAAGTCACCATCGCAAAACTGCCCTACAGAGAAAAGGTTATGTCCAAGGCCTTCAACATAGTATACACGGCTTATTTCGATGTTCCCATTGACATAGTCCCCATAGCCCATGATAGCGGCAAAGTGATCATTCCCGAATCTAACAGTTCCTATGAACTTTGCGACAAAGTTCACTAGAAGTTTCAAATTGCCTGTCATGTGTCGGGAACATCCACTATCAACAATCCAAAGGACGATTTGAATCACCTGCATCACAAAAAGATGACACAGATGGAGAGTTGGTAACGGTGGATCCCGTTGGGTTAGTAGCACAGTTGTTATGCATCTTTGGTAACCAAGTAAAAGTAGGTTTATGCTGTAACCAACGCTGCCATGTCCAACTAGATTCTGCTTTCTTCCTAGTGAATGCACTTGGTGATTGAATTATTTTAGGGGCAACTATGGTCTTGTCTATGGTAGATTTAGAAACTACTTTTGGCGGTTTTCCTATGATTGACTAAGCAGCGGTAGTGGGCCTAGAGGAAATGACATTAGTACGTTTCTGTTTACGAGACAAAAGGGTTTTTGCAACACATTTTTGATGATTACCAGACAAAACACTAGTACGACATAACACACAATAAGCATCAACAATAACATCATTCAGAACATCCATAGTTTTAGCATTCGTTACATCACATTTAGAATTACACTTTGAAAAGTTTGATTCTACTTTAGACATAACATGCGTCTTATTTGAATTCCTAGTGTGAACTTCTACTTCTTCATCTTTAGGAGAGCCGCTCTTAGGTTTCTAGACACTAATCTTCTTTTTGGTCTTTTTGGTCTTGGATCTGCTAACTGTAAGAGGGGTGACTAGTCCTGTAGAAGTCGAAGCATGCACATTAGTGGTCTGTGAAGATGCTTTCTTAGGTGTTGCCTCTACTTGATACATGCCTGGTGCAATCACATTCTTTTGTACAAATTTCCCTTTTTCAAGTACTCTGATTTTCTCTTTCAACTCGATGATGATGTGTTTTTGTTGTTGAATTTTTGAATCCAATTCTCGGTTTAATCGAACAGTGTCATTTCTGTTTTTGCAAACTTCATCAATGTCCTTTTCTTGTTCAACAATTTGACACTTTAAAACAGCATTTTCTTTTTCAAGAATTTGAACGTTGGACCCATGACTGTTTTGAAAGGACAATGATTCTTTTTGATTTTGTAATCTTAACTCAAAGTCAAGACTCTGAGTCTGACACCATTGCAATTTTTTGTTGAGTTGGAAAATTTCGTTTGAGAGTTTGTTTTCCACATCATCATTGACTTGTCGAAGTCTCTCATTTTCTCGTTTCAAATTATCAATCTCAAGTCTCAGCATCTCAATGTCAACAGAGTGATCATCAACAATCATTTCATTACACGACAGATAAATGGAATTCATGATAACAGAAATTATGTCAGAACATAGAACATTCTCCAAGAGTCGATCTGCTTCTTTTTTCAAAGCTTTGTTTTGACATTTTTGTTTTGAGATCTTTGTTTCTGTTGCTTCAAAAATGTTCATCATGGATGCAACTTCTGTTTGAAGTTCCTGTTCCCAATGTGTAGCACAAAGTCGCAGGTGTTGAACATGTGGCAAAAATTGCTTTTGAAAAACTTCTCTCTTTTCTTTCTCATAGGGAGAAAAAAAGTAGAGACTTTGATCTCTGAATTTCATTCAATTGCATCTTCCAAAAGTTTTATGTCGTCCATGAATGTATTAAAATATCTAAGGACACGACATTGTTTTGGCATTGGGGCAATAACACCTGGATTTGGTAAAGGGCCATTAACTTGTGCTACTTTGGTCACAGAGACAACTTCAGAAGTTTCATTCTTTTCAATTAAAGACCATGTTTGTTCTGATTTATCTTTTTGAGGTACAAAAGTGTCACTAATATGAGGTACTCTTGAGTAGTCATAAGGTTTATTAAAGTGGACATTACTCATTTTAGATCGACTCTCGTCCTCTTGTTCCATTTCCTCTTCATTATTATACACAACAACAAGCACGACAGAATCATCAAATAAATGCTCTGCGCTGTATAACTTTGGATTTTCCTTGAGTGCTTTATGTAAAAAACTTGGTTGGTCCCTCCCAATTGCAAAGCCATATCCTTGGGGATTTGGTTTTACAGTTAATTTTTCAATGGTTGTTATTGATTCACCAGTTTTATACACCACGTTTTGAAATTCTTTAAGGTTGGATTCCAACGCAACAATTTCCTCAAGATATGAATCAACACATTTCCTTGAAATTTGTTTTTGTTCAAAAAGATCATCTTTACAGGTTGACAACTCTGTTTTTGTTTTGGAAAGTTCAGAGTGTAAAATGTCAACTTGTTTTTGAAAGTCTAATCATTCTTGTTCTTTTTGAGAAATTAATTCATTTTTGGAAACGGTTAACTCACTTACTTGATGTTCTAAATCTTTTGCTTTCACATATGAATGGTGGAATGCAACCTCAAAGCTTTTCTCCCGTTTTTCTTTATTTTCATAATTTGAAAGTTGCAGTTTGTAGCACTCAAGATCCTTAGTTAAGAATGCAACTTTTGCTTTTAAGTTCCTATTAATTTCATTGAACTTATCAATTTGGGATTTTTGTGCATCTAATTGTGTTTGGGTGGTCAAAAGCAAGGTCATGACCTCTGGATCTATATCATGCAAAAGATCATTTTGTTCAATGTGATCATTGTTATCATCATCAAGAGGATCATCAAATGAAACAACGGGGTTAATTTGATCTTCATCAAATGTAACTACGGAGTTTATTTGGTCATCGACTTGAGAGGATAAAGATGAGTCATTTTGTCTAAAATTTTCTTGTGCAGATGCAGAGGGTGATACGATTTCATGAATGAGACATTCAGATTCAGGTACTTGGGATAAGCCGTCGGCATCATAAACCGGGCCTGTTTCACCCAAATGCATTTCTTGCATGTTAGCCATCAACATTACAGCTGCATTTGCCTCTAGATCTTCCATTTCATCATCCGAGTATGCATTGGCCATAAAGTTGTGCTCCTTCTCAGTCAGAGTGCACCAGCTTCATCTTTGAGAGCCAGAAGAAGAGCTTCTTTGTGATACACACTACCTCTGGTTCTTGGCTTGGGTCAAGCATTGGCTATGTGACCTTTTCCTCCATAATTATAGCATTTGACCATGGTGTTTCCAATTCCAGTATTCCCTGTCTTAACAATTTATGCCCTCCTCTGTGTGTTACCAACATTGTTCCTACTATTCCCAACTGAACTAAACCTCTGTCCCCCTGAGTTCCCCATATAACTGCCCGAACCATATCTCCCAGAAGCCCTGTTTTGAATTTCAACCCTGCCATCACGAACAACTACCTGATTCCGTGTGTTGGATGAGGACCTAAGACGGTTGTTGGATTTGTTTGAAAATTTGCTGAAAGCTCTAGCAATCAATGCAAATCCTTCGTTCAACGAATTAAAGGCATCGTCTTCATCGTTGTTGTCATTTGAGTAGAACATAGAATCGGTGTTGTCATATGAAACCAGTTGATTATCAGCTTGTTGTGGTGATGCTTCGTATGGAACGAGTTGACTGGATGAATTTTGTGAGGGATAAGGTGAAGAATGTTGTGGTTGAACATAACTCTGATTTGGTTGTGGTGCAAAGTGAGACTGAGCAATCAAAGCAAGTGAATTTGGAGTCGATGATGGTGAGTAACCTCCTCGTGATGCTCTGTCTTTGTCAACTTCTGATTGGTGATGCTTCAAATAATCATACAGCAACCCATACGAGGCGTTGTGTAGATTCTTAGCTTGTCGAACAAAAGTTACATACTTCTGCCAATCGGGTCCAAGACAACTCAGAAACGTAGTATTCACAGCAATCCTTGGGAGTACAATGTTGTGACGGTCCAAGTCATTGATTATATTGGTAAACCTGTGGTAGTACGACTCTAAAGATTCCCCGGCCTCAATCATAAACATTGTATATTCCAGATAGAGCTTAGATTCCATATCCTCCTTATTTAACTTTGTTCCTTCCATAGGAAGATGTACATGTTCCCACATGTCTTTTGCAGTCTTTTATGCATCGATACTCCGAAAGATAGGATTTGGAATTCCTTGGAGTATGTAAGACATTGCTAATTCATTTACTTTTTGCTGAAGAACTTGTTCTGTTGTGAATTGAGCAATAGGAATAGGAGTTGTAGTTGCTTCTCTTGGAGGAATCTGATTTGGATCTGCAGGAATCGTTGTAGTAGGAACTTGATATGGGCCTTCAATGATTACCTTTTTTAAGTACTTTCCATGGGGTTTCTTTAGCTCAATAAACCGAAGAAATCGACCTGACCACTGTACGTAATTACCCGGAGTAAGCATTGGTGGTGTATCTAAGGATCCTGCTTCGTGTCTGGATTGTTGACTACTGATTGCTTCGCACATTTGGTCAAACCAGTGAGGTTGTTTAGGAGGAAGTTGGTAAGTCTGCATTGGTTGTTGAGGGACTTGTTGTTGAGGAAGAAATTGATGTTACTGCATTAAGATGTGTTGTTGCTGATACTGTGGTTGATACTGTGGTTGAGGATACTGTTGCTGATATGGTTGTTGTTGACGATACTGTTGTTGTTGATAATAGAAGTAGTTACAGTTTGGTGGTTGAGACATCTTGAAGTAACTTGTGGATGTAGGATCTTTAAAGGGTAACAAAGGTTGTTGGTGAGGTAGGTTTGTAAGTAGAAGAACTTGAAGAAAAATCCAAGAAAATCCTAAGTTGAAAACTAAATTCCTTACTCGGAGTACCTTTCTCGAAGCCTAAGTCGAAGAGTAATCTGTTACTAGAAGAAATATTCCTAAGTCGAAGAAATAACCTTTGCTTGGAGAAACCTTACTCGAAGCCAAACTCGAAGAGATTAATCCTTGACTAAGTCGAAGAGCTGTTACTCGGAGAAATGCTTCTAACTCGAAGTATTCTTAGTCGAAGGAATATCTTCTTACTCGAAGATTTGATAGTCGAAGGATTATGTCCTTTCTCGAAGAATGCTTGCTCGGAGGAAATGTTCTTCTAACTCGAAGATTCGATACTCGGAGAGTTATTCTTCTAACTCGAAGAAAACTTGTTCGAAGGATTTAATTGGAACTCGGAGCTTGTTTACTCAGAGAACTCTTCTAACTCGAAGAGGTACTCGAAGAGTCAAACTGACTGAGAAACTTTAACTCCAAACTCGAAGTTGAGTTACTCGAAGGATCAAACTAATTAGTAATCTTAACTCCTAACTCGGAGAATCAAAGATTACTAGACAAGATAGTCGAAGTCTTCTAACTCGAAGACTATAAACTCGAAGAGTTACTCGAAGGTTTACTCCTAACTCGGAGAAACGTGCTGTTAGGAATATAAATATTCATATGAAGACTCGGTCACCCCGAGTACTGATTAGCAATAAGTAGCTCGTAGGATTATTAGTAATAGTTTAGTTATTCTAGTATTCGTGGAGTGGGTCGGGTCTTTACCCACTGTCAGCTCACTCCACAGCCCACACGGGGCATCTAATATTGTAGTATATATACCCCTTCCCACACATGGGAAGGGTTGGAACTTCTCACACTTACAATCTAATACAAGCTCATTTTCTCTCTCTAAAGTTCCCAACATCTCATCTCTTTCTCTCTCTAATCTATTCGGCCACAAGTAATCCATACGTGTGTTATATGTTTGTGAATATGCTACAATTGGTATCAAGAGCCATGGTTAGGTTCATTTGATTGCATATTCTCGGATTTATTTGCTTGGTTTTGTGGTTTTCTTGGTTCGAATAGGATAGGTAGAAAACATCTTCATTTGTGCTTTGTTTATGGTTGGATTTGTTAAAAGCTTGTACTTTCTTGATTAGGATTGTTGTATAAGCTTAGTTTAGTGGTTGGATAGCTAGTTTCATTCGTTTATTGGGTGTTTGAGCAAATTCGAGTGGTGTCTTATGTTTTTTCTTCGTTGCGATTTGAGTCTCGATAAGACTTTCTTTGTTGCGATTTGAGTTAGTTAAGGAAACTGGTTGTTGCGTTTTGGTGTGCATCGGGTCTGCGATTTGGCATTATACTTAAAAAGGGAAAGAAGACAAATCACAAGATAGCGACTGTTTTGTCCTATTGTGTCTTATGATTTTATAGTTGCGATTTGGGTAGTTCTGGTTGCGATTTAATAGTTGCGATTTAGGTCTTACTGGTTGCGATTTGATAGTTGCGATTTGGGTCTTTCTGGTTGCGATTTGTGCTTGCGATTTGAGGTTGTGACTTACTGCGATTTGATCTTTGCGATTTGAGTCACTGTTGACTAATTGCGATTTGATTAATTGCGAGTTGACAAGCTGCGATTTGACTTACTGCGATTTGACTGATTGCGATTTGACCTGTTGCGATTTGACGTTAAGAGTTGACACTTGCGATTTGACTTATTGCGATGGGGTTAATTGCGATTTGACAAACTGTGACTTGACTTGTTGCGATTTGATTAGTTGAGATTTGACTTCTGTGACTTGAATTTTGAAGATCAGTATTGCAACTTACTCTTGGTTATTCTTGTTGATTTTACGGTTTCTTTTGTTGATTTTAGAAAATCCCGCGAAAGATTCGATTTCTCGGTTTAAATCACAAGAGTTGTAAAATCCCGTCTACATCATGGCTAGCACTGCTTCTGATGACATTCAAGCTGCCGGGTCTGATACCCGCCCTCCTATGCTTGATAGGACGGATTATGAATAATGGGCACTGATGCGCGTGATGTGTCGTTGCGGTTTAGCAGTTTTAATGCCTACTCAAGTTTTAAATTTATATTTAGCCGACTTATCAATAACACACACACTTAACGAGCAGTGTACCCGGTCAGTATGAATATAATGGTAAGTAGAGTGTCGATCACTAAGAGTGGAACGTATTATCTCGTTATTCTAATCAGTATTTTAATATCCTAACGCAAGGGGGTTTCAGCCTGAGAGACTGGCACGATTTGTTTGCAATTAAATAATAAAATAAACCAATAGGCACGAATCAGCAAGTAGCACACACGTACACAGATAAATACTCGAGACAATAAGAGGGCTGTCCTTATGATTAAGTAGATTGTCACTTGTTTTATTGATAGCTTTATATGAAGTGTATGTAGTTAACCCTTTCTCGTTGGTCCTATTCTTATCGGCGAGTAAACCCTTAATGATTACTTATGTCTAAAAGTTATTCCTAAGTGATCAATTTAGTAATAACCATGGGAGCCACATTATTTTCCGCAGTCAAATGCCCGCAAGCCACTAATAAACACAGAGGTTATCAATGCACTAATAAGTAGTAACCAAAGACATCAACATATAAACTTTAATTGATGGGAAAGCAAGTATTAAAGGGAGTGCAATCTTTCGTTGTCACATTACACAGGCCACCAATCCTGATGAATTAAAGTTTGCTAACACAATAAAACAAAACTACTTAATGAATTAAACACATGCAGCACCTTCTTACAGCTCTTGTATCTTCTTTTGGTGTGTCTTGTGCTGCCTCCTTGACTGAATTCGTCCTAGGGTTCTGCTGCTTCGGTCTTCGAATCTAATATATTCCCCCCGAAATTCGTCTGGCCTTGGGGTATTTATAGTTTCTGTCTGAGGGAAGATGCGGCGCATCTATTAAGTAGATGCGGCGCATTGACTTAACTTCGCGTGGGGTCCAAGATTATAATATTCAGGAATATTCGTACACCGCCAGAAGATGCGGCGTAACTCCATGATTAGATGCGGCGCATGTCCTCTTGTATCTTGGATCGTATCTGGTGGAATCTTAATAGAGATGCGCCGTATGTAATGAGTGAGATGCGGCGCATCTGGAGCAGATTAGTCTTGATCTTCTTCATTTCAGTAGACTCTTAACTTCTTGCATGTTTTGCTCCATAATTATTCCAAAATCGCTAAGTTTCACCAAATGCTTGTTTTTACCTGAGAATTACAAAAGTAAACGATTAAGTATCAATCCTCATACATAATATAGTAAAACAAGTCAAATTAATAGGATAAATGATAGTAATAAAATGTACTTATTTGAGTTCATCAAATATCCCCCCACTTGAACTTTACTTGTCCCCAAGTAAACCTTAGAATTTCTCTTATGAAAATGTATCCTAAAAGATGTTAGGATTTATTTTTATATTTAAGCATGTATTCGTTTATTTCATAATCACACAACTAAACACTTAACGAATTAGAAGTAAAATAAAATAAGTTGATAAAAGCAAATCTAATCGTTTAACTGTCCAGTCGTGACGAATATTCTATCATAAGCTTGGCAAGTATACACATCTCCTCCACTAAAGCTAAGGAATAACAAGTCTAAAGCGGTAAAAAGGGTTTGTAGGCTTAAGGGTTAATTATTCTCTTTCACTATCGATCTCAAATTCCAGAAAAGGCGACAAAATCACAAATACATGATCGAATCCACGAACACGATACTTGCAATTGCTCAAATCCTTAACTCGAATAGGCTAAAGATAGGTCCAAACTTCACCAATAATAATATATCAAAAAGGGCGACAAAATCATAAATACATAGCCGAATCCACGACTACGATACTTAAGATTGCTCAAATCCCTAATCTCAATAAATCAAAGGTTTGGTTGGATAAAGAATAATAAAGGGCATGGATAACATTTGGGATATAAATTGGTGTAAAATGAAAAATAAATAAAACAAATAAATTAAAATCCTAAGTGTGGTTAATCACTATCCCAACCATCCCATGAATAAGACTCATATCATTGAATAACTCACGCTTTAACACTTGAAACACACGCTTTAGGTAGACACGAATTATACTCAACAAGATCTTAATCAAAGAATAAACCTTAATTGGCGTTCCCATAACTGCCAATTCCCATTCAATCCATAGATATAATATATAACAAATAGTGGTGATATCGACCACTTAATACAAAACTTTACATAAGTTGGTTAAAACAAACTTCCAACTTTTCTTTCTTTCTTTTTCTTTTCTTATTTTTTCGATTTTTTTTTTTTTTTTTTTTTTCAAACATAAACATAGATGTGTAAAATTTCACCACATCACTATAATGATAATTCTGGATAATTTTTCCATACTTTTCATATTTCAGAAATAACGGTAATAGTGAAAGTAGTAAACACACGAAAAATAAACTCAAAGATATACAATATTTACTTTCACTCCAATTGCATTGTGCAATTTCCCGACCTAACCATAGATAATGAATTACGCACGCGAACACAGGTAATGTAAGGAAACACACTTTGCCTATAGCAATTAACCAACCACGGATTCTAATCTACAGGGTAGGCTAAGGTGTAAGGGTGTAACGAAACATTTTAAACATAGGTGTAAGAAACGAAAGGAATGGCTCTGAGTGTTTTTCTAGGGGTATCTTACTCTAAAAATGAGAGTAACAAAAGGGTTTATACGGGGGTTAACTAACCAGTGTAGTTAGTTAATAACACATAACATATAATAGGCTATTTGGGTGTAATCCTAGAATTTTACCAATTTAGACAAGTCATTCCAATTATATAAATAATACTCATTATGGTGGTCTCGAATAGTATACAAGCCAAGTTCTAAAGTTTACAAGTCACCGGCACACTCATAGATTTGTGAATTTTGAAAAATCACAATTTTTGAAAATAACGTCATGTGTGCAGCTATGCAACTTAGATCTTAAACAAAAACATGCTAAAAATTTTTAAGTTTGATATATTAAGCACATTTTAAGCATAATTTTTGAAAAAGTTTAGGACAAGTAATTGTTAAGTGTTCTAATTCTCCAATCCCCCCACTTAAGTTAAACAACGTCCTCGTTGTTTGTATAAAAGGTTAAAAACTGGAAAATAAAAGAATTAGAACAGGAAAACTCCCCTGAGATTTGCTCGGTATGATCCTCCATTAGTATAAGAGCAAAAATCATCTTCTTGTGGATGAGAACGTTAAAGCTTCATACTTGATGTATCCACAGGAAATCCAGGAAACTATAATACCACCAACACTTTAAAACACACCTAAGATAAGAAAGGTTCAAACTTGCATAATACATTAGTAGTTAGGAAAAATAAAACTTAAAAATTAAAACTGAAAATCATCAGGTCAGTCGATGCGCCGTATCTTATGGAAGAAGATACGCCGTATCGAGCCTGGAATTAATACGGATCAGAATAAAGATGCGCCGCATCCTTAACCAGGGATGCGCCGCATTAAAATAAACTGATAAATAGTTTTAAAGTCGAAAATAAAAATGCAGAAAAATAAAATAAGATATGACCATTGCAGGAGATGCGTCGCATCTCAGGATTGAGATGCGCCGTATCCTCATGCGGGCCTGACTGACTCGACACAGAAAACAGAATAATAAAAATTCTCCGGGTTGTCTCCCGGTCAGCACTTGTCTTTATTCCAGAGTCTTCAAGTTAGACTCACGTTCAGCTCTTTACTCCAATACTTCAGGTTCAAACTCCACCACCTCGTTCTCATTATCCTCAATTTTATTATCAAAGTATTTCTTCACACGTTGCCCGTTCACTTTGAATATATAACCATTTTTATCGCATATTTCAATAGTTCCATATGGATACACTTTCTTGACAACGAACGGTCCCGTCCATCTTGATTTAAGTTTACCAGGATACATCTTTAATCTGGAATTAAATAGTAGCACTTTCTCTCCAATAGTAAACGTTTTATCCCCACGTAACCTCGAGTCATGCCATCTTTTAGTTCTTTCTTTGTAGATCTTAGTATTTTTGTAGGCCTCATCTCTTAGTTCATAGAGTTCATTAAGTTCCATGAAACGGTTCTTCGTTGCAGCTTCCATATCCATATTACAATTCGTCAAAGCCCAATATGCACTTTGTTCAATTTCGACCGGTAGGTGGCATGCTTTTCCGTATACAAGACGAAATGGAGTGCATCCCGTTGGTGTCTTATAGGCTGTACGGAATGCCCATAAAGCATCATTTAACTTGTCAGACCACCCTTTAGGATTATACCCAGTCGTTTTTTCAAGAATTCGTTTTATAGCTCTATTGGTTACTTCAGTTTGACCATTTGATTGAGGATGGTATGCGGTGGAAACCCTATGATATACTCCATATTTTTGCAAGGCTTTTCCCAGATGGTGATTACAAAAGTGTGTTCCCCTATCACTAATCAATGCTTTAGGAATTCCAAACCTAGAGAACAAACTTTGCAAAAATTTAAGTACTACCTTGCTGTCGTTTGTTGGAGATGCTTGCGCTTCGACCCATTTTGATACGTAATCAACAGCAACCAAAATATATTTATTACCTTTAGATTCAGGAAACGGTCCCATGAAGTCTAATCCCCATATGTCGAAAACTTCACATACATGGATATAGTTTTGCGGCATTTCGTTTCTTGATGTAATATTTCCGGATCGTTGACACGCATCACATCCTTTTATATAATCTTTCGCATCCTCCAACATAGTGGGCCAATAAAATCCCGCATCCAGGATCTTTCTTCTTGTGATGACTGGACCGTGATGTCCCCCTGTTGGCCCCGAATGGCAATGTGCCAATATTGCTGCGATGTCATCACCGTCTACGCATCTTCGTATAATATTGTCAGGACATAATTTAAAGGCATAAGGTTCATCCCAAATATACTCGTTAGCGTGAGTTATAAACCTTCTTTTCTCATCGGATGTTAGCCCTTTTGGAATTTCATTTGCAACAATAAAGTTTATAAAGTCGGCATACCATGGTCCATTATTATTGCTCTTAATTCCTACCATCATAAGGTGTTCATCAGGAAAGTCATCAGCTATTTCCCTTTCATCAAGCACCTCCATATCAGGGTTTTCAAGTCTAGATAAGTGGTCAGCAGCTAGATTCTCGGCACCCTTTTTATCTTTAATTTCAATATCGAATCCTTGGAGCAATAAAACCCACCTAATAAGCCTTGGCTTGGCATCCTGTTTATTGAACAAATACTTCAAAGCAGAATGGTCAGTGTAAACCATAGTTTTTGACAATATAAGATATGATCTAAATTTATCGAATGCAAAAACTACTGCTAAAAGTTCTTTTTCCGTGGTGGTGTAGTGTTCTTGGACATTATTCAATGTTTTGCTAGCATAATAAATTGGCTTAAATTTCTTATCTATCTTTTGGCCAAGTACGGCTCCAACAGCATAATCACTAGCATCACACATTAGTTCAAAAGGCAGATTCCAATCCGGCAAAATTATAATGGGTGCAGAAGTTAGTTTTTCTTTAAGTATATTAAATGCCTTTTTGCAATCTTCAGAAAAATCAAACTTTGCATCCTTTAGCAACAATTGGGTCATAGGCCTAGATATTTTTGAAAAATCCTTTATGAACCTACGATAAAATCCAGCGTGCCCTAAAAAACTTCTAACGCCTTTTACGTTAGTGGGGTAAGGTAGTTTGGCAATTACATCAATTTTAGCTTTATCGACTTCTATACCTTTCCCAGAAATTTTGTGTCCTAACACAATTCCCTCTCTAACCATAAAATGACATTTTTCCCAATTAAGAACAAGGTTAGTTTCTTCACACCTAGCAAGCATTTTATCAAGTTTAAAGAGACAATCATTAAATGAGTTACCGAACACCGAAAAGTCGTCCATGAAGACTTCCATAAAGTCTTCTACCATATCATGGAAGATAGCCGTCATACAACGTTGGAAAGTAGCAGGGGCATTGCATAGTCCGAACAGCATTCTCCTATAGGCGAAGGTTCCATAAGGGCAGGTGAAAGTCGTCTTCTCTTGATCCTCGGGGGCAATGGGTATTTGGAAGAAACCTGAAAAACCATCCAAAAAACAATAATAATTATATCCTGATAGTCTTTCTAACATTTGATCAATAAATGGAAGAGGGAAGTGATCTTTTCGCGTAGCATCATTGAGTTTGCGGTAGTCGATGCAAACTCTCCATCCGGTAACAGTTCTTGAAGGGATTAGCTCATTGTCGTCATTGAGTACTACCGTCATTCCTCCTTTTTTTGGTACAACGTGGATAGGACTGACCTACGAGCTGTCGGAAATTAGGTAGATAAGTCCGGAGTCAAGTAACTTTACGATTTCGTTTTTCACCACATCTTCGACTTTTGGATTCAAACGCCTTTGAGGTTGGATAGTTGGTTTGAATTCATCCTCCATAAGGATTTTATGTGTACAAAATGACGGGCTAATTCCCTTAATATCAGACATACTCCACGCTAATGCTCCTCTTCGTTTATATAGTACCTGTAAAAGAGACTCTTTTTCTTTTGGCGTTAAGTTAGATGCAATAATAACGGGTGAATTAGTATTTCCGTTTAAATAAGCATATTCCAAAGTAGAAGGAAGATCCTTAAGCACAGGTTTAACATTATCAATTTCAGTAGCACTAGCGGAATAAACCTATTCTTTAATTATATCGCTGCTGTCATCAGATAGATGCGCCGCATCGAGGTTTTCGATGCGCCGTATCGCGTTACATACAGCAGAATCAGCAGCTAAATTATAATCAATAGTATTCTCATCAACTTGATCTTCTATAGCAATTGTGTTTTCTAAATTTTTAAGCAGAAAAGAATCAAGCAAATTATTTTTTAACAATCTCTGAGTAAATTGATTAATCGTGTCATCAGAAACATCGATGTTATAGCATTCATCATCATCGGAATTATCTTTACTCATAGATTGTTCCATGTTAAACTCAACCTCATCTTTTCCTATGGTAAGAGTTATTTTTTTATTAAAAGCATCAATCATGGCCCTAGCAGTGGCTAAAAATGGTCGTCCTAATATTATAGGAGTTCTAGAATTTTCAGGCATATCAAGGATAACGAAGTCGATAGGTAATTCAAATTTATCAACTTTTATTAATATATTTTCCGCTATTCCTAATGGGTATTGTATGGACCTATCAGCTAGTTCTAAGCACATCCTAGTAGGTTTTGGTTCACCAAGACCTAATTTATCATACATAGAAGAGGGCATAAGACTTATACTAGCTCCTAGGTCGGCTAAGGCATTTTCAATATGCAAATTTTTAATTTGACAAGGAATAGTGAAACTCCCTGGATCTTTTTCTTTAGACGGAAGTTTGTTGAGCAATGTCGCTGAGCTTCTTTTCCCCATTGTTATGGTGCAAGCCTCTTCGAGTTTAGACTTGTTTGTAAGCAAGCTTTTCAGATATTTAGCATATTTCGGCATTTGCACTAGGGCTTCCATAAATGGTATGCTTAGCTGCAGCTGCTTGAGATTCTCCAGGAATTTCTTTTGATAGGCATCTTCTTTCTCTTTCCTTACCCTATGTGGGAAAGGTGGTGTTGATCGTTTAGGTTCAACAGAAGGTTCTCTTCTAATTACAGGTTCTGGATCAGTCTCTTTTGTTTGCTCTTGCTCAGGTGATAAAGATTCAGGGGAAATTTTTTTGGTACTGTCATCCTCGGGTGTCTCTCCGATTTGAAAGGTTGACTTTCCGCCTCTGGTTGTAATTCCTTTCAGATCGTGCCTTACCAAAAGAACCTTGTTAAGCACTGTTGACAATTGGTGCACTTCAATTGCCAAACCATTGATCATATTGTTTTGTTCCTTTAGTAACAGCTCATGACTGCCTTTGAATTCAGTAATAAAGTTTCTTGCTTCATGATGTTCTTTTTCATTAGCTTGAGCGATTAGTAGTGCAAACTCTTCCATAGTAAGGTTTCTTTGTGGTCTTCCGAACCAGTATGGGAAAATATCGAACATTGTTCCTGAAAATTAAGAACAAGAAGATTTCAAAGTAAAAGCTTCCTAGTATAAGGGTAAGTCAGAATATTTTCCGTTCGGAAATTAGAAAAATAAACGTTGCTGATATCTGCAGACGATGCGCCGTATCCAAAGAGTTGGATACGCCGTATCTTATAATCGTTAAAATTTAATCAGACTTTATCCAGAAAATAGATACGCCGCTTAGAATTTATGAATGCGCCGTATCGAATTAATTAATCAAAAATCGATATTTATTTAAAATTAAATACGTCGTATTAACGAAAGTTAATGCGCCGTATTTTCGTTACGTTTAAAAATACGAGATTTTTGATTCAGAGGATGCGCCGTATCGACAGAGATCGATACGTCGTATCTGTTTAATAATTCGCAAACTGTTTTTAATTAAAATAATAGATACGCCGTATCTGCTAAAGCAGATGCGTCGTATGGCGTTAACGTTTAGAAAAAAAAAATTATCAAAAACAGATACGCCGTATCTGCTAAAGTAGATGCGTTGTATTACTTTATCGCTTAGAAAAAAAAAATTTCTTATTAAAAACAGATACGCCGTATCTTGGGGAAAAGATGCGTCGTATCGAATTAATTAAACGCGTTGTATTTAAAAAAAAAATTAAACGCAATACGCCGTATCTGAGAGATCAGATGCGCCGTATCGTTTGATTTAGCACAGTACAACGATAGCAGAACAGAAAAAATACGAAAAATAAAAACAAATAAAAACACACAAACAAAATAAACACAAAAACAAAAATAAAGGCAAACAAATAACACACAAAACAACAAATATGCAAAATAATACAATGATGCAATTAATCTAATAAAAAGAAAAACCTAATTAAAATACTAATCAAATTAACAGATAATAACAATTCACTCCCCGGCAACGGCGCCAAAAACTTGATGCGTGTGATGTGTCGTTGCGGTTTAGCAGTTTTAATGCCTACTCAAGTTTTAAATTTATATTTAGCCGACTTATCAATAACATACACACTTAACGAGCAGTGTACCCGGTCAGTATGAATATAATGGTAAGTAGAGTGTCGATCACTAAGAGTGGAACGTATTATCTCGTTATTCTAATCAGTATTTTAATATCCTAACGCAAGGGGGTTTCAGCCTGAGAGACTGGCACGATTTGTTTGCAATTAAATAATAAAATAAACCAATAGGCACGAATCAGCAAGTAGCACACACGTACACAGATAAATACTCGAGACAATAAGAGGGCTGTCCTTATGATTAAGTAGATTGTCACTTGTTTTATTGATAGCTTTATATGAAGTGTATGTAGTTAACCCTTTCTCGTTGGTCCTATTCTTATCGGCGAGTAAACCCTTAATGATTACTTATGTCCAAAAGTTATTCATAAGTGATCAATTTAGTAATAACCGTGGGAGCCACATTATTTTCCGCAGTCAAATGCCTGCAAGCCACTAATAAACACAGAGGTTATCAATGCACTAATAAGTAGTAACCAAAGACATCAACATATAAACTTTAATTGATGGGAAAGCAAGTATTAAAGGGAGTGCAATCTTTCGTTGTCACATTACACAGGCCACCAATCCTGATGAATTAAAGTTTGCTAACACAATAAAACAAAACTACTTAATGAATTAAACACATGCAGCACCTTCTTACAGCTCTTGTATCTTCGTTTGGTGTATCTTGTGCTGCCTCCTTGACTGAATTCGTCCTAGGGTTCTGCTGCTTCGGTCTTCGAATCTAATATATTCCCCCCGAAATTCGTCTGGCCTTGGGGTATTTATAGTTTCTGTCTGAGGGAAGATGCGGCGCATCTATTAAGTAGATGCGGCGCATTGACTTAACTTCGCGTGGGGTCCAAGATTATAATATTCAGGAATATTCGTACACCGCCAGAAGATGCGGCGTAACTCCATGATTAGATGCGGCGCATGTCCTCTTGTATCTTGGATCGTATCTGGTGGAATCTTAATAGAGATGCGCCGTATGTAATGAGTGAGATGCGGCGCATCTGGAGCAGATTAGTCTTGATCTTCTTCATTTCAGTAGACTCTTAACTTCTTGCATGTTTTGCTCCATAATTAGTCCAAAATCGCTAAGTTTCACCAAATGCTTGTTTTTACCTGAGAATTACAAAAGTAAATGATTAAGTATCAATCCTCATACATAATATAGTAAAACAAGTCAAATTAATAGGATAAATGATAGTAATAAAATGTACTTATTTGAGTTCATCAGGCACAAAGAATATGACTTTACTGCTTGGGAAAAGAGAATGGTGTTAATATTCTTAAATCCATTGATGAAGGACCTTTTCAGATGGGCACCACTAGAGATGTTGTCACTACCGGTGAGGATGGAACTGTCACTTTTGGAATCGACAGGCCACGTACTTACAACGATCTTAATGAGGAGGAAAAGAAGCGTTATGATGCATACATTAGAGCGTCTAACATTGTGATTCAAGGACTTCCCAAAGACGTTTACAAGCTTATCAAATTCAACACTGAAGCCAAAGCTGTTTGGGACAATGTCAAAATGCTTCTTGCTGGATCTGAACTTACCAAAGAAGATCGTGAGTCTTAGTTGTATGATGAGTTTGAGCATTTCAAGATGAATCCTGGTGAGAATATTACTGACTATTATGTGAGATTTCACAAGCTAGTGAATGACATGAGGATCATCAAGATGACAATGCCAAACATCCAACTCAACTCTAAGTTTGTGAACAACATGACACCCGAGTGGGACAGATTTGTCACTGCCGTGAAGCTCAACAAAGGATTGAGAGAGACAAATTATGAACAGCTGTATGCCTACTTACAACAACATGAAAAGCATGCTGCTTATGATCTTCTATTGAGGGAAAAACTCAATCCAACAACACCAAATGATCCACTTGCATTTGTTGCAAATGTTCAGGCATTCAATCAATCCTCATCTGATCAAGCTTATCACCATCCATATTCATCACAAAATCAGACATCATTTGTCCAATCATCATTACACTCACCATCTGCTGTAAACCCCCAACTAGATTCAGGATATTCTCATACTGACAAGATGATTGATAATCTCTCCAACCAAGTTTCTTTACTGGTACAACAGTTCAAAGCAACACACCCTCAAACCAACAACCAACTTCGAACTTCATCAAATCCACGTAATCAAGCAACTGTGGAGGATGGAAGGGTTGTGGTGCAGAATGTTCAGGGAAGGCAGAATGTGAATCAAAGGAACATTGGTCGGGGTAATATGCAGAACAGAGTTGGGAAAGCCAATCAGGGACAGGGAAGGCAACCCAAGTGCTACAACTATGGTGGACTTGGACACATAGCAAGAAACTGCACTCAACCAAAGCGTCCACAGAACTCTGACTACTTAAAAGATAAGATGCTGTTGATGCAAGCTCAAGAGAATGGAGCAGCTTTGGATGAAGAGGAGCTATTGTTTCTTGCTGGTGATGGGGGGAACACGTTTAACGCTGATGTGGATGATCAACCAGTTCAGGACTTGGCACTTAATGCTCCCAACATCTTCCAAGCTGATGACTGCGATGCTTTTGACTCAGATGTTGATGATGAACCCACTGCTCAAACCATCTTCATGGCTAATCTGTCTTCTGTAGTCTCATCACCTCAACAAGCTGGTCCTTCCAATGCATCTGTCATATCTGAGGTACTAAAGCTTTATGACACATATAACATGATAGATGAACAGAAGATTCCTAACAAAGTACAACAGGTAGATGTTGTTGAATCAGATACTGTTGATATGGGAAATAGTAATATTATTCCATATAACAATATGTGAATCACAACAACGTGTCTGATGTACCAAGTTGTGCATCCTCTGTTGTAGATAATGCTTGTGAGTTTCATGAAAACACTGTGTTTGTCCCTGATGACACCTTGACCACTAGACTTAACATCTATAAAGATTAGGTGGCCATATATGAACAACGTGCAAAATTTGAGCTAACTGAATGTGAGCAGAAAATGGGCAGTCAAATGCGTACATTCATAACAGAACGTAATTTAAGGGAAGAAACATTGAGAAAAGAGTTATATTCTTTACAAAAATAACTGGATTAGACTGTTAAACAAAAACAGGAGATTCAAGAAAGTGTTAATACACTAAAACAAGATTTCAAAGAAAAAAAAAACAAAACTCTTAAATGATTTTTCCAGACTTAAAACGTTAAAGAATAAAATTGAAAACAAGTTGTACGCACAAGACCAAACCAGACAAACTGCTCAAATGATTCAGAAGCACAAAAAGTTATGTGATAAACATAGTGAAAAGGATATAGGTTAACCTAAGTCAGTTTTCCTTAGGAGTGCTAAAATTGCCCAACCTGCACTGTATGATGCAAATGTAATGCTTAAGCCCGGTCATGCCCCTCCCGATGTGTCATCATTTGAAGAGAGCAATGAGATAGAAGTAATAAGTAGAGAAAGAATGGCTGAGAAAATGAAGGATCCCAAATGTATAGCGAATCGAGTCATAATCAAATCCCATGATTACTATGAAGAGAACCGATTGACTGTTTTTGCACCTCAAACTAAGTTGACGCCTGAACAAATATTTTGGTCTTTTGACGTAGAAAAGAGAAAGGCCGAAGAACTTAAGGCCAAAACTCTATCCCTTAGGAAAATAGCGGCTGCAATGGTGTACCCACCCAATACACCCAGGCACTTAGTTCCTTTAACTCTTCCAACAGAATGTAAAACTCTAATTAGCATATATGTTCTGTGTCAACTATTTGCTGATTTTGATAAAACATGTAAGAAGAGAATTACACCAACAGGAATTACTAAAGGGGAAAGGGGTTTTGAATTAACAAAAAGGTGCTACTTAACTGAGGTCATTCCATTTTTTAACCTTCTCAAAGAACATTTTGAGGGTATGCAAAAAACCCTTGAAACTGAATTAAAAGAGAAGAAAGGAGTGTTTAAAGATATGGAAAATGAGGTATCCCAACATGCGATAGAACTTAAGAGTCGTGAGATTGAGAGAAAGAACATTCTCATCACCAATGAGAATTTGATTGCTAGATGTATTGCTCAGGACGTATTTTATACTGCTACTGATTCTACATTAACTGCTTGTCAATTTCATGAGTTGTCTATTGCATTGAATGTTACCCAGAATCGTGTTGTTGAGCTTGAGGGGGAGAATTTGAAATTGCATGAGAAAATTCAAAATGATGACCATGATAACATGGTTAGGCGTTTTTCAAAACTAGAGGTTGACAATCTTAATTTGCAATTAAAGTATCAACATTTAGAAGAAAGAATTAAAATCTCAAATGCCAAGACATCTTTGGATGCTCCTGAATTTGATGCATATTTTGAATTAAACAAACGAGATGAAAAAATTCAAGCTCACTGATGAGTGCCTATTTACTCATCATTTTATACCCATATAAGACACAAAAATGACCAAAAACACCCAAATAGATCAATTATTGTTGCAAATATTCTTGGTTTGTGTTTTTTATGTGTTTCAGGTACAAAAGGATTGAAAACAGGGCAAAAACGGACAAAACCGAGCACAAGATGGGAAAGTCGTGAAAAGCCGAAGCCGGGAAATGAATTTACGGCTTTGGACCACATTTATGATCAAGTTGTCAAACTCAACCTTCAAGAATATCAAGTTGTCATGATTGGCCCTTGGAATTATTTTTGCAAAAATGACAAATGTGGTCCCTGGATTTTCAGAAATGGCAAAAGTGGTCCTTAAACTAAAAATCAAATCCCAAATCTAATCCTAATTCCTAAACTACTTAACCATTAAAACCAAAAAATATAACCCACCCTTCTCCCTCAAACCCGCCAAAACCTTCACCATCACCACACTCCACCTTCTCCCTGACATCAACCCACTCCCCATGCTTTTTCTGATACACTCCAACCTCCCTCCTCACATGCTACCCACAACCCACGTGTATCCCTTTCCCAATAAAAGGCTTAAATCCCATCGACCCACATTTCCCGCCAAAATGGAGATAGAAGACTGAGATTACTTGAGGCTAAAACCAATGGTGGGATTTGAAGAGAGAAGTGCAGAGAGACTTTTGGGAAGTATAAAAACACCTCTTATTCACTCAGAAGAGGTAGTTAATTTAGGGTAGGAGTAGTGTAAATTTAGCTTTTAAAGTCGAATTCAGTTAAGCATTTAGATAAGTCTTGTTATTTAGCTTAGTTTCAGGTTAATGTAACCTTAATTTCAGTTCTGGTTTAATTTCGCAAGCATTGTTCTAATTCAGTTGTATTTCAAAAGTTAATGATAATCCAGTAATTTGTATTAATAGTTGTTTAATCTTCAAAAGCTTTTCTTTCCTGTTTAATAAGCTCACATAAGCCTGTGACAGCTTGTTATGAGTTTATTCTTGTTAATTTAGTTCCAATTGCTAAATAGTCAACAGTCAATGAAAGTCAAACTGCTGAAGAAATAGGCACTTGAGCTTATAAAGTGATGATGATGATGACCCTAAGTCCTTATTAGCTTTCCTTTATAAGCTATTTCTTATTCTTCTTCCATTCTTCTCATTTTTAAGCTTGGTTCTCCTGTAAGTTTCTATTTAAATTCTCAATTTATTCATTCTGCTTATTAGTGCTTAATCCTGTGCTTATTTGTGTTTTTCCTGCTTATTTGATCTGCTTTAGTTAATTTATTGCATAATTTCTTGTTTTCATTTACTCGTGCTCATAATTGCTCATTTTCTCATTTTATAGTCATTCTAGCTTAATTTAGTTTTAGCTTAATATAGTGCTTATTCTGTGATCATTTTAGCTTCAATATAGTTTACATAGCTTAATTATCAAGTTTGGTTAAGTAGCATAGCTTATATCAGTCAAAAACTAAAAAAATCAAAAACAGTTTTTACTTAAAGGGGTGTTTGGCTAATGGATCAAAACGGGTAGAATTTGCTTATTACTATTCATGTGCAACTTGAGAAGTTTTAATCTAGTCTAAATTCATTGATATAAGCTGTTGATAGGTTTTTGTTAGTTAAATTAAAGCTTTTTGATGTTTTGAGTAGGTATAGGAGGTTTAAGATAACAAGCTGAACAAATAAGCTTGTTATCAGCTTATGCATGTTCAGCTTGTATTTTTGATATTTCTAAGTCCATTTCAATCCAAAACCAGTAGTTGATCAAGTCCCATTAAGTATTGGTTTAGTTTTTGCTCAAAACAGCCTACTATTTAGTATAGCAGACTTGATTTTTGATTTTTCTATTTTTGCAGCCTCTTTGTTGATTTTTAATTTCTTCATGTTAAAATGTTATAAGCTCAAATTTTGCAAAAATAATATTGGCTGGCTTATCCAGCTAATGCTATTTTTAGCAATGTCTGGATAAGCCAGCCAAACCAGGGTTCGAACCCTGGTCTCCAGCCTAGCAAAGCCTCACTATTCATACACGTTTCACGATTCGAAATCACAAATTCTATTCAAACCTTCGTTGGGGATAACGACCCGGGATTACATCTTTCCTTGTATTCCTTGGATATAATTATGCATTGATTTTCTAGAATCAATTTTTGGCGCCGCTGCCGGGGAAGGCTTGAAGTGAATTTTCGATTCTCGTTTGTCGGTGCGTGTTTTGAAGACCCTTCTTCCGAGAAGTTATCGTTTTCTCTCGTAAATATTTTCTTATAAAAACCCAAAAAGATTTTCATTTCAAATTTATTTTCCTTTTTTCCTTTGTGTTTTCCAAAATATTTCTAAATTATAAAAATTCAAAAATAATCTTCTCATTCCTTTTACCCGTTTAATTCTTTTATGTCTTCATCTTACCATTATGGTTGTGAATGGTGTGGAGGACCTCCAAATGGTGGAAACTGCCCCGGTTGTAACATTATGAATTCGGGAAACGGGTTTGTCTATGACCAAAATCCCTACAATGAAACAACTAATTTCTTTAACCAACCCCCACACCATAAGATGGAAACATGTTCTTTTGAATATGGTGGAAGTTGTCCTCATCCGAAATTTGATTGTCGAACGGGAGACATGCTTGTCTACGAGCAGGACCCTTATAACAATCAGACATCATCCGGATTTGACCAACCTTCACAATACACAACCCCTCAGCACCTTCTTCAAAGCGAGTCAACTAGAGCTGAATTGATTACTAAAATGATCATTGCTCAAAATCAACTCAACATGAACTTTCAAACTGAAATAAACGGTCTTAAGGAGATGGTTCTTAGAAAACAAGATCCTCCTATTGACTTATATTACTCAGAAGAGAGTGATGAGGAGGAAGAAGAGAACTCAGAGATCAATCCACTTGTTAAAAACCCTTCAGATACCTTTTTAATGGGGGACAAGGAAGTCGAAATCAATCCTCTTGACGAAATTGACGACCATGTTCCAATCCCAATGGTGTCCGAGGAACCTTGCGATCTTCCTGATTATACTTCCCAAACATTCGATATGACTATCACAAATCCTTTGTTTGATTTCGATTCTGAATTTACTCTAATTTCAGACAATCAAATTTTTGGAAGTGATGAGTCAGATACGGAGACAATAATGGATGAAGTGCAAATTTCTAGCACACAAAGTACAGCACATGTCCCACCTCCGTATATCCTTCCAGAGCCCAAGCTCAAAGACGTTCTTCATAAGAGTGATTATCTTCTCGAGGAGTTCACCGATGAACTCACTCACATTGATCCCATCCCACCGGGAGATGAAGATAAAAACTTCAATTTTGAATCAGATCTGAGAGAATTGGAAGTTTTGATAAGCCATGATCAGTCAACAAATTGTGTCTCTAGTCTGGGGGAGTTCGCCGATGAACTCTCTCACATCATATCTCCGCCAGAGTATGATTACTCTAAAGACTCGGAGGGAGACGTGATCTATAGTGAGCAGTTGCTTATTAAAGACACAATCCCAAATCTCCATCCTGAGGTGCTTTTAGATCATGGCTTTAAAAACTTAAATGACAAATCTGATAATGATGACGATTATATATCATAATTGTTATCGGGATCTTTCTACCTTTCTTCACCTATAAGGTAGCTTGTCCTTTCCTTCACTCGTTTGGGAGTGAAGACACCATTTTTGACCCCGGCATCTCAATTTATCATTCTTTTGAGCCGGATGTATCTCATCGGAGTGGAACTTTCAAGAACTTCAATGTTTATCCAAACATTTCGAATGAAAGTCCGATGGAGATTTTCTCTTCCACATGCTTCCCCAAGAACAAATGAATTCGGGGTCGAGTCAAGCTAGTGACTCGGTTAACAAAAAAATTAGCACCACATGGGTGACAACCCATGTTTCTGACTTCTTTCTATTTTCTGACACTAAGTGTGGGGGGATTCCTCTACTGTGCTTTGCTTTGTGTGTTGTTTGCTCTTGTTTGCAGGTCTCCCTTAGATCGTGATGATTGATGCGCTTGTTTTCAATCCAGCCGCCCAATATCCGATCTTTTCGCTAACGATTATCTAGGGATATCTTTTTAATCCTGTTTGTGAAAATGAGATTTCTGTCACACACTTGGCTATTAGTATTACCTTTTTACGTTCTAAGTGTCGGCATAATAGCCGGTACTTTGAATATTGAGGGCAATATTCAATCCTAAGTGTGGGGGGGGGGGGGAATTCTCGCGATTTTTGTCACATATGTACCTTCTAGTACCCTAGTACCCCCGTTTTGGCCAAAAAATTTTAAATTTTTGTCATTTTTGAATAAGAAATTGCATGAAAAAGAAGTGTTTTGCACCAAAAAAAGAAAAAAAAAAGTGTTTAGTCTTGATTAGGTTAGAACAGAGGGAATCCCGACTCTGCCAGAGTATTGATCTGGCTGCTTCCTTAACGATTAGACTAAGGTTTTACGATTTGTGCAAATGAAAATGCTAAGCGTAGAGTAGTTGGTTCTCTTTAGAGCTTATATAAGTAATCTATGGCTTTTCCTCCCAGGAGATAACTAATCTGACTAAATAAGTGCTTATTTTCAACCATTTGAACACACAAAATCATTTTTTTATACGATTTTGAAAAATACTAGTTCAAAGCTTTATTTAAACTTCGGAACAAGCATATGTCATAGTAATGCAAAATGAAAGTGAGACGTTGCTTGAAAGTTGCAAAAGTTAAGTAATAAATGTATGTGCTAAAAAAACTACGGTTCAAGATCGGCCCTTGGATCCTTATTTCCGGAAGGCGTTTAGGTCTTGGCTACCCTCTTACACCGGCCCTTGGACCTCTAATTCAGGAATGTGTGAGGTCTTGGTCTAACACCCTTGGATCCTCATTTCAGGAATGTTTAGAGTCTTGGAACTCTCCGTTGTAACGGCCCTTGGATCCTTTATTCCGGAAGGTGTAAGGTCTTGGTTCCCGTGAAACTCCGTTAGTTTATGTTGCACAAGTAAAAAAAAATGTATGTGTTGAATAAAGTTTTGAAACTTGCTTGTTGTAAATTTTAAATCTATCTTTCAACTAGTATTAGTCAAAATCTTATAAAAACGTCGATTTTTGTGATCAAAATTTTGAAAATCAAGCACAGTCACCTAACTTGAATAAATATGGGAGTGAAAAGTTAAGTCTCGGCTTACATAGATTATTAGTATAAGTAGTGTTAGCATTTTACAAAAGCATTTGCACATTGAGTTTAAGCTTAGTTGGGAGTATAAAAAAGAGGATGACGATTACAATTCCCTGGAGACACCCATTTTGTGTGAATCCCGTTCCATGATACCATTTTTGGAAATCAAGCATGTTATCTATTTTTGTTCTAGTTTAAATTTCTTGCATTGAATAAAAAGTCAAAACGGGGTATGCTTGGTATTTTTTTAATCCTTTCATTACTTTATATGATCGGATTGCTATGGACTAGCAATTGATAGTGTGGGGGATGATAAGTGCCTATTTACTCATCATTTTATGCCCATATAAGACACAAAAATGACCAAAAACACCCAAATAGATCAATTATTGTTGCAAATATTCTTGGTTTGTGTTTTTATGTGTTTCAGGTACAAAAGGATTGAAAACAGGGCAAAAACGGACAAAACCGAGCACAAGATGGGAAAGTCGTGAAAAGCCGAAGCCGGGAAATGAATTTACGAGTTTGGACCACATTTATGATCAAGTTGTCAAATTCAACCTTCAAGAATATCAAGTTGTCAAGATTGGCCCTTGGAATTATTTTTGCAAAAATGACAAATGTGGTCCCTGGATTTTCAGAAATGGCAAAAGTGGTCCTTAAACTAAAAATCAAATCCCAAATCTAATCCTAATTCCTAAACTACTTAACCATTAAAACCAAAAAATATAACCCACCCTTCTCCCTCAAACCCGCCAAAACCTTCACCATCACCACACTCCACCTTCTCCCTGACATCAACCCACTCCCCATGCTTTTTCTGATACACTCCAACCCCCCTCCTCACATGCTACCCACAACCCACGTGTATCCCTTTCCCAAGAAAAGGCTTAAATCCCATCGACCCACATTTTCCGCCAAAATGGAGATAGACGACTGAGATTACTTGAGGCTAAAACCAATGGTGGGATTTGAAGAGAGAAGTGCAGAGAGACTTTTGGGAAGTATAAAAACACCTCTTATTCACTCAGAAGAGGTAGTTAATTTAGGGTAGGAGTAGTGTAAATTTAGCATTTAAAGTCGAATTCAGTTAAGCATTTAGATAAGTCTTGTTATTTAGCTTAGTTTCAGTTTAATGTAACCTTAATTTAAGTTCTGGTTTAATTTCACAAGCATTGTTCTAATTCAGTTGTATTTCAAAAGTTAATGATAATCCAGTAATTTGTATTGATAGTTGTTTATTCTTCAAAAGCTTTTCTTTCCTGTTTAATAAGCTCACATAAACCTGTGATAGCTTGTTGTGAGTTTATTCTTGTTAATTCAGTTTCAATTGCTAAATAGTCAACAGTCAATGAAAGTCAAACTACTGAAGAAATAGGCACTTGAGTTTATAAAGTGATGATGATGATGACCCTAAGTCCTTATTAGCTTTCCTTTATAATCTAATTCTTATTCTTCTTCCATTCTTCTCATTTTTAAGCTTTGTTCTCTTGTAAGTTTCTGTTTAAATTCTCAATTTATGCATTCTGCTTATTAGTGCTTAATCCTGTGCTTATTTGTGCGCTTATTTGTGCTTTTCCTCCTTATTAGATCTGATTTAGTTAATTTATTGCATAATTTCTTGTTTTCATTTACTCGTGCTCATAATTGCTCATTTTCTCATTTTATAGTCATTCTAGCTTAATTTAGTTTTAGCTTAATATAGTGCTTATTCTGTGATCATTTTAGCTTTAATATAGTTTACATAGCTTAAATATCAAGTTTGGTTAGGTAGCATAGCTTATATCAGTCAAAAACTAAAAAAAAATCAAAAACAGTTTTTACTTAAAGGGGTGTTTGGCTAATGGGTCAAAACGGGTAGAATTTGCTTATTACTATTCATGTGCAACTTGAGAAGTTTTAATCTAGTCTAAATTCATTGATATAAGCTGTTGATAGGTTGTTGTTAGTTAAATTAAAGCCTTTTGATGTTTTGAGTGGGTATAGGAGGTTTAAGATAACAAGCTGAACAAATAAGCTTGTTATCAGCTTATGCATGTTCAGCTTGTATTTTTAATATTTCTAAGTCCATTTCAATCCAAAACCAGTAGTTGATCAAGTCCCATTAAGTCTTGGTTTAGTTTTTGCTCAAAACAGCCCACTATTTAGTATAGCAGACTTGATTTTTGATTTTTCCATTTTTGCAGCCTCTTTGTTGATTTTTAATTTCTTCATGTTAAAATGTTATAAGCTCAAATTTTGCAAAAATAATATTGGCTGGCTTATCCAGTTAATGCTATTTTTTTTAGAATTTTAAGATTTTATTTGAACAGATTTTTAAGGGCTTGAAAATGCCCATTTTGCCCTGCTCCTAGACCACATCAGCAGCCCTTTTGGGCTTTTTAGCTTATTTTGTCATTGCTTAGTGCTTATTTCTGTGTTCTTGTAGCTTTTTCATTTTCATTTTAGCTTATTTTCATTTACTCAGCTTATTGTTGTTCCCATTTTAGCTTTTTTTTAGCATATTCAGCCCTTTTGTTCTAGCTTAGCTTATTTCCAAAAAATAGCCCACTGATCAGTTTAAGCTCAGCTTATTCTGAGCTTATTTTTGAGTTCTAAAAATAATCTCTTTTCAAAAGTTAAATATTTTTTATAAGTTTCAAAAAGAAAAATAAAAATAAAATAAAATAAAATAAAAAAAATTAATCAAGTCTCTTATAAGCGGCCACCTTAATCTGCTTTTTCTGTGCTTATTTCAAGTTTTCATAAATTGTTGTTTTTATAAAAATAGCTTATTTTGGTGTGCTTATTAAGCTTTTAAAGAAAAATCAAAAAAATAAAAAAAAAAAGAAAAAAAAAAAAAGGCAAAACCAGGGTTTGAACCCTGGTCTCCAGCCTAGCAAAGCCTCACTATTCACACACGTTTCACGATTCGAAATCACAAATTCCATTCAATCCTTCGTTGGGGATAACGACCCGGGATTACATCTTTCCTTGTATTCCTTGGATACAATTATGCATTGATTTTCTAGAATCACTCACACTAACACGATTCGACAATTGAGGGCCCAAATTGCCCAATTAAAATTGAATAAGAGTGATGTGATTGGCACCCATAAATCGTCGTCTTTAGATTCTCAGAATTTTCACTATCAAGATACCATCAATAAATTACAACATGTAAATGATTGTTTTCAAGCTGAAAATTCAAAAATCAAACAGCATTACAAAGAGTTATATGATTCGATTAAAGTCACGCGTAACAATCACAATGAAAAGATAACTTCTTTGCTAAATGAGAGTGAGAATCTAAAGACTCAGGTGAAAGGGAAAATGCCAATTACCACTAGGGATAATGTTGTTCCAAAGGTTTCTGCTTGTAGAAAATATGCAATTGATGCTGTGACTATCCCGCTTCCTCTTAGAAACAATAGGTCAGCTCATCAAGTTTATCTTACTCATCTTAAGAATAGTCTTGTGATGAAGCGAAAAGTGTACCGCTTTTAGGGGGTCATTTAAGCCCTAAATCGTATTTATTTGATCAAATATTGCCCTAAATCGTTCCTTTTGTCATTTTAGGTACTTTGGAGAAGAAATCTGGAAAAGGAAGCATTTTGGACGTTTTTGGAGTACAAAAGTGAAGAAAACGACAAAGTCTCCAAAGCTGCTGGAAAAGTACACGTGACGGCGTCAAGGATTGCTCCTGATGGCGTCACGGCTTGGCAAAAGAGGTGGGTATGACAAAATACACGTGACGCGCCAGAGAGTTTTGCAATGGAAAGTCTGACGGCGTCACCCTTTAAGGTGATCAAGGTCGTCACGGTTTAAGTTAAAGAGAGACGGCGTCAAGCACTATTCTGACGGCGTCAACCCTTGATAGGCCAGAGCGGATTTTGGAGGATTAAAGAGGGACGGCGTCAGGAAGACCATCCGGGAACCCTAGCCGCGGCGAGGTGACGGCGTCACCTCCTACAACGTGACGCCGTCAGCCCTAAACTCTATATATAGTTTTGCAATTTTTAGTCATTAGTGTGCAACTTTGTGAGGAGAAACCCTAAGACGAATTTTCTGCCATTTTTAAGGGTTTTATACCCTTGGATCTCCCATGTTTAATTGAAGATAAGTAATCATTTAATCATTCAATATGTCTATGTGTTGTTTGATTATATCTTGTTCTTGTCTTTTGATTAACATGCTAGGCTAGATTTATCTTGTGTTTGCTTAGATCTAATGAAACCTAACTATTGATTATTGGTTGTTGGTGTGTTATTAATTGTATTGGATGATTGCTTATCGATGTTAGGCTTAAGAAAACTGGCTAACCTCCTATACGGTAACTTGCTTGAACGTCTTAAGAAACATGAACCAATGCGTACTAAGGTTTTTATGGTTGTATTTAATGCATGAGCGAATTCTAGTGATCCCATGTTAGGAGCTTCTTAGCCGGCTCGACATAGGAGTGAAGTAGGAGCTTGTAGAGTTGGGGAAGTACGTACGCCACCCCACGATTGGTATTAAGGAATACACCCGTCATCCACGCAATTAATACACACTAATCAACCGGTAAAAGATAGTTAAGGAGTAAGGAAATCTAAGTAAACACATTTCTCTCCATATAAGTTCCACCACCTTTTCATTTTCAGTTATTTTATTTTATTTGCATTTGTAGTCATTTGGGTTAGTTGACTAGCAACTAATTCCACCCACTCCTTCAAACCCGAGATTTTACTTGCTTTCATAAAAATATAAAAATACAAAAAGAATCTTCCCTCACCCTTAGACCTATTAGAGTAGTTTTTCAATCCTAACGACACTATTCCCCTAGAGAACGATCAATCCCCCGGTACTTGCCACTTCACTATACTACATCGGTCAGATACACTGCCTGGTGGGGATTGCAAGCCTCTTGAGATCCCTCGAGAGGTAAAACCTGTTGTAAGGTCGCAAAACCACGCGTCAAGTTTTTGGCGCCGCTGCCGGGGAATAGTTATTGTTTAGGTTGAATTTTTATTTTATTAGGTTTACTCACTAGATTCCTTTCTAGTGAGATTTTTATTTTTCTTTTTATTAGATTTCTTTAGTCTATCTTTTTCTTTGTGCCCTTTGTTTGTAAAACCATTTTCATTTGTCACCATGGCGGATGAAATTCCATTTAGATCATTAACAATAGAGGAACAATTACTTTACACGGATAGATTTGCTTCCTGTTGTTCCAATGAATTTTTAAGTGATCTTAGATATATACAAGAGGAGATGGGTATAAAGTTTGATAGGTTTGATGAATTATGTGCATGTGTGGCTTCTATTAAACAATCATTGTTAGGATCAACTCCTTTTAATAAGACCCTTGGAAAAATTTTGAGGAAAGCCTCCTAACCGTGAACCATAAGTTTAATGAATTAATGGGTTCGTATACATCACAACTTGAGGAAACAATTGAGGAGGATTTAGCCGAACATGAGCATATTGAGCAAAAAGACCTAGGTTTTATGATCAATGACTTTGAATCTCAAGGAACACATGATGAATCCTTTAGGCAAATTGAACATAGTAATCATGTTATCGGGGAAGATTCTTATGAATCGGACTTAGAACTTGAAATGGCTAGAGAAGGATTTGAGATACTTAGGAACATGTTTGGGTTAGATTCTACTAAAACACATGATGTGGATATAATTGATATAGAGACAAGGAAGGATGAGGTAAATAACACAAACCTACAAAGTACCTCACAAGTCCTACCATCATTTGAGGCACACACACCGCCCGTGACTTACCCGGAAGAAGTAGAAGAGACTTTAGGAATCCTGATGGAGGTAGAACCTTTGAACCAAACACAACTAGAGGATATAGGTTTGAATGCTTATAGTGATCACAACCTTACTCTTAGTTCTAGGGGATTTCCTATTTTTGATGAACCGGAGCCTCAACCAAAATCGTTACCTAATCTTCGATCTTTAGATGTGAATTTAGGAATTAAAAAAGGTCCCGATCCACCCATCAAACCATGTAGTCCGGGTAATGTTAAGATTAAGGTAGTAGACTCTAGGCCATGTGGAGTGGAAGCTAATATAGGAGTGAACCATGACCTTACATACTTACATCACCCATTCATGATTGATCACAAGAAACATTATGGGTTTAAACCGGGTTTATTAGGTCAAGATGGATTCCCAACTAGGAATCTCTCGAAGTTGATAGAAGATGATCCCTTTTTAGGAGAAAACTTTAATTCACCCATTGACCAAAGTGAACTAGGTAAGGTTATGATGAAAGGAGCACACCCCTTTGAGTATATAATTCATCCACCACTCTTTCCTCACGTGGCATACTCCTACCGAGCTGGTGTGTATCGCTACTATCACCCGCACTTAACCCTAAGTGTAGGGAAAACCTCCCCTATTTCCGTTAAATAAGGTAGAGTCAGGCTCGTGACTCGAACAAAAACAAGCGCTTCTTGGGAGGCAACCCAAGCTTTATTTGCTTTGTGTGTTTATTTGTTTGTTTGATTTTATTTGCTTCCGTATGTATGTTTAATTTTTATTATTATTGATTCATGTTCAAAACTAAATTGTGAAAATGCTTTATCTTGTTTTTAACTTCGTCTTAACTACATATAAAGGTATTTTGCAAAAGATAAGTGTAAGGGAAATCCAAATCGGTTTATTAGAACAAATGAACATGAATCATAACAATATTAAATTAACATACATATTAGTAATTGTTTGAGTCAAATGCTTGTATCGAGTCATAATGATATTTTGCAGGAATTCCAGGAAGTAAGGTATAGGTTTTTCCAGAAATTTTCCGGAAACTTAACATGAGAATTCTGTCAGATCAGTTCTGACGGCGTCAGGTTTTAATTTTCTGAAATTTTTGAAAGTTTTGTTTTTCTTCCGGAATCATAAAATGCTTTATTAAATCTCTAACTTATAAACTCCAGGAATCTGCAAAATAATCATTCCACAAGCATTATATCCTTATATAGATTTATCCCGCCGATGTTATGCAGGTTTTCGTGTTTGTTTTCTCAGGTTTAACAGGTTATATTGGACAAGAAGATGATTTATATTTCGGAAGGGAAGCTTTCAACGTTCATTTTCTTGGAGGAGGATTTAACCATGTTACCGGATTATCCACGTCGAACGAATCAGGGGAGTATTTGTTTTCATTTTTTTTACCTTATTTACTTTTACATCTTGTTATTTGAACATTGGGGACAATGTTCATCTTAAGTGTAAGGGGGGGGGGGGGGTAAAGTACGATACTTTAGAGAATACAATTGCACTTGATTTTTGTTTATTTGATGGTAGATGTGTAAATAAAACTGAGAGAAATACCTGTTAAGGCAATTTTAGTGCCAAATTTAAAATTTTTTACAACATATAGGAGTGAAACTTTGATCTTAATGAGCGTCTCATGGATAGGAAGTTATATGACTAGCACAAAACCGTACCACTAAAAAAAATTTCCACCCCCAAATATGTGAGGTTCGCCCCTAGAATTGGTAGGAAAAGCATTTATGCTATGATGTGTGTACCGGTAGCACTTAGATTCTAGAACTTGCGTTAGGACCATTCCGAGTCCACAAGTGAGACTACATTCGTGTAGTTAGATTTATTACATGATAAGAGGCATTAGGATTAACCCATTATTTTACACCTGTGTTTTTGTTATAATTACATTGGCTACATTGGTCAAGTAATTCTCCCACACCCTTTGCGTTGTACTCATTTTTAGTACACGATACCCCTAGTACACCCCTCAGAGCCTATCTTTTCGTTTCGACCATTAAGCATTTTACTTAAAGTAAGAATTTGTTACACCCCACTTAAATGTACACCCAAATCGCCTTAACCTACCTTGTATGCACTCATTTTTAGTGCATTATTGTGACAACATTTGTTTAAACCCCAAGTTAATTATCTAATTGATTACATGGTTGCTAAGTCGAGTCATATCCTTGTACATATTGTTTTGGGACGATTGGGACTCATGGGTAAAGTACTAGTGTGATGGAGTAATGGGGAAGAACAACATTATTATCCACATATGTGCTAAATATTTTAAAAAGTACTCCAAGTGTTTCGATTATCTTAATTCGAGTCATTAGAATAGTTATTTGTAAAGTTATGTAAAAGTTCAAGTGTAAGGGGAATACAACGCCCCTACGATGTATTATTTTGGATGGTAGGGCAAGAGTGTATGAAAAAAAAAAATTCGAAAAAATCAAGAAAAATACAAAAAAAATGAGAAAAAGAAAAGTAGAAAAAAACATACGGACTACCATCCCGTTTCATTTTATGTTTATTTTATGTTTTTGTTATTTTGTTTTTAGCTTAAGTCGAGTCTAGTCTTGGCTTAGCAACGCCATAGTGTACATGTAATTAATCAAGATCTTTAACTCGCCACCAGTAAAATATCCCTTATCCAACAAATCCGTGTTTATCATATCCCTACACCTCACGTTATAACCCGTTTAAAAGCCCTCTTTGATAGTTTATCTTAGGTGCTTACGCCTAGTGGAGGAGGTTTTTGATCCTTTCCCAAGCCTATGGTAATCTATTTGCTATGATAGGTAGTGAGAGATATTATCCGTTTTCATTTATGAGATATACTTTTATGACACCTGAGAGATGTGAGTATCTAAACACTACTTGTGAGGTGCTAGTGTGTAATCTCCATGCTTATTATGATTAAAGTGGAACGACTATTTATTGTAATTACTTTTATATTAGCGTTAAATGACCCCTAACTTGTATTTTGATTAGAATAAAAGCGCATTTGCTTGAGGACAAGCAAATCTCAAGTGTAAGGGTATTTGATGAAGCGAAAAGTGTACCGCTTTTAGGGGGTCATTTAAGCCCTAAATCGTATTTATTTGATCAAATATTGCCCTAAATCGTTCCTTTTGTCATTTTAGGTACTTTGGAGAAGAAATCTGGAAAAGGAAGCATTTTGGACTTTTTGGAGTATAAAAGTGAAGAAAACGACAAAGTCTCCAAAGCTGCTGGAAAAGTACACGTGACGGCGTCAAGGATTGCTCCTGACGGCGTCACGGCTTGGCAAAAGAGGTGGATATGACAAAATACACGTGACGCGCCAGAGAGTTTTGCAATGGAAAGTCTGACGGAGTCACCCTTTAAGGTGATCAAGGTCGTCACGGTTTAAGTTAAAGAGAGACGGCGTCAAGCACTATTCTGACGGCGTCAACCCTTGATAGGCCAGAGCGGATTTTGGAGGATTAAAGAGGGACGGCGTCAGGAAGACCATCCGGGAACCCTAGCCGCGGCGAGGTGACGGCGTCACCTTCTACAACGTGACGCCGTCAGCCCCTAAACTCTATATATAGTTTTGCAATTTTTAGTCATTAGTGTGCAACTTTGTGGGGAGAAACCCTAAGACGAATTTTCTGCCATTTTTAAGGGTTTTATACCCTTGGATCTCCCATGTTTAATTGAAGATAAGTAATCATTTAATCATTCAATATGTCTATGTGTTGTTTGATTATATCTTGTTCTTGTCTTTTGATTAACATGCTAGGCTAGATTTATCTTGTGTTTGCTTAGATCTAATGAAACCTAACTATTGATTATTGGTTGTTGGTGTGTTATTAATTGTATTGGATGATTGCTTATCGATGTTAGGCTTAAGAAAACTGGCTAACCTCCTATACGGTAACTTGCTTGAACGTCTTAAGAAACATGAACCAATGCGTACTAAGGTTTTTATGGTTGTATTTAATGCATGAGCGAATTCTAGTGATCCCATGTTAGGAGCTTCTTAGCCGGCTCGACATAGGAGTGAAGTAGGAGCTTGTAGAGTTGGGGAAGTACGTACGCCACCCCACGATTGGTATTAAGGAATACACCCGTCATCTACGCAATTAATACACACTAATCAACCGGTAAAAGATAGTTAGGGAGTAAGGAAATCTAAGTAAACACATTTCTCTCCATATAAGTTCCACCACCTTTTCATTTTCAGTAATTTTATTTTATTTGCATTTGTAGTCATTTGGGTTAGTTGACTAGCAACTAATTCCGCCCACTCCTTCAAACCCGAGATTTTACTTGCTTTCATAAAAATATAAAAATACAAAAAGAATCTTCCCTCACCCTTAGACCTATTAGAGTAGTTTTTCAATCCTAACGACACTATTCCCCTAGAGAACGATCAATCCCCCGGTACTTGCCACTTCACTATACTACATCGGTCAGGTACACTGCCTGGTGGGGATTGCATGCCTCTTGAGATCCCTCGAGAGGTAAAACCTGTTGTAAGGTCGCAAAATTACGCATCATCTTGACATTCTTCGTGAGACCGTAGAAGAGGATAGGATAGAGAAACCACAAGATAGTGCAGTTGTAGATGCATGCTTCCTCACTAAACGATCTCAGGAACTCTTAGAATATGTTATTGGCACATGTCCTAAGATTGATAACAAGCGAGATAGGTTTATTGCATCTTCATCAATGACTAAGAACAAGCATGTTACCTTTGATGTACCAGTGAAAATATCTGAACCCAGCACATAAAAACCGGAAAAACAAATGGCTGTGAAACAAACTAATGTTCCCAGCATTGCTTCTACAAGAATGAACAGTGACACTAAAGCTAGAGGGTTAAAGCCTAGCCGCAATACAAGGAAAGATAGGACTGCGCCGGCTAAAAGTGCTCATGAGAAGAAAGTAGAAGCCCACCCTAGGAACAATAAGTTTGCTTTGAACAAAACGAATCGTGTTGATTCTAGTATTAGCTTTAAGCGTACTGTAATTAATTCGAATTCTAATGCTGTTTGCAAAACATGTAATAAATGTTTGATTTCTGGTAATCATGATGATTGTGTTGTGTCATTTTTTATGTCTCCCAAACGATCTCCAGTTAAGAATGTTAGGAAAACTGAACTGAGTAAGCAAATTTGGAAAGCAACAGGAAAGATGTTTGCCAATGTTGGTTATCAATGGAAGCCCACTGGAAGAAAATTCACTTTAGGAGATCAGTGCCCCTTAACTAGAATGACTAATCATAAGGTAGTGAATGTTAAGGAATGGAAGCTAACTGGTCGAATTTTTCCTTTAGTGACACAATGCCCTGCAACTAGGTCAATTGCATCTACTAGTGAAGTTTCCACTGTGAATACCATAGCATCTATAATTCCTGTAGTTCCAGAATTTGTGTGTGCTAACCAAACGAACCACAATTGCACGTGGGGATCCACCTTTTTCAGTTATCCATCGTTGTATGTTTTCAAATGCAGGTCGTACAAATCGTCCTTTGGTATTTGGACTCAGGCTGCTCAAAACATAAGACCGGGGATCGCTCACGGCTCAAGAATTTCGTGAAAAAGTTTATCGGGACAGTTAGATTCGGGAACGACCATTTTGGGGCAATTATGGGTTATGGAGATTATGTGTTTGGCGACAGTGTAATTTCCCGGGTATACTACGTGGAAGGACTAGGGCACAATTTGTTTTCTGTTGGTCAATTTTGTGATTCCGATCTTGAAGTTGCTTTCTAAAAACACACATGTTTCGTCAGAGAGTTGGATGGTGTTGATCTTCTTAAAGGCAGTCGTGACACTAATCTATACACCATCTCTATTGAAGAAATGGTGCGGTCCTCTTCTATTTGCTTGCTATCAAAGGCCTCAAAGACCAAATCTTGGCTTTGGCACCGTCGTCTAAATCACTTAAACTTCGGTACCATAAATGAACTTACCCACAAGGATCTTGTACGAGGCATGCCCAGATTAAAGTTTGAAAAAGATCATCTTTGTTCTGCCTGTCAACTGGGCAAAAGCAAGAAACATACTCACAAACCCAAAACTGTCAACACCATTATGGAAGCTCTCCACACCCTTTACATGGATCTGTGCGGACCAATGAGAGTTCAGAGTATAAATGGGAAGAAATATATTCTTGTGGTGGTCGACGACTACTCTCGGTTTACATGGGTGAAGTTTTTGAGAACCAAGGACGAAACTCCAGAAGTTATCATCAAACTAATTAAACAGTTGCAAGTGAGACTCAATAAAACTGTCAGAATCATCCGCACAGACAATGGAACTGAGTTTGTTAACAAAAAACTCATTCAATTTTATGAAAGTATTGGCATAACTCACCAGAAAAGTGTTCCACGGACTCCTCAGCAGAACGGCGTTGTTGAAAGACGAAATCGTACTCTTGTGGAAGCTGCACGAACAATGCTAATATTTTCCAAGGCACCGATGTTTCTTTGGGCAGAAGCAATTGCTACAGCATGTTACACCCAAAACCGATCCTTGATACATACTCTTCACAACAAAACTCCCTATGAGCTGATACATGGCAATAAACCAGATCTTTTTTTTCTGCGAGTGTTCAGTGCTCTATGCTACCCGACAAATGACAGTCAGGATCTGGAAAAGCTAAAGGCTAAAGCAGACGTAGGTTTCTTCGTTGGGTATGCACCAGATTTCAAGGGATACATAATCTACAACAAACGAACCCGACAAATCATGGAAACTATTCACGTGACATTCGATGAGCTGACTGAGCAAACGGCTCCTGGACAAACTAGTTCTAGACCCGCACCTAACTTATTGACACCTGGACCAATTAGTTCAGGTCTTGTACAGCAACCCACTCCTGCAGTTCCTTATGTACCCCCTACTAGTGAAGAGTTGAAGACTTTGTTTGATCTGATATTTGATGAATACTTTGAGCCACCAACGGGTGATACTACAACTGAAGCTCCACCGGTACCTCTAGTTGCTGATGCTCCAATTCCACAAAATTCACAGGGTCCATCTGTATCTGTCTCAATCAGTCAAGATGCTCCATCTGCCAGTCACTCACCATCATCTTCAAACATTCAAGCCTCTTCGGTACAGCAAGGCTCTGCAGTAGAAAATTCTTTGCTTCTATTGAGGATGTTCCATTCGAGAATATCTTTGCTCCTGAATCTTCTACAGAGACATCTTCTTCAGAGGATTCTAACACGGAAACATCAGTTCCCTACCCTCAACTACATGATCATCTCAAAAAATGGACCAATGATCATCCAATTGACAACATCATTGGAAATCCTTCTCGTCCGGTATCCATATGAAAGCAACTTGCCACCGATGCCTTGTGGTGCTTCTTTAATTCCATACTGTCCAAATTCGAACCCAAAGATTTCCAAGATGCTTTGTCTAAAGACTGCTGGTTTACTGCAATGCAAGAAGAAATTTGTTGGGAATTATTGAAGAACAGACTTAAGTCTGCTAATGTATTCGTTAAGTCTGTTAGTTAGTTAAGTCTGCCAGTACATAGTTAAGCCTGGCATAACATAGTTAAGTCTGGTGACTAGAAATAGTTAAGTCTGTTTATGTTTTATAGCAGAATTAGTTAGCTATATATTAGGAAAGGATATAGTCGTATTAGATATCTTATTAGAAGATATGTTTATCCTTTCACACGTTTTGTAACATTAGGGTTTCCTTAGAGTATAAAAGAAACCCTACGACATTGTGAAGTAAAAAACAATTGTGATATTAGTGAAAGTTTAATAGTAATATATGAAGTTAGTTATCAATTGTGTTCTTCATACTCATTGCTTGTTAAGATTCCGCATTAACAATCAATACACAGTTAAGAGTTTCTCATATAGATTGATTTGGATTTATCCAAGTTATCCATTGTCTTACAAAGGCTACTTAGATCCATAATTAGTGTGGACCTACAAGTGGTATCAGAGCCTATATAGGGACTCTGAGTAAGAAGAAACACAAACCACAAACACTCATTTACTTAAAAAATCCTGCATAATGTCTCAAAAGGATGGTGATAAATACTCAAACCATCTCAGTGATGATAATGTTTCAAATCACGAAGATGATGCATCAGATACCAGCAGACCAAAACAACAACAACAAAACATCCCTGCAACAATCACTATCTCAAACTTCAAACTCCCTATTCTAAAAAAGGAGGAGTATGACATCTGGGCAATGGAGATGGAGCATTACCTTGAGTACATTGACAATGATGTATGGAAGGTGATTCAGAATGGAAACTCAAAGAAGAGGATCTCTGTTGGTAAGGATGGTGTTGTTAGGGTTCTTCCACCAGTCTCTGCTGCAGAGATTCATGCTGTGGAGAAGGAGAGGAAGGCGAAAACCCTCTTGCTGATGGCACTTCCCAAGGAGCACTTAAGAAGATTTCATGGAATGGATGATGCTAAGGAAATTTGGGAAGCAATCAGAACTAGGTTTGGAGGAAATGCTAATTCAAAGAAGATGAAGAAAGTTGTTCTCAAACAAGAGTTTGAAACATTCACTGTGACCAGTTCTGAAGGATTGGAGAAAGGGTATGACAAGTTCCAACATCTCCTCTCACAGTTGGAAGCTCATGGTGCTGCTGTATCTAATGAAGATGCAAATCATAAGTTTCTCAGATCATTACCAAAAGAATGGTCAAAATTGGCAATGAACATGTGAATGAAAGATGATGTTGACACTTTGTCAGTTGATGATTTGTACAACAACCTTAGGGTCTTTGAACATGACATCAAAGGTGTTTCAAAGGCATCTTCAAGTGCTGCTAATATTGCTTTTGTCTCCCAAAGCAAGAGCAGTACTAGCAAGGTTAATTCTGGTGGCTTTAATTCTGGTGTCTATGAAACTTCTTCAAGCAATACGAGAGAAAGAGAAGTTCCTGCTGGTTTTGCTGATGAAGTCGTCTACTCACTCTTTGCTAAAAGGTCAGAAGAGAAGGACCTCGTTAGTGAAGATCTTGAACAGATAAATGATGTAGACATTGAAGAGATGGACATAAAGTGGCAGATAGCAATGATTGCTCTCAGAGTGAAGAAGTTCGACAAGCAAACTGGAAGGAATATAAGATTTGATGGAAAGACAGCAGTTGGATTTAATAAGAAGAATGTTGAATGCTATAGGTGTCACAAAACTGGTCACTTTGCTAGGGAGTGCACATCAAAGGTGACTACTGATAAGAAGAAGAAGAAGGATTCAGACTTTCAAGAAGAAGACAAGCAGGAGAAGAATCAAACGGGCATGTTGACTTTGGAAGTTGGTGCTGTTAACTGGGGAGAACACACAGAGGAAGAAGAAGAACCAAATCATGCATTCATGGCTATTGGCTCTAGTACTGAGGTATCCTTGTGTTCCAAAACTTGCATTAAGTCATATAATAGTCTTAAAACATTGTGTGATGAACAATTGCAACAGATAGGTGATCAGGAAGCTCAAATACTTGCTTATACTAATGCTGTTAAAACTTTAGAAGCACAAATTGTCACTTATCAAAAACAGCAATCAGCCTTAAATGAAAAGCTTACATTTCAAGCAAATGAAATCTATGAAAAAGATGAAAAGCTTAAAAGATATAGGAGAATTGGAATGAAAGCTGTAAAAGATAGAGATGAATTGCAGAAAAGAATAGACTCATGGAAAAGTTCTTCTAAAAACCTGAATAAATTAATAGATTCTGGTATGAGCTCAACTTGGAAAATTGGTCTAGGATATGAGAAAAAATCAGATAGTGAGATTTTAAGTTATGAAGAAGAAATGGAAAGAACTGTGTTCATTAGTAGAGATGATGACTTTGTTGGTAAACCTGTATACAATAGATTCACAAAAACTGACAACTTCAAAGGAGTTCCACCTCCATTAAATGGAGATTACACTCCTAAACCATCGAATGATCTTGATGATTCTTTGTTTGTTTATGGTAAGAAGGGACCTCAAAAGCCTGAAACTAGTAACTCAGATGATAAATCAAGTGAGTATTCTACCTGTTAATCCAATGACAGTGAAGGATCCATTGGAAATGTCTCTGAGCATTATGAATCAGAACCAGAAAATGAACCAAAGAGGTGTCTAAGCCTAAACCTGTTAAGAATAATGAACCAGTTGTGTCTGCACCAAAGCCTATAACAGTTGAACCTAGTTGTGTCTCACACATAAAAACTCCTAGGCAACATGTTAAAAGTCAAGAGTCACCCAAGTCTGATAAAATGAAAAAAGAGATAGGGAAAGGTTACTCTTTTGGCCCGAAAAGATGTTTTGTTTGTGGTAGCCTTAGTCATTTAATTAAAGATTGTGAATTTCATGAAAAGAGAATGGCTAGAGAGGCTGAGATTAAGAAACAAAGAAGTGTTAATACTGGTAATGTGATGGCCAAACCAGTGTGGAATAATATAAACAGAGTTAACCATGCAAATCAATTTGTTCCTAGACCAGTACAAATTAATTATGGTAGATCAAATGTTAATTCTGATAGGTCATATGTTAATTCTGGTAGGCCAAATGTTAATGCTGGTAGGCAAAATTTTAATTTTGGGCAAAAAGTTAATTTTGTTAAACCCAAAGTTAATTCTGGGTATGTTAATGCTGTTAGACCCAGCCAACCAGTTACACATAGACCACAGGTGAACAAATTTAATCAAAGAAACAATTTTGCTAAATCACACTCACCTGTGAGGAGACCCATTGTTAATAATACAGCAAAAATGTCAAATTCTAATGCTGTAAAGGGAAATGGGGGGTCTGCTGTTAAGGCCTCAGCATGTTGTTCTTGGGATCCATTTCAGAATGAACTTACTTATAAATCCCAAAGCAACAGTGGATCATGTTCATATAAGACTTACAAATATGCTGATCCACAAGGCAGACCCAAGCCTGCTCAGGCCTGGGTCCTTAAGAGAAACTAATTTCTCTTCTTTGTGTGCAGGATCATCCACTCAAGAACATGGGAGATAGAGGCATATTTGATAGTGGGTGCTCTGGGCACATGTCTGGTAACAAGGATCACCTAAAGGATTTTGAAGAATTCAAAGGAGGTTCTGTTACTTTTGGAGGTAGCAAAGGCTACATTACTGGTAAAGGTAGAATAGTAGTTGGCAATTTAGAATTTGATAATGTGTCTTTTGTGAAAGAACTTGGGCAATTTAATCTTTTCTCAATATCACAAATTTGTGATAAGCAGCATAAGGTGCTTTTTACTGAAACTGAATGTTTTGTGTTGACTTCTGACTTTAAGATACCTGATGAAAGTCAGATACTCCTAAAAGTCCCTAGACAACATAATATGTATAGCTTTGATATGAAGACACCTGATCCTGCAAAAGGTTTTGCCTGTTTGATTGCAAAAGCCACTATTGATGAATCTAAATTGTGGCACAAAAGGCTTGGTCATATCAACTTTAAGAATCTAAACAAACTTGTGAAGAATAACCTAGTTAGAGGCTTACCTTCCAAGGTTTTTAAGAATGACCATACATGTGTTGAAAGTCATAAGGTTAAACAGCATATGGCTTCATGTAAGGCTAAATTATAAAGGACCATCACTAAGCCTTTACACACCTTGCATATGGATCTTTTTGGCCCTACTTTTGTGCAGAGAATAAATCATGCTAGTTATTGCCTTGTCATTACTGATGATTGCACTAGGTTTTGTTGGGTATTCTTTATGTCTAAAAAGGATGAAACCACTGATTTACTTCAAAGGTTCATTAAGCAGATAGAAAACTAGCTTAATCATAAAGTTAAGATTATTAGATCAGACAATGGCACAGAGTTTAAGAATAGAAGTATGCTTGAATTTTATGGTAACAAGGGAATAAAACAAGAGTATAGTAGTGCTAGAACTCCACAACAAAATGGAGTTGCTGAAAGAATGAACAGGACCCTAATTGAGGCAGCTAGGACTATGCTAGCAGACTCACTTTTACCAACCACTTTTTGGGCTGAAGCAGTCAATACTGCTTGCTACATATTTAATAGGGTAAGAGTGACAAAACCTCATAACAAAACTCCTTATGAGCTTTTATTTGGCCATAAACCAGTTATTAGCTACATAAGACCTTTTGGGTGCCATGTTACCATTCTAGATACTCTTAGTATGCTTGGAAATTTTGAGGGAAAATCTGATGAGGGGTTTTTAGTAGGATATTCATTAAGTAGTAAAGCCTTTAGGGTATACAACTTAGTGACAAAAAGGGTAGTAGAGAGTCTTCATGTTGACTTTCTTGAGGAGAAACCTAATGTGAAAGGAATAGGTTATAGATGGATGTTCGATATTGATTATCTGACTGATTCTATGAATTATATTCCTGTTTCTATTGAGAATCAAGCAAACCCTGATGCAGGTTCCAAAGAAGTAACTAACAATGCAGGTACTCAAGTTGCTTCTGATACAAATGATTCTGAGCAAGAAGAAGAAAATGAGGAGCTCCTTGTTCTTCCCATAACAATTGTCAAGTCTGATGCAACTTCTAGTGACACAAAGAAATCTTCTACAACTTCAAGAAAGAAGGAGACTGTTATCAAGCCTCAAGAACAAGAGAAAGAGGCTTCTCCTACAAATGTTTTAGAAGATGTTCTATCTTTCAAAGATGAATTGAATGCATTGGCTGACAAGCATCTTGGAAAGAAGGCTACCAGCACTAACTCAGTTAATTCTGGTAGTGATTCTGTTAATTCTGTTGAGTCTGATCCTACTCAAGTTGATATTTTTGATGATTCTGAGATGCCAGAGCTTGAAATCTTTGATAAGCCAAGTGAAGGGATCTTTGATGAAGCTTCTTATGATGATGAAGGAGTAATTACTGATTTCAACCACTTACCCACAGAAGTGGATGTAAGTCCAACTCCTACACTTAGGATTCACAACATTCATCTAAAGAGTCAAATACTTGGTGATCCTAAGTCAGTTGTTCAAACCAGAAGCAAAGTGCAAAAACAATCAAAAGCTCATGCACTTTTAAGTTTTGTCAAGAAGCAGCAAAGGAATAATCACAAAGATCAACAACATTGTCTGTTTGCATGTTTCCTTTCTCAAAAGGAACCTACCAAGGTTTCTGAAGCTTTAGAAGATGAGAGTTGGGTGGAAGCAATGCAAGAAGAGCTCTTGCAGTTTAAGTTGCAAAAGGTATGGGTTCTTGTAGATCTACCAAGTGGAGCAAAAGTAATTGGCACAAAGTGGGTCTTCAGGAACAAGAAGGATGAAAGAGGAGTAGTGGTCAGAAATAAGGCAAGGTTGGTGGCCCAAGGGTACAGACAAGAGGAGGGGATAGATTATGATGAGGTTTTTGCTCCTGTAGCTAGAATTGAAGCTATCAGGTTATTTTTGGCCTTTGCATCCTACATGGGGTTCATAGTCTATCAAATGGATGTCAAAAGTGCTTTTCTGTATGGCACTATAGAAGAAGAAGTGTATGTTCATCAGCCTCCTGGTTTTATTGATCCTGCTCATCCCAAGAAAGTTTACAAAGTAATCAAGGCTTTGTATGGATTACATCAAGCTCCTAGAGCTTGGTATGCTACACTCTCCAAATTTCTAGAGGAGCATGGATACAAGAGGGGTGTCATTGACAAGACCTTGTTCATCAAAAGAAACAAGAAGGATATCATTCTAGTACAAGTCTATGTAGATGATATCATTTTTGGCTCCACAAAAAGGTCTTGGTGTGAAGAATTTGAGGCCTTGATGAAGGGCAGATTTCAGATGAGCTCTATGGGTGAGCTCACATTTTTCCTTGGACTGCAAGTGAAACAAAAGGAAGATGGACTTTTCATTTCTCAAGACAAGTATGTTGCTGAGATGCTAAAGAAGTTTGATCTTGCAAATGTGAAGACAGCAGTTACTCCAATGGAGAACAAGGTGCCATTAACCAAAGATGAGGATGTTGATGATGTGGATGTGCACCTATACAGATCCATGATAGGTTCTCTTATGTATCTAACTGCCTCTAGGCCTGACATTATGTATGCAGTCTGTGCTTGTTCTCGTTTTCAGGTTACTCCCAAGACTTCACATCTTCATGCTGTGAAGAGGATCTTCAGATATCTAAAGGGCAAACCCAATTTGGGTCTTTGGTATTCTAGAGAGTCATCATTTGACCTGGAAGCCTATTCAGATAGTGACTATGCTGGAGCAAGTCTTGACAGGAAATCCACAACTGGAGGTTGTCAATTTCTTGGAAGAAGATTGATTTTCTGGCAATGCAAGAAGCAGACCATTGTGGCTACATCTACAATAGAAGCTGAGTATGTAGCTGCTGCTAATTGTTGTGGACAAGTCTTGTGGATTCAAAATCAGATGTTGGATTATGGTTTGAATTTCATGAATACTATAATTCACATTGATAATGAAAGTACTATCTATATAGTTAAGAACCCAGTGTATCACTCTAAGACTAAACACATAGAAATAAGGCATCACTTTATAAGGGATTGCTTTGAAAAGAAGTTAATTAGGGTGGAAAAGATACACACAGACTTTAATGTAGCTGACTTATTGACCAAAGCTTTTGATGGACCTAGGTTCAATTTCTTAGTGGTTAATATTGGAATGGTAAACCCATAGCTACATTTAAGGGGAGGTTACATTTAAGGGGAGGTTAAATGTATAGTTTGTAAAATAGTACAAGTATTAAGTAGATTTAATTCTGGTAGAAGTTAAATCTGGTAGCTTTAGAGTTGAATCCGGTAGCTAGTAAGTATTAGTTCTGCTTGCAATATGTATATTTTCTTGGTTTTAGACTAATTTTTCCAGGAAAAGAATGGATTGATGGTGATTAGAAGCCTTGCTAGTGAATTTTATTTGTGTTTGTCTGGTATTTCTGTTAAATCTGGTGAATTGTTGGTTAAGTCTGGTTGACCAAAGTTAATTCTGGTAGTGTTAAAATGTAATTAATTCTTTTTACCGTTAGGTCTGGTCGTACATTTAATGATTTTTCCTATTTAAATAATACCGTTGATATTTTTTTGGGAAAAAGGAGTATATATGGATAATATTTTATTACTTTTTCATCTTTATCCATTATTTACTTCTAATTTTAAAATCTTCATTATCGGCCAAGATCACTCTGTTTTATCAACCAGTATTAAACCCTTATTCGAAAGTCAACCAGTACTTACCAATCATCTATGGCGCAACTAAAATACTGTGATAAGCATAATCAAGTGGGTTTCTTAAAGAAACCAACCAAAGGCGCAGGCTTTGAGCAGATAGTGTATTTTTTGAAAGGCTCTCACATAAGGTATGCCTTGACTCATTCTCCCACTATCTATGATTCCCTAGTCAAACAGTTTTGGGAGACTGCTACTTCCGAAACTCTTGCTGATGGGACTCTAAATTTAAGGGCAACCATTGATGGCACTGACTATTCAATCACTAAAGCATCCATTCGAAGTAGTCTTCATTTGGATGATGCTTCAGGGGAAGTTATGCTATCTAATAATATGATTTTAGAGGGTATGAATAAAATAGGATATCCCACTGATGGTACATTCACCTTTTGGAAAAGTCATTTTTTACCTCAGTGGAGATTTTTCATTCATTATTTGCTACATTGTCTTGAGTCCCAAGAGTGGAGGATGGGATCAATTTGGAAGCGATATTGCTTCTGCTTTGGTCTGTCTTTCACTTGGAAAGACTTTTAACTTTTCCAAATTAATTTTTGATGGCATGGTAGCAAATGTAAAAAGTAAACATAAGTTTTTAATGTACCCTCGTTTTCTACAAATGGTTTTAAATGTTGAAACTGATAATAAATTGCCTTACTTATGTGTCTCCTTCAAAGATAAAAAATTTTAGTAACATGAAAAGGGGATTTCAAGGAACACATAAACCATTGTTAGCTGCTATGGTGTCTGTTGGTACTAACATTGCAGGTTCATCATTCTCAGCATCTGGAGATACAGAACACTCTCAACCACATCATGAGGAGCAAGCAGATATTCCCAGATCACCTACACCACAACCACCATCACCTACACCTCCACCACCTTCACCTCAACAAACCCAGGTTCCAAGTCCAACACGTGAGGAGGAATCAGCTCCAATGTTTGTGGATGCTGTTACACAGTTGGTTCCTCAACTAGTTCAAAGGATATCGGTTTTGGAGAAGGCAAATAAAACCATGGGTACAGCCATTGTGACCTTGGTCAGAAAGGTCAAGAAGATGGAGAAGGTTATGAAGGAAAAAGGGGTTGCTTTTAGTGATCAGGAGGATGCAGATGAAAATTCTTCCAAACAGGGGAGGAATTTGGGTGAAGAACAAATCTTTCAGACAATCTTTCAGACTCCCACTCAAGGAAAATCAACAAGTGGTACTGATATAAGTCCTGAAGGATTGGAAGCAGCAGAAACTCTAGCTCAAACTCTTAGTCAAATTCAAAAGAAGAAAAAGAAAAGGCTAAGAAGGAAGTTGGTGATTGATTCTAGTGATGAACAAGTTAAGTCTGCTGAGAAGGTTAGTTCTGGTGTTAAGTCTGCTAGTGATAAGTCTGGTGATAAGTCTGAGCAGGTTAAGTCTGCTGATCAAGTTAAGTCTGGTAAAGAAGATAAGTCTGGTGAAACTCAAAGGGAAGGAAAGCAGATACTTGAAGAAACTCCTTAGGCTAAGAAATCAAAGAAGCAACTCAGAGAAGAAGAAGCAAGCTTAGCTGAGATTGCAAGGATTCAAGCAGAAGAAGCAGCTGAAAAGGACAGACTTGAAGAGATAAAGAAAAGAGATGAACTTTTTGCAAAGAAGCTGCAATAGGAATTTAATGATGATCCGTACATGTCTCTGATTGAAGATGATGATGAACTTAAGGCAAAGATGGAAGAACTCAAAGCTGATGCAAGCTTGACAGTTGAAGAAAGAGCAACAAAGCTTGCTGAATTCATGAATGCAGGAATGGAAACAGACACTCTTGGAGGCTTAATGGAGAAGATCAAGAAGACACAAAAGAGAAAAAGTACTACCAAGAAGCTCACAAAGCAAAAAAAGATGTCTGATATGAAGATATATTTGAAGAACATGATGCGTTCTAGTTTTGAAAAGATGAGAGGAATGTCTTATGAAGAAGTTGAAAGTTTGTACCTCAGAGCATATGAAAGAGATCACAAGTATAAGCCTATTGACTATGAGGATTCTATTAGAAGAAGATTCAAAAGGCAAAAGGTGTCTGAGGAAGAAAAAGTGACTGAAAAGGTATCTGAGGTTGTAAAGGAAGAGACAGAAGTCAAAAAGCCCATTATAACCTGGACTAGGAGAAAGAGAGCAGCTAGGAAGGGAAAATTAGGTTCTAAGGAGAATTTGCAAGAGGAAGAAGAACCCTTTTCTGAGGAATTTACTATGGGGTCAATTCCAGAAAGCTCAGCTCAGCCTGCTAAAGTTGTCAATTGGCAGATCATCAAAACAGGTAAGAAAGGAGCTTATAAGATAATCAGGGAAGATTATACAGAGGTTGTGTATGTGAATTTTCCAGGGTTATTGAATGACTTGCGCAGAGATGATCTTAAGGAGCTATACAGGTTGATGATGATCAAATATGGGGATAACAGACCTGAAGAAGAATTTGAAAGAGTTCATTGGGGAGATTTAAAGACTATGTTTGATCCACCTTCTAGGACTGACAAGATTTGGATGTTGCCATTTCAACAAGAGATAGTAAGATGGGGGTATTTTGATAGTTGTCAAGTACATTGTTTGACCTTGCAGAGTGCTTATATATATATATATATGTTGGCAGAAGTTGAATATCCTTTACACCCAAGGGTATGCAAGGAAATGCTTGAGAAGAAGCTGTTAGGTTATAAGGATGATGAGGTATGTAATCAATTGTTGGAGTTAATTGAGATGCAATCCCAAAAGGAAGCTATTTGGGGTGTTTGAAAGAATTTTCAAGTTGATAAGTGAGATTAATGGAAGTTCTCACTTGGTGAATGTGCTTTGCACCAACACAACAAATGGTTATTAGTCCACCATGTCTAATCCACATAAGGACTGACTAATCCAAGAGCAAACAGCTCTGGTAAAGATACCTCAAATCCGTTTATGGCTGACAATTTGCCAAAAATTGTATGGTAATCAACTCACCATATGTGTGATAGTGAAGAGTTGGCTAGCTCACAAGAGTATGGCTTGTGTAAAGGCTGTGGAAATCCATAACTGGTTATCAATTCACCAAGGTGAGGTCTGCATTCCACCAAAGAATTGGCTAGTCCAAAAGCAAACGGCTTTTGGTAAAGACAAATCAAATCCGTTGATAGCTGATGATTTGCTAAAAATCATATGGTATTTCAACTCACCATGTTTCATGTACAAACAGTTGAAATGGTTATCAATGTACCATTGTTTTACACCAAACATTGGCTACTCCAGAGTTAATGGCTAACTGGTAAAGAGACATCAAATCCATTAATTTTCAATGATTCACCTATAAAACCCCAAAGTTAATATAATCCGAAATGACAAAAATGCCCTCAAATTTAAAATTTTGAGAACTTATGAAGTCACATTGATAACATTATATGTATCTTAACCAAATTTGAATAATAAATAAAACATTACATTATGAGTATGATGTACAAAAAAAAATAATAATATGCATAGTGCCGCCCCCTTTGACCACAAAAAGGTCCAAATTCATTTTACTAAACAAAATTAATTAGCCCATTAAGTGATTGATTATTACCCTTAATACACTAATCAAATATTCGGTTTCCTCACAATTCCATAATACCGATCTTTTTTTTTCTCACTTCACCACAAAACCCTAAACTCTCTCTACAACAAAAGTTCGGCTGCCTCTCCTCTTGCCCTCCCTATTCGATCATTGCAGCAGCAAGTGCAGTGTTTGGTGTGTTCTTGTTCTAGTTGTACCCAAGGTAATCTTATTTTCGTCAAAATTAATCCATACGATTTGTGGATGAACCCTAATCGATTCCTACTATGTTCTTTGTTTTCTGCCGATCACCAAAAGGAAGAAGGAGAAGACGTGGTGTTTTGATCTTGTTGTTTTGCTCTCTTCATCACGCTACGAGGGTAATTGTATCTCCTTGTTGGATTCTTGCTGTTATTTTGATGATCTAGTCGATTATGATACCACATAAAATGTCACATAAAATAATAAGTTATGAAAAACCTAAAAACTGTTATGTATGAATCGAACCAGGGTTTTATGGTGAAATTATTCGACTTGATTGTGTTAAGACCTGTTTTAAATGACCTAAATATGTTATGGACTCACCTAAAATCGTTTGGTGTCAAGAACTAATGAATGGAATGACGAAAACCCTAAGATAAACATGGTTCTGTGATAAACTGCTTCTGAGCTGGATTTTTATTCGACTTTAACCGACTATAACTAAATGATGAAATCGAATTTTTGGGTGTTTTAAGAGTCTAAAACTAAGTTCAATGAAATGGCTACCTCGAAAAATTTAGTTTGTAATTTTTAGAGGCCTGGAGGGTTACTTTTTGATTTTTAGAAAATTATGTGTCTGATCGGATTTGTGAGTCTGGAAAATCAGTCCGGGTTTTTGAATTTTAACCGTGTCGAGTTAGAAGGTTTCCTTTGAACTGGGTAATCTTTAGGATGTCTATTACTTCCTGGAATTTTTATAGATTTTTTTGAATTTATTTGGATGGGTAAAAAGGTATGAAATTGTCGAGTGTTCCATCAGATACGATTTTAGAACATGTTGAGAAAATGGATTTTTAATACGTACCTATGTTACTTAATAAAATCTGGAAAAATTTGATAAAATAATATAGACATTTGAGCATCTCTGGGAATTTTTGGGAATTTTATTACTGAGTTCTTATAAGGTTTACAATTTATTGAAAACCTAACAATTTCGTATATAAAACTGTGAGAAATTATAAAAAGGTTAAAAAGGTAATTAAGAGGTGTTTTGTATTTATTTTATAAACTAAAGGGTTTAAATGGTTAATTGCTAAAACTAATGGACCTAACTTGTGAACACCTGTAACTTTATACTAATTACATTTTACACCCTAAATTTATGAGAATTGCATATTAACCCCTAAACTTATGATAGTTACCTAATAAACCCTAAATTATGGAAACTACCTTATGAACCCTAAAACTTTTGTAAAAGACATTATGAACCTTAAACTACGAATATGATCATCTTTAATACTTTGATTTGACATACGAGAATGTTAATAACCAAAGTTACCTAAAATGGAATGAGAACTAAAATGAAACCTTACGATCATATGAAACTTATAAGAAAACTTATGATTATGTAGATCGGGTGAAGAAGGAGTGGCCTTCTGCTTCTTTTGATTTCATTTGCTTTCGTTGTGTGCTGTGTTAAGGTACGGATATTCTGTCTTACTCTAAGACACTTTGCTTCGTACATATATGCTTTCCCTTTTCACTAGGGATATTTTCCGATGACTGCTATGATTCCCTTTTGTTTGATTCTTGGCTCTCATTGTATGACTGCCAATCCTATATGATTCATTCTGACATTTATTTTAAATGTCTCTGCTATGATATGATTATTTGTTTGTCATGCTTTGTTGAGATACACTTTCGTTTCTCTTGCTATGCTTTGATTATGATTATGTATGCTATGATAGATCCGTGCCTGAGCTTAACTAGTTCTGGAGGTACCAGGACCATGTCTAGGATGGCACCCTAGGCATGACACTCCCGTAGAGGTGTGATAGATCTACGGCGTTCCCCCTTATGTGTATGTATTATTTGTGATCACTATTGGCCATTTATGCGTGTGTGTGACCAGTCTAGTACTGGCATACATACTTTTGATGGGAGCGTATGGATGCATCCTAGGATTTATGTGTATGTATGATTATGGTGACCAGGTGGTGTGTGCCTTACACTCCTTCTTACACTTTTGGTACTTAGAGGTCTCCCCTCTTCGTGCACTTTTATGATATGATATGATATGATTTGACGGATTTTTGTATGGAGTTCTTATGGCACATCCTTATATGACATTTTCTTTATTTCCATTTCGTTCTTATATTCAGTTCTTATTCAGTTCTCATGCACTCTTATCTTTTGATATGCTTTGATTCGTGTGACTTATGATTATGCTTTCGTATCTTTCTTTCCTTCGTTGCTTATGCTTATTTACCCTTATGATTTGTTATTCGTATATATCCGTTCACTGGGCTTTTTAAGCTCAGCCGCATTTCTTTTTCTGCGGCAGGTTTTAGTAGGAAGCTGGGTATGAGTGAAGATTATCTTTGACTTAGAAGCTATTCCAGATTAGAGATGACTAGAAGAGACGATATTTAGACTTAGAAATTATTGTAATTCATTCGTAACCTTGTAGTTTCAGATTTTCTCCTTGTAACCTTTGAAATTCATTTTGTATTATTTAGTCATATGCTTTTGTTTGCTTTGATATGTCACCATAACGTAATACTTCTACCCTTATCGGGTTGGGGTGTTACAATTATGGTATCAGAGCGACAGGCTGCGACTTGTAATGCATTTACCCTTGGCCTGTGTAAGTTTGGACCACTAAGTTTCCACTGTAGGCGCTCGTAAGACAACCTTTGAGAAATTACTTTAGGATCTCCCCATAGGAACATAAGTTATAACCGATGAGGAATGGGTAGACTAGGACATCTATGTAAGTAGCATTGCTTCCGCATCACTCTGATTCGTGCCTATGCCTTGTAAGAACATTTGTTTTATAAGCTAGAAAGTTTTGCAACTTGAGCTTAGTAACCAAGTAAGTTTGGAAATCCTCGAGAACTGCATGAACACCTTACACCATTTAGGTTTCACTTCCTGATTTTGACCTCCAACTCCGAGTTGTTTTGATAAACAGTTTGATACCTTTTCGACCATCCCGAAGGTCATTCAACCGTCATGTGTTTGACACATTATGTGAATTCATTACTTATGCTGGATATAGAAGGTATCATCTGATACTACTTGAACCGGCATAATCCATTGCTAATCCTATAAGAACTATGATAATTATTAACCACGGATATAGGAAGATTGTTTCCTCCCTTAGTATGACCTGTGAGGATATTGGATAGACATTAGGCTTCTTGTTTGACGCGATCTCTTCCTTCGTATTTTGATCCTGACAATTGCTTTGTCTTCATTGTTCAATTTGATCCCTATGTTCGAGTTCGTCTGAGTAGAAAAAGGTTGTGGGACCAGGTTCCATCTCTTCCATGTGTTGACTATGAGAAGTTTCATCTGGGTGATCGTGTTATAAGACGTTGGATGCCGATTTCAGTTGTAGTGTGATTGGACGTCGGACGAAAGAGTGTCCGAAGTGAATGGTAACAACCATAAGAATGAGAATGATTGATAGCAATCTGCCGAGGGTTGAGTGTTCGCTCTGACCAGAGACCAGGCTGCTGATACATCAAGTACCATTTCGGTTATTCCTTACTTATGCGATCGTGTTGCGTGGTTTTATTTGATACGAGAATGACATACCATGTGGTGTCTTTTGCTTTTCCTAAGCACATTAAGTCCCCTCTGCATTATTAAATTGTTACTCCTAATTCTATTTCTATGAGAATCTTGTGACTATCCATCACGAGTGTAGATTTTCGTATTCGGTTGAGGATGTTTGAAGACCAATTTCATTCTGCTAATCTGATTTCTTTGGGAATGTTCGATTCGGTTTTGGTCATGTAATTGTTGACTGAGCATTGAGATGCTAACAATAGTTATGATTTTGTCACCTCTGACGACTTATGAAACTCAAATTCCGTGCCCAGGTTTCTGACCTGACATACTATTACGATCACCATTGCTTTGAAATTCCGTATATTAATCCCTCGCGTTGTGAAGATATTCCGTTTGATGGAACTCGCACGAGAGTTTTCGATGTTGAATTTCGCGACGTATTCCTGGGTGGACTAACAAGATTCCCTCTTGAATGTGATTGTTTTGATCCGCGTATTAGAATGTGTTTTGTCATGACTCGAGGTAGACTGTGATTGCAATAAAGGCATGTGTATATGATGCAAGTATTATGACGTCTGGCCAGCGTGATAATAGTTACATCATATACCTTGAATTTATTGGAGTCACAGAATGTCTTGAGGAGTGCCTGAGGTCAGTGTGTTATTTGAATCAGAACTCTATTCATGTGTAAGCGACGTTTTGCCCATTTCCGAAATCCCTTACGAACGAAATACGTTGAATGGAAAGTATCGAAGGACCTACTTCTAGGAAGTGGTTTATCCGTCTGTGTGCGTCTCTGTGTTGTGTTTCAGTTTGGTTATGAAGAAGAATGATGGTGGTATGAGGTTGTTCTTGGAATACTGGAATCTTAGTAGTATGGTGATTAGGACTGATAACGTTATCGACGATTTATCTAATCAACTTCAGGGTGAAGTTTTCTCTATGATCGATTTGTAATCTGATTATGTCCATTTTAATGTGAAGGATCAAGATGTTCCTAGCATTGATTTGTATCCGTTATAATCTCTATGAGCATTGTGATGCCAATTGTATTGGCTACTGCTCAGACTATTCTTTTGAACTTGATGAATCATGTATTTCATGAATGCTTGGACAATTGTCATAGTATGACGATTTAGTATATTCAGGGACGAAAGAGAAACACGAGAATCATCCTTGTATTTTGGTGTTGAAAATTTCTACGTCAAAAGAACTCGATGTGAATTTCTCGAAGAGTATAATTTGGTAGAGATGAAGAATAAGTTGGAGAACTTTTGGAAAGTTAAGAGAGATATTTGTTCCTACTTGAGAAGAAGGTCAGCTATGTCCTTAGGTTATACAGAAAGATTGCTAGTGATGCATCTATGCAGATAAACCGTAGGAGGCGAACTATCAGACGCACGATTGGAGATTTGTTATGACTGATGTGAAGAAGCTCAGGAGCAAGGTGGTGGAATTATGATCTATGTAGAAGATTTGAATGAAACGGTTATGCTCGAAGCACCCCGTTCTTTTCGCTTTATACATATTAGTTGTACTATTATGTGGAGACTTGTAGCATAAATTATGACGGGATGGTATGACAACGGATGTGAATTCTTTGATGGCGAAGTGTCTAGCATGTCAACAGATTGGGAGTTAGAATCAGCGTACGAGTGGTTTTCCTCATTTTGGATGTTCGTATGTAGAAGTGGGATTAAAAATGTCAGCAACTTTGTAACGGGATTTACGCGCACGTTGGGAAGGACAAAACGATGTGGGTTGTAGTGAATCGTTTAACTTGGTGGCTCACTTGGAAGATCGGCAGAGATTTATGTCAACAGAAGATTATTCAAGCTCCTTGGCGCACCTGCAGTGATCGTGTCAGAAAAATCGAGCTTTGTTTCACACTTCCAGAAGAAATGCAGAAGACCTTCAAGACCGGCTCGAGATTTTATGGCGACTACTCACCTTCAGATGGATGGACGGACAGAGCAACTAGGTTGAAATTGAAGATGTATGGGACGAAGAGTTGACAAGTGTATTGGCATGATTGAGTTTACCTACGGAGATGTAGAACACCTTTTGGATTGGATTAAGTTGGAGATTTATTGGTTTCAGTTCCGGGATTGATTACGGTGATTGGTGGACTATGAAATTTGTATGTTTCGTACGATGTTCCCGTTGTAGAGAGTTAGATGTTGGGCGTATGACGAAGATCTGGTTCACGATGCGTTAATCCTTTGAGTTGTTGTTTTCCATACGATTATCCGACCTATTCCGTTATGCTCTCCGATACATTTCGATCCTCCGTTATGTGCTTAGTTATCGTCTGTACGACTACGTTAGCTCTTTGAGGTGTTTTATTCGTATGATTGTTCGACCTATTTTGTTTTGTTTTCTGAGGCGTTTTGATACTCCTACTTATACTCTATTGAACGTCGGTACAAATATGCTACTCATCTCATTATGTGTTTCAATACCAGTTGATATTTCGAGTTGTACTTGATTGATCATCAGTACAGTTATATTATCTATCTCATGTAAAACTCTTGATACATTTGATGATTCGTCACGCGCTTCATTGACCGGTGGTACGTTCCTTAGTTCGATCAGTATCTGTCTGAAATTGATGAGTTCTTCTATGATGACGCGCTAGTTCCCTTTTCGTTAAGAATCTGGACCGAGTTGATGAGGTTCACTCTTTAGTACTACCTTCGTATTGCTTCCAAGCATGAATGTTTTATGTATCTCTGTGTGAGATTCAATTGTTATCCGCTACGTTGTTGTTTCGTATTCCTTGGAACGAATTCGTTGTGAATTATGAGAGCCTAGGGCTTTTCAATGATTTTGATTTGGTTGGCGAGGTATCTCATCGCTTGGCGTTACCTTCCCAGTTATCTTACGTATACGATGTATTCCATATGTCACTTCTTCGTGAGTATGATTATCATCCGCTTCATGTTGTGTTTTGCCCATTCGATCAAATTTGGGAAAATCTTTCGTATAGTTAAGAACCTGAGGCTGTTTTGGAGCATCAGGAATGAGTCATGAGAACTAAAACAATTCCATTCGTAAAGATTCTTTGGAAGAACCATCCTGAGAGCGAGGCTACTTGGGAGACCGAAGAATCAATACGATCCAGTTATCCGCATTTTTCTTTTTGACTTGGTACGTATTCATTTCGATATTGCTTTCGATTTCGTATTTCTATTTCGACTTCGTGTTTCAATTTTCGAGGACGAAAATTTGTTTTTAGAGGGGAAGAATTGTAAAAACCCCAAAGTTAATATAATCCGAAATGACAAAAATGCCCTCAAATTTAAAATTTTGAGAACTTATGAAGTCACATTGATAACATTATATGTATCTTAACCAAAGTTGAATAATAAATAAAACATTACATTATGAGTATGATGTACAAAAAAAAATAATAATATGCATAGTGCCGCCCCCTTTGACCACAAAAAGGTCCACATTCATTTTACTAAACAAAATTAATTAGCCCATTAAGTGATTGATTATTACCCTTAATACACTAATCAAATATTCGGTTTCCTCACAATTCCATAATACCGATCTTTTTTTTCTCCACTTCACCACAAAACCCTAAACTCTCTCTACAACAAAAGTTCGGCTGCCTCTCCTCTTGCCCTCCCTATTCGATCATTGCAGCAGCAAGTGAAGTGTTTGGTGTTGGAGTATGCTCGTGTCATAATCACTAATTATATGGCTAGACATATGTGAGCCTATGGGGTCACACACTTATACACAGAGACACCATTTTATAGATTGTATATATCGTATTTACAATATATAAACGACTACGTAACTCGAGATCGACAACGGGTCATTAAATACTAAGTTAGACTTAGTGTTTTTGGACCGGGCCAACAACGGGCAAGCCCATTGTGGGCCCTTAATGTGGCCGGCCATAGGGGAGGTCTAAAGGGGATTATGGAGCTTGTCTAGGGGTCTTAATGTAAGATAGTAATTGATAAGATCAAAAGTGATTTGATCAAATTAATTAGAGATTACAATTAAAACCTAAAAACTAAACAAACTCTCCTCCTCTCTCCCTCTCCAAATCCACGGCACAACACAAACACCTCTAGGGTTTTGTGATTTTGATCTTTTCTTGATATCATCTATTGTAGATCATAGCAAGAATCATTGTTACGGGGTTTAGACTAGCATCGGGTGGTGATCAAGGACGTGTAGTGTGTTTCACACATAGAGGAGATCAACTTCATTGGTCTCTTGGGGTTTCATATACAAGTCGACACATACATATTGTAGGTGACTCCCGGATCACGCTTCAAAGGTATATCTCACTTGTTTATGTGTTTATTATATTTGATTGATCATATGGCACTATGGATCCGTTGTGTGGTGATGTTTATCCGCTGCATTTATATGTTTAATATGATTATTTATTTCATACATCACCTTTAGTGGTATCACGAGCCATCATATGTTGTCATATGATCATCTTGTATGCGTAAAAATGGCTAAAAACGTTGTTTTTTAATGGATTTAAAAGTGTGATTTTAAAACAGCCCCTAGGGCTTGAATATTCTGAATATGTCGACTTAATTAAGGTCTTAAGATCTGGACTTTTTGATCCTATGGCCATTTGTTATGCATACGTTGTTTATTTACTTGATCGGTACCCGTAAAATGGCCTAAAAACGCGTTTTTTGGAAGATTTTTAACCCGATTTCAAATCAGCCCATGAGGCTTATTTTTCTGTGGTAAAATGGTGTTAAGAAGGTCCTAACATCAGTGGGGTTTGAGTCTTTGGCCATTTGTCACGCGTACCATTCGGGGGTTTAATTCTTGTTAATTATTTCTTCGATTCGTTGGCTAACAATTTATTTCTTGCTATTTATTTTGTTATCCATGACAAATACATGCATGTTTGTCCATGGAGTTAGCCAACACCATGTAATAATCTTTATTTGAATGTATTATTATGTGTTCATATGCAAAGCCGATGAAAACCTAGACCACTTGTGCGTTGTGATTGTGATTGTTAGTTGGTTTTTCTTGTTTTGGGGTTTGCCATTGTTTCGGCACTTTTGTAATGTATTTCAATTTTGGTTTTTCCAATGTTTGGGCATTTTACAGTAGATACAAAGTAGATTAGTTGTATTTTACTTTATATGTATTGTAAACAAGAGCTTGGAAGCAAAAGGCGAAAGATTGAAGAGTTGTAGACTGAAAGTTGCTGCTGGACACCTGTTGGGAAAACGTGATTACCTGCTGATTGGTAAGGTATTTTTTTCTAAAATTTTTGGTGCAGGTCCACAAGACATAGGGCTACAACTTTGTCAACTGGGCCGAATCATGAGGAGGTGATCTTCCTGGGCTTTTGGGCCTTGCAAAATAGGAAAACTGGGCTGACAGAAACTGAAGTTCAAGTGCATAATGGGCCTTTTACTTGCTCATGATTTTCTTGGAGCAAGTGGGAGCCCTCCATGTGGTTGTGATATAAGTCCCTAGTTGACTCTTGGTTCTTGTGATGGCTCACAAGACCAAGCATAGGATTTTCATCGGTTGAGGCTTTGCATATTGTGGTTGTATGTTTGTTTGGTTGTTTTTTGTATGGTTGTGACTACATGAAAAACGAAAATTGTTTTCATAAAACTTAAAACAAAACATAAACCATTTTGAACTAAGTCTTATGATTTAGTTTAACTAAGTTTAAATATGATTTGAAACTTAAAATCATTGTTTTCTATATAAACAACACTTAAACCGGTTGAGATTGTTTGTTTATTTATTTATTTGTATTGTCCAAACTAAATAATAATCCACATAGGATATATATTAGTCTTGAAATGGACAACTTGACACACATAAATTAAAACAATGATTAGACTTAAGTTAAGAAAAGTTTTTAACTTGTGCTACGAAGAATGAATGCATGCTTCTTTCGTACACGCTTTTGATCCACATCAAAATATTTTACCCGTCAAAATTTAAGTCGTGCCGTCCAATTTTGAGGACACTTGCAATTACTTTTTGCCTATGCGTGGGACCTAGGTTGAATTGTAACCCAAGGTGACTATTCTCTATGCGTGAGACCTAGATATATTATCACACGTTTTCAAATTGGATGACTTAATCGAGTTAAGCGGTTAGACCTTGACCCGAGGTAAAGATGGGACTAAACATGCCTACATGACACTAGCTGTTTGACACTAGATGCCATGAGTCCCATAAGGATCTAAGAGTTGTACATGTAATACAATTGGTGATCGTCGCCTACCAATTGAATCTACTATTGCTAGCAGATCAACTGATGTGATAGTAGAAGCACAATGTGGATCTTAGCCTTTTCGTAAATTAATTGTTTTATATTATAAACATGGGGTAGTTAATTTATAAAAGGATAATTATCGAAAATACTAAAATTGAACTTTGTAAATTCAATTAATGAATTAATGCAACACAACCGTAAACAAAAGTTTGTTCTTTTCTTGTTAAAAGTACGAACTGAGTCATTCTTTCCTTGTATGAAAGAGACTTGTTCCTATCCTTTTTCTTTATGAGGAAAAGCTAGAATAGGAATATTTGAATTTTCCTAATTCTAATAAAACTCAAAGAACACCTACTCTAGAAATCGTGATGTCTTGTAAAAGTCAAAACGGTTAAGTATGGTTACACATCTTATTCCTTCAACGTTGTTTTATAACCCTAGTTTCGGTTTTGAAACATTGTAGAAATATAAGATATTTGGATAACTAAAGAACACGTTTTCTATAGCTACCAAACGAAAATGAGTTTAAATAATTAGAATACGAAAATATCAATAAACCGCAAAGTGGTAAAGGCAATTACTAGCATGATTACCTAGCAGTTTGTCTTAACCCAATAAATCTATTGTGGTACTACATACCCTTGTGGTATGGTAGACCAAGTATGGAGGAAATGCATGCCTATTTTCAAGTTAAAATAGCAATGATGGCTAGCCCATCATCTATATGTTAGAACTTGATGCACTTCCTTGAATACCTAAGTACATGTTTACTAGTCAAAGTGACTCACATTAGCAATAATGTGTAGATATTCAATGAAAGAAGGAAAGTATCTAATCGCCGATCACTCTCCACTGGTGACGAAACACATGTAATGTTGTCTAATCCAGTGGGAGCTACGTGATTATATTACTGGTGACGAAACACATGTAATGTTGTCTAATCCAGTGGGAGCTGTAAGCTTTATTACCTTGCAAGTTGCCCATCTTATTTCTAGATTGTCTTGAAATAATACATTACTTTCCACATGTCAAGCATCATAGTTTATATAAGAACCATTGCATAAATTTTATAAGATAACTTGTCGCGTTCCTGATGTTGCTTCCTGAAATGTTATCTATAAAATTGTTATGCATGATTCATTATTAAAACGATAAAGTTCTACATATCTATATTTTGATTTTTGATTAAAAATCATATGTTATCTTATACATTGTCATATTGCTCATACAAACAAACGAGCGTAGTGTTGTTTGCATGCTCTCACAATGTTGTGCCATGCACAAGTGGGAGAAATCTTAATTGTGTGCAAGGTACAACATATAACAATATGACTAATAGTTTTTCTTGACTGCAAGGTAAGAAACTAAAATTCTACTAGGACTTCTACACATAAAATGTATGTTGCCCTAATTAGAACAAATATCAAGATATCATGAAAAGCTACTTCAACATATTCACTGAATTGTTTAGTAAATATGATTATGTTTTCTTGTAAACTCATAATCATGAAGTACAAAATTAACTTGAATATACTATTGAGGCCAAGAGTCGGCACTCGTAATTACTTCTGTTGAATATGTTTAGGTCTCTTGTAAAGACACAAACATCAATTCCGTTAATTCTTGAAAGACTTATAACGTAAAGTAAGACGTTGATTTGTTATGTCTTCTTGTTAGGACATGTACACTTACGACGTATAATATTAAATGTTTATGTTTTCTAGTCAAAACATACACATGAAGTAAAATATGCAATAGGCTAAAATTACTATTGATACCATCTGGTTTGACTTGGTTGGTAGATATGTAAGCCCAAAAGTATAAGTTCATCTAATGAGTTGTGTGATAGTCTCACAACATCAGTCCTCATGGAATACCACAACTTTATGGTATGTCCATCATGGAAAATCAAACACTATTGATATTGTTTGATCTTTGATAACTTAAACTGTTTTACCTTCAAAGCTATCAAGGTTAGAAATTGGATGTGCCATGTGTACACTCAATATGATTCCAACCCAGAAGGAATTTAAGACACCATTGTATTATGGCATGGGATGAATCTCATTATGTCTTAATTGAAGTTCTGAATTTGTTAACTACTTAAGAGTAAGTAATTAACAAACTAGAGTCAAGAACTAACGGTGTATTTTGGATGTCCCACTTGAAAACAATTTATTGTTACTCAAGATGCTTAGTATCTAGAGATTAGTCTCTACATACAAAAGCAAGTGGGAGTACCTTTAGACCTTGAAGTTGTTCAAGAACTGAATACACAACCTTCTGAGTACACTTGCTAATGTCATACTAAGGTTGAACATGGATATGTTAAACCATAGATTGATATCTCTCATTCATAAATCCACAAGGATACCTCTTGCACCTGAATGATATAGTTTTTATATCAATGCTGAGGGACATAAGTTAGAGGATCATGGTGAACCTGCTAACTACTGAGATGCATTATCAGATATTGTATCTGATGAGTAGCTCAAAATTATGAATGTTAAGATGCAGTCCTTGAAAGACAATCACTCGTGGAGTTTGATTGATCTCTTACTAATCAGTTAGACTGTGAGGTTAAGAATGAGTTTCTTGATGAGAAGACTCAAAAGGACAAACTTGTACACACATTTAATGCACGTGTAGTAAATGGAGTTTACTCGTACTCAATAAATTGACTATGATTAAATCTTCCTAGCTACAAACATTAAATGTATAAAGACGATTAATTGTCATACCTGATTTCATGTATATGAAATATGACAATAGGATATCAAAACACTTTTCTTGTTGATTACCTTTGCGAGGACGATGAGTAATCAAAAGGGTTTATGAATCCATGTAATCTTTATTAAGTATACAAGATAAAAGAATCCATGTGTGGATTAGATTATGCATCTAGGAGCAGAGATCTTGTGTTAATCATAAAATCATTAACTTGATTTTGATTAATAAGATTACTCCTAAGTACACTGAGAGCAAGTTGGAGCATTTTACTTATTTTCTTAAATCTCATATGTCATTGACATATTAGAAACAATATTCCACCTAAGCTAGACTTTAATCCTTAGCTTGGAATAAAGTTTCTCTTGAGGGATTTATAAAATAAAACATATAACCTTGTTATATATATGTTTATTAGAATAAACATAAGCGGTTATTAAGTCTAAACACAATATGACACGTTATTGAGGGGAGTCTCAATGATCAATCTTACTTGATGAGATTGAACACATGATTAAAAATCTTAAGTTTGACTGAAGGATTTATCATGTAAGTCATATTGAGTATTGGACTATATATTTATCATTTGCATGAATGCAAGATGAGTTGATAACAACCAATATCTAAGTGAAAGTCGTTAGATAATTGTTAAACGAACATTATATTAGACCTACATAGGACCAAAGATATGTTTAAACGTTTACGGATAATTGAGGAGCTCTGTTTTGTTTGCATACGCTGATGCTTATTTAACTGAGATAATACTCAACCCTAGTCATGGTGGGATGTCATCATGAATGATGACATTGCTGACTAGATGTGCTCGACTGAGAGCATTAATGCGTTATACATTAAAAGAATAAGAATACTTTATAGTTTGAGAAACTATTCAGATGACTATCTAAAGTAGGTGTTTTGCTGGCTTCAAACACCCTATGGAATGTATTGTTGCGATACTCGTCTTGTACTTGAATGTGCACATACAAAGGACAATCATCATTCAAACCTTTCATGAGTTTTGAAACAAGTATTCTCAAAGTTTACTCAGATGACTACTTGTTGTCTTGTACAACATGATTCGATCATGGTGGGAACATCGGATCCCGACCTATGAGTAGTCCTATGCATATCTGTTTTTAGTATTTGGATAATGGAACTGTAAGCAGTCGTATTATACAATGAATTGATATACCGGGTATGATCGTCTTCATTTATACTACTGTGTTCTATATTTGCATGTTTAATCCATGAATAATTTATTTATTCTAAAATTATCCATTGTCGGTTGACGATACGGGAGTATCATCAAATTAAGACAAATGTGAGCGTGTTGGTGATTTATTTGCCACACTCACATGTTGTTCATTGGGATGAACATTGGATTGACCCAACCTACGAGAATTCACTACATGGATCGTCGTCAATAGTGAATCTCGCAAGAGGTTTTGTCTCTTATCCTTAGACTTGAGATGCAAGCAGGTCTTGCATGTGTGGAATTTCATTCCTTGATATGGTTAAACGCTGTCCTGAATAAGGTAGTTATAAAGGCCATTATCAGGAGTGATATGAAGCATGTGAATGACACGTGTAGTCAAAACAGGATTTGTTCCTCCACATGTTATGGAGTTAGATACTATTGGGCCCCTCGATGAATTGAACAGATGTTTGTATGGCCGTACCCAAATGAGATTAAGATGAATCTTAATTCACTTGGTAATCTTGTTCAATATCCGTATCGAGAAACATAATAGTTGAACAATTAGAATGACATTTGATCCATGTCTAATGTTCAACACGGTATCTGCAACAAAAGGATAGATGACATATAAACCATCTGAAATGAGACGTTTAAGAAACTAACCTCACATATTTCTAGGGGCTTTGGCGTGTTGCTAGACGCTAACCATTGCTTGTATAATTACTTGATTATTATGACGTCGCAAGTGGGAGCTGTTGGAGTATGCTCGTGTCATAATCACTAATTATATGGCTAGACATATGTGAGCCTATGGGGTCACACACTTATACACAGAGACACCATTTTATAGATTGTATATATCGTATTTACAATATATAAACGACTACGTAACTCGAGATCGACAACGGGTCATTAAATACTAAGTTAGACTTAGTGTTTTTGGACCGGGCCAACAACGGGCAAGCCCATTGTGGGCCCTTAATGTGGCCGGCCATAGGGGAGGTCTAAAGGGGATTATGGAGCTTGTCTAGGGGTCTTAATGTAAGATAGTAATTGATAAGATCAAAAGTGATTTGATCAAATTAATTAGAGATTACAATTAAAACCTAAAAACTAAACAAACTCTCCTCCTCTCTCCCTCTCCAAATCCACGGCACAACACAAACACCTCTAGGGTTTTGTGATTTTGATCTTTTCTTGATATCATCTATTGTAGATCATAGCAAGAATCATTGTTACGGGGTTTAGACTAGCATCGGGTGGTGATCAAGGACGTGTAGTGTGTTTCACACATAGAGGAGATCAACTTCATTGGTCTCTTGGGGTTTCATATACAAGTCGACACATACATATTGTAGGTGACTCCCGGATCACGCTTCAAAGGTATATCTCACTTGTTTATGTGTTTATTATATTTGATTGATCATATGGCACTATGGATCCGTTTTGTGTGTGATGTTTATCCGCTGCGTTTATATGTTTAATATGATTATTTATTTCATACATCACCTTTATTTGGTGTGTTCTTGTTCTAGTTGTACCCAAGGTAATCTTATTTTCGACAAAATTAATCCATACGATTTGTGGATGAACCCTAATCGATTCCTACTATGTTCTTTGTTTTCTGCCGATCACCAAAAGGAAGAAGGAGAAGACGTGGTGTTTTGATCTTGTTGTTTTGCTCTCTTCATCACGCTACAAGGGTAATTGTATCTCCTTGTTGGATTCTTGCTGTTATTTTGATGATCTAGTCGATTATGATACCACATAAAATGTCACATAAAATAATAAGTTATGAAAACCCTAAAAACTGTTAGGTATGAATCGAACCAGGGTTTTATGGTGAAATTATTCGACTTGATTGTGTTAAGACCTGTTTTAAATGACCTAAATATGTTATGGACTCACCTAAAATCGTTTGGTGTCAAGAACTAATGAATGGAATGACGAAAACCCTAAGATAAACATGGTTCTGTGATAACTGCTTCTGAGCTGGATTTTTATTCGACTTTAACCGGCTATAACTAAATGATGGAATCGAATTTTTGGGTGTTTTAAGAGTCTAAAACTAAGTTCAATGAAATGGCTACCTGGAAAAATTTAGTTTGTAATTTTTAGAGGCCTGGAGGGTTACTTTTTGATTTTTAGAAAATTATGTGTCTGATCGGATTTGTGAGTCTGGAAAATCAGTCCGGGTTTTTGAATTTTAATTTCCAAACCGTGTCGAATTAGGAGGTTTCCTTTGAACTGGGTAATCTTTAGGATGTCTATTACTTCCTGGAATTTTTATAGATTTTTGTGAATTTATTTGGATGGGTAAAAAGGTATGAAATTGTCGAGTGTTCCATCAGATACGATTTTAGAATATGTTGAGAAAATGGATTTTTAATACGTACCTATGTTACTTAATAAAATCTGGAAAAATTTGATAAAATACTATAGACATTTGAGCATCTCTGGGAATTTTTGGGAATTTTATTACTGAGTTCTTATACGGTTTACAATTTATTGAAAACCTAACAATTTCGTATATAAAACTGTGAGAAATTATAAAAAGGTTAAAAAGGTAATTAAAAGGTGTTTTGTGTTTATTTTATAAACTAAAGGGTTTAAATGGTTAATTGCTAAAACTAATGGACCTAACTTGTGAACACCTGTAACTTTATACTAATTACATTTTACACCCTAAATTTATGAGAATTGCATATTAACCCCTAAACTTATGATAGTTACCTAATAAACCCTAAATTATGGAAACTACCTTATGAACCCTAAAACTTTTGTAAAAGACATTATGAACCTTAAACTACGAATATGATCATCTTTAATACTTTGATTTGACATACGAGAATGTTAATAACCAAAGTTACCTAAAATGGAATGAGAACTAAAATGAAACCTTACGATCATATGAAACTTATAAGAAAACTTATGATTATGTAGATCGGGTGAAGAAGGAGTGGCCTTCTGCTTCTTTTGATTTCATTTGCTTTCATTGTGTGCTGTGTTAAGGTACGGATATTCTGTCTTACTCTAAGACACTTTGCTTCGTACATATATGCTTTCCCTTTTCACTAGGGATATTTTCCGATGACTGCTATGATTCCCTTTTGTTTGATTCTTGGCTCTCATTGTATGACTGCCAATCCTATATGATTCATTCTGACATTTATTTTAAATGTCTCTGCTATGATATGATTATTTGTTTGCCATGCTTTGTTGAGATACACTTTCGTTTCTCTTGCTATGCTTTGATTATGATTATGTATGCTATGATAGATCCGTGCCTGAGCTTAACTAGTTCTGGAGGTACCAGGACCATGTCTAGGATGGCACCCTAGGCATGACACTCCCGTAGAGGTGTGATAGATCTACGGCGTTCCCCCTTATGTGTATGTATTATTTGTGATCACTATTGGCCATTTATGTGTGTGTGTGACCAGTCTAGTACTGGCATACATACTTTTGATGGGAGCGTATGGATGCATCCTAGGATTTATGTGTATGTATGATTATGGTGACCAGGTGGTGTGTGCCTTACACTCCTTCTCACACTTTTGGTACTTAGAGGTCTCCCTCTTCGTGCACTTTTATGATATGATATGATATGATTTGACGGATTTTTGTATGGAGTTCTTATGGCACATCCTTATATGACATTTTCTTTATTTCCATTTCGTTCTTATATTCAGTTCTTATTCAGTTCTCATGCACTCTTATCTTTTGATATGCTTTGATTCGTATGACTTATGATTATGCTTTCGTATCTTTCTTTCCTTCGTTGCTTATGCTTATTTACCCTTATGATTTGTTATTCGTATATATCCGTTCACTGGGCTTTTTAAGCTCAGCCGCATTTCTTTTCCTGCGGCAGGTTTTAGTAGGAAGCTGGGTATGAGTGAAGATTATCTTTGACTTAGAAGCTATTCCGGATTAGAGATGACTAGAAGAGATGATATTTAGACTTAGAAATTATTGTAATTCATTCGTAACCTTGTAGTTTCAGATTTTCTCCTTGTAACCTTTGAAATTCATTTTGTATTATTTAGTCATATGCTTTTGTTTGCTTTGATATTTCACCATAACGTAATACTTCTACCCTTATCGGGTTGGGGTGTTACATTAATTTTCAATGATTCACCTCTCACAGGAGTTCACACACCTGGAAGTGATGAGAATAGTATGAAACTTTAAGAATTGATGTACAAATTGTCAATGTTGCTGTGAAGATCAGATGGTGAAATGATTGCTCAAGTAAAGGATGCTGCACAAGTTCAGATTTGATGATGTGAAGAGTTAGAGTTCAAGATAATTCCAAAAGATTAGAGTTCAATCCTCAAGAAGCTTACCAATGAAGAAACTTGAAGTTCATGGAGCATGAAGATCAAGTTAGGGGAGGATTGTTGGGAATTATTGAAGAACAGGCTTAAGTCTGCTAATGTATTCGTTAAGTCTGTTAGTTAGTTAAGTCTGCCAGTACAAAGTTAAGCCTGGCAGAACATAGTTAAGTCTGGTGACTAGAAATAGTTAAGTCTGTTTATGTTTTATAGCAGAATTAGTTAGCTATATATTAGGAAAGGATATAGTCGTATTAGATATCTTATTAGAAGATATGTTTATCCTTTCACACGTTTTGTAACATTAGGGTTTCCTTAGAGTATAAAAGGAACCCTACGGCATTGTGAAGTAAAAAACAATTGTGATATTAGTGAAAGTTTAATAGTAATATACGAAGTTAGTTATCAATTGTGTTCTTCATACTCATTGCTTGTTAAGATTCCGCATTAACAATCAATACACAGTTAAGAGTTTCTCATATAGATTGATTTGGATTTATCCAAGTTATCTTTTGTCTTACAAAGGCTACTTAGATCCATAATTCGTGTAGACCTACAAAATTCATGAGTTTGATCGACTTGATATATGGGAACTAGTGCCTCCTCCAGATTGTGCAATGATTATCGCTCTAAAGTGGATCTTCTAAGTGAAACTCGATGAGCATGGTGATGTTCTGAAAAATAAGGCACGGCTTGATGCAAAGGGGTATCGACAAGGAGAAGGCATAGACTTTGAAGAATCATTTGCTCCGGTTGCTCGAATTGAAGCCATTAGAATCTTTCTCGCTAATGCTACCAGTCAGAATATGACAGTCTACCAAATGGATGTAAAGACAGCATTATTAAATGGTGATTTGAAAGAGGAAGTCTATGTGAGTCAACCTGAAGGATTTGTGGACCCTGATCGTCCTAATCACGTCTGCTTGAAGAAGGCCCTCTATGGCTTAAAGCAGGCACCTAGGGCATGGTATAACACTTTGTCTAAGTTTCTTCTGGCAAACAGATTCTCCAAAGGTGTTGTTGATCCTACACTATTCACTAGGAAAACGGGCAAACATCTACTTCACGTTCAAATCTACGTAGATGACATTATTTTTGCCTCCTCTGACCCTAGGGAATGTGATCGGTTTTCTAACGAGATGAGTTCTAAGTTCCAAATGTCAATGATGGGACAAATGTCGTTCTTCTTGGGTTTACAAATTTCTCAAAGTCCCGGAGGCATATTCATTAATCAATCCAAGTATGCAAATGAAATATTGAAGAAATTTGGATTTGATTCAAGTGATCCGGTTGACACTCCTATGGTTGAGAGATCGAAGTTGGATGAAGACCTCTCTGGGATTCCTGTTGATCAAACCAAGTTTCGAAGCATGATTGGATCCCTAATGTATCTCACCGCTAGTAGGCCAGATCTCCTGTTCGAAGTATGCATGTGCGCTCGGTACCAGTCCAAGCCCACCAAAAAGCATCTGGAAGCGGTAAAGCGGGTCTTTCGATACCTTCAAGGAACTATTCACATGGGTCTGTGGTATCCAAAGGACACCGCCATGGCACTCACGGCCTATGCTGATGCAGACCATGCGGGGTGTCAAGATACTCGTCGAAGTACGTCGAGAGGTGCTCAGTTTCTTGGGGAAAAGTTGGTTAGTTGGTCATCTAATAGGCATAAGAGTACATCTATATCTTCCACAAAGGCTAAATACATTGCCATGTCTGCGTGCTGTGCTCAAATTCTTTGGATGAGATCACAACTATAGACTATGGTTTTGCATACAACAAGATTCCTCTGTATTGTGATAACAAAAGTGCTATTGCTCTTTGCTGCAATAATGTCCAACACTCCTGATCAAAGCACATCGATATCCGGCATCACTTCATAAGGGAACAGGTTGAGAACGGGGTTGTTGAACTTTACTTCGTGAGGACTGAGTTTCAGTTGGCTGATATCTTCACTAAGGCACTTCCGAGAGAACGGTTCCAATTTATTCTCCCGCGACTTGGCATGAAGAGTTTGACACCTGAGACCCTCAAGTGTCTTCAAAAAGAAAAAGAGGAGTAAAGGATTTGCTTCACATATCCTTGTATATATTTGTATATATTTTAAACCAAAAAGAAAAGAGAAAAATATATAACCTATAAAAACCATAAAAATCAGAAAAACACAAAAATACCAAAAATAGTTGCTCTAGGCATGTCTTCTATTTATCGATAACATTTACGGCCCTAGAAATGTCATTCAATAATAACACGGGACTTTAAATGAAGCTCGAGCAGAAGTTCAAATAAATTGTTAAAACATGTCTTATCGGCTTGCAGTTACTTCAGACTGTAACCCGTTCTTCATTATGGGGAAAGCACGTCGACAATAAGACGGCTGTTCCTCCCACTGGGTGAAGTTCACCCGGGCATGGATTACTTTATATCCATATTTCTTCGATTTGATGTACGTTTCAGTGCATCATTTCTCGTATAAGAAGAGAAGTCTTCTTTACATCACATATACTTTTCCATCTATGATTCTTCAGGGAAGTATCTGTGCTAAACTTGGTGGTACCATGATTTTTGAATATCAATCAGAATTGAACTTTTCATAAAAATTATATCACTGAATCAATGACTACTACTATTTAAATAGAAGACGGGTCATCGATTGAGGGGGAGAGTGATGATTTCAAAATCTCATATCATCAAAACATGTCACTTTGTACATAATAAGCAGTGAATAAAATGTGGTTGTTATGTGTCAGTGTATGATTTTTGTTAAATTCAAATCTTCCAAACCTATCACACCTGACACTAAAATTCTCCCTCATAGATTGTGGGGGAGCATCGTAATGTTTCATTATCAGCACATATTAAACCTGACCACATTTTCTCCCATATTTTCTAAACTTATTTAAATTAATTGGGATCACAAAATCTCAAAAGGTTTGAAATTTTTTGATCGGGGGAGAGAATGTGATTTAAATATGCAATCTGATAAAAATATGATGTTTTGGACTTAAATGTAAGCTCTCCCATATGTGCTAAACTCTTTTGTATATCAATGCACATATTGAGGGGGAGCAAATGGTTTGTGGTGACAAAAAGAATGTGGCATCTTTGGCAGTATCTCATGTGAGCGCGACTCAGACTTCAACAATGAATTGACGAAACAAAAACTGTCATTAATCGAAAGGACATGTCCTGGCCGGGTAATAATTTCAAGCTGGTCTAACCAGTGATGTAAGCGTGTCTCGAAGAGGACGTGTCTGAGTAGAGTGTACCATTTCGAGTAACTTTCTGTGGACTTGACCAGGCCGTGTAATAATTTCAAGCTAGTCTAACTAGTGATGTAAGCGTGTCTCAAATCGGTCATGTTCACTGAAAGTGGATCAATTCAAAAAGTGCAAGCTCTACCCAACATGTGCAAATTTATACTAAAAACATCTGAGCACATGTTAAGGGGGAGCATTTGAAAAGTTCAAAACTCTCAAAGTGTTTGCAAAATGTGTTTCTTAATCATAAACACTTTGAGAGATTTTTCAAATAAATGGTTTACGGAAACATAGGATAGTCATGAAGTTATAAGGTGGCTAAGGTTAGGAAAACCGTCCTATGATCTGCCAGAGCCGGAGGGATCTACCCAAGGACAATACCAAATAGTTAGTATTAGAAAGTCCTTAGGTATGATTATGAAAAAAGGAGTAATATGAGAAAGGAGAAAGAAGGGGTTGAAGAATTAAAAAGAAATGTAATAAGAAAGGGTGAAAAGAAATAGCCCTCCAATTATTCAACCTTAGGGAAGAAACCGAGTTCAATTCATATGCTATTGGTGGTTACTAAGGTAACACCGGTATTGAAGACAAGACATCATGGACCCAGTGACGCACTGCACTAAACCTTCTAGCCACTCAAGTTCTCTTAAAAGAACTTGTTTCATTCTCACGGGGAACCCTGCATAATCTATCGACCGCTCATTACGAGCTATGTTGATATTGAAACAGGAGACACCGCTCCAGTCTCCGACTACCAAAAATGCACTTATTGAGTCTAGAGCCACGAGATGCATCATAAGATCTCATAGGAAAACATGTTACTTCTGCACTGGTTGTTCAACATTAAGGACACTAGTTGTAAATTTATGAGTCCTACGTAGATCTTAGCAATCTGCCAGAACATTCATGAGGGAACTTACAAATGTAATTCTCAATGATTGAATGGAAATTCCTGTCAGGGTCAACATCAAACAGCCCTGAAAGCAGGTCACTTCGGTAATTCCTTGTGGATTACGCTTAGTGGTCGCGGCGGTTTCAAATGGTCTACAGTCGTGGAGTGAACTCCAGCGACTCACCTAATCGTTGATGTACTTCGGTAGATCTTGTAAACCCTCTCGGGGGTATCCGATTAGGAACGGCCTTGGTTAGGATTAGAGAAAGTTTTCACACTATGCTGTTAACAATCTCGAAGTCCGAACCTGTAATTACCAGACGTTTTATTGCTAACTGTCGTATGCAGGAATCCCTGGCGGTTGCAGCTGATTGCCGAAATGATGCCGATTCATCACCCCATGCTCACACTTCATCATCATAATCCAAGAAATCATGATAAATGAAAGGCCTTTAACACTGCTTTCGCAACTCCGATGCTGAAAATCATGATCCAGAAAAGTGTGAGCATGTCGGTCCAAAGATTACAACATCACATGGAGACGATGCTGCAAAAAGATGACTTGAAGACGTACGTTGGATGATGACCTCAAAGAATCCTCAAAGATCATCCAAGACAAAAGAACAGTCATCAAAAGTTCACTGCTGAAAGTACAAAGACTAAAGACTTTGAAGAATCAAAGACTACGAGCTAGGAAGTCAATTCATATGATAGAATGCTAGAATTCAAAGTGTAATTTCCGGGGTGACCTCCCTTAGGGGGAGATTGTTAGGAATATAAATATTCATATGAAGACTCGGTCACCCCGAGTACTCATTAGCATTAAGTAGCTCGTAGGATTATTAGTAATAGTTTAGTTATTCTAGTATTTGTGGAGTGGGTCGGGTCTTTACCCACTGTCAGCTCACTCCACAGCTCACACGGGGCATCTAATATTGTAGTATATATACCCCTTCCCACACATGGGAAGGGTTGGAACTTCTCACACTTACAATCTAATACAATCTCATTTTCTCTCTCTAAAGTTCCCAACATCTCATCTCTTTCTCTCTCTAATCTATTCGGCCACAAGTAATCTATACGTGTGTTATATGTTTGTGAATATGCTACACGTGCAAATGAACAGTACTGAAATCAAAATTCTTCCTAAATCTAATCTAAAACAACCTAAATTACCCTTTGGTGATTGATACCACTTTTTGTTACTAAGAATTATCATACAAGCTACCATAATTCTAGAGAGAGAAAGTTAGAGAGAGAGAGTGGAAGGTTACTTAAGAATAATGAACTTTGATTATCACATTAACCAACCAACCCTCTCCCTACAAGGGAAGGGGTATTTATAGTTTCTTACAAGTATTAGGGTGTTGCCCTAATTAATCAACATAATTAAATAAATAAAAAGACACGGCCTTCTACACAGGCCGAGCCTTAAAACTAACATAAAGGCCTAAGCAACCTATTACATAAAATGATCAATACTTGAAAACTAATAACATGTTACCAACACTTAAACAGTTTATTCAGCAATTAAACACATAATTAACACATATTCGATGAATATTACTCGATACACCGAGAATGAACTATTATCATGACTCATCACATCAATAATGTTACAATCTGTTAAAACAAGACGATAACAAAATCATACAGTTTTTACATCAATTAGCGTTACAATATGTTAAAACGTGACGATAACAAAATCAAACAGATTATGCATCAATTAGCATCATATATATCACGTAAACTACATAGCGTTACTCTAAACAACTGATTAGCCTATTACGTTTATAAATTCAATCAATAATCTGCAAAAACCATGACAATAACAAAATTAAACAATTAATATAGCTATTAAACGCATATTTTTTAAATATTACTCGATACACAGAGAATGAACTACTATGATGACATCATCACATCAACAAACGGTAAAAAGCATGATGATAACTCAACTAAATAGTTAATACCGCAATTAGGCGCATACTATCACGAATATTAATCTAAACAACTTATAATCAACACTTACGTCCGTACATCAGATTAATGATGAGTAACAACAGAGATTCAACTATTCCGTAACAAAACAGATCAATAGCCGGTGAAAACATTATGATAACACAAATAGACAGTTGATACATCATTTACACAAGAATATATCATGAATTTGAATAAATTAACTCAAAATAGCAGAGAGTAAACAATTACGATGATGTCATCAAATCAAACAATCAGTTAAAACTTGATGATAACACAAATAAGCAGTTTATACATCAATAACACGAGATAACTACATCAGTTAGTTTACACAGTAATATCACTAAAACTCATCCAAAACACATTAACGTTACAATAACCGACTACATCAACGTTCAGTTAAAACCCCTTATAAATCAATAGTTACATTCATAAATCACATCAACATCAGTAACAAAAGAAATTAAATGGTTAAAATAACAAACTACATCAACTATGAGTAAAAATATAACGATATTAACATTTTAGACTATAAAATATCATGAAATTTCATCTAAACACCTTATAATCAACAAATACACACAACGATCAGTTAAAATACGGTGATTATAAGATGAAGAACGAAGAAATATACTCAGTATTGAGCTTCTTCTGAGCGACAGTAGCAGTCAATTTCGGTCATCTCATTTTCAGATATGGGTGTGTGTTTTTTATGTTTTTTGAAGGTGAAATTAGTGTGTGAGAATTGTGAGGAGGTGTAGGTGGTTTTTATAGAGTGGGGGTGGTGTGGAGTGTGGGATATTTTTGAGATTTTGGCGGGAAATGGAATTTGTTGGATTTTGTTACGGGTCACTGTCAAGGTAACGGAATGAGCGTGTATGGTAGTGTGCGAGTTTTTAACGTGGCAAGGTATTTTTTAGACCCTCCACAATCTATCGAAACTGGCTCAATTTGCATCTTTCGTGTTTCGACACCAATTTTCTTTGATGAAGGTTTGACATTAGTATCTAGTTCTTGCATCATCAAGGCGCTTACTTTCCCAGTTTCACCTATTCTAATAGTTCCAACACCATCATCCTCTTTGACTTTCACATTTTCAGAAGCTTTAACCATTCTTATCTCAAATAAATAATAATTTTCAGAGCAACAAGAAAAAGTCCTACAAAATTTGATCAAACATTTATGTCACATATACTAGAATTTAAAACCATAGGACATGAAAACTTGAAAATGGATCTAATAAAGTAATAAGTAATAACAATAATATGATTGTAACATGATGGATGAAAAGAGAACATACCAGAAAATATGTAGTCCAAAAGTTTGACTCTTGACAGATGAGACACAAATATAAACTTTTGTGAAATTAAACCAGAATGCAAGTTGAGAATCCATGTTGTGTATTATTTCCTAAAATGAATTCAATGTTTGTGTCATTTAGCTTCTCAGCTGTTCTTGACCATATATATATATATATATATATATATATATATATATACTAGGCGATACCCGCGCATAGCGGCGACGGTGTATAATAGTGTCAGTTTGTTTTTGTGTGTGTGTGTGTGTTTATTTGTGCAGTAATTGAGAGTAAAAAAGTTTGTTCGTTAAATCGTAATTACAGTTAAAAGATTGTGTCGCCTTTTATAGGTAAGAGTATTTCCGTCTTATAAGATTACTCACTTTTTAAGTTTTAAACAAAGACCAATGTTTGACTATTTTTGCTTTATATGTAGCTTAAATAGATATAGATATAGAATTATTATGTTTTTTTTAGTTATATGGAATTGCCCTTAATAACATGGGCTCATGATATTCCTGACATGGTAAGTCAACATAACACGTTATTGACTTATTGAGGTTGGTTTTATGGGCCTCAAGGCTTATTATTATTATTATTATTATTATTATTATTATTTTTATTATTTATTTTGGTATGAAACGAACTCATTCCCATTATTACGTTATTGATGGGTTTATTGTCGAGAAACACCATCTCAAGAAAAGTTACATGTTAAGGAGTTAAATTTTGACTCGTCATGGCACTTGCAGCTCGTGCTCTTAATGATGCTAAGGAGTGTTTGAAAGAAAAGGCTCCGAAAAACTCGCGAGTGATAAATGATATCAACTATAATAACTACAACTTCAACTACATGAGGAGAACCGTTTGAATCATTAAATAAGACGTGATCAGTACAAATCAGACACTTTGCCCCAAACATTAATTGGAAATATTCTAGAGGACTCATTTGAGAAATATTCTACAAAGGATGAATGATTTTACAAGTTATTATTCTAGATTATTTTAGGGGGTATTTAGGATGGCTTATTGAAAACAGATTACGTGTTTTCAGAACGCATAATCAGATAATCAGCGATAACAAAACGTGATAATCAGATTACGTGTTTTTAAACTCAGATTGTGCTGTATGATATCGAAATAATCAGATAATGAGTTTTCTAAGTGTTTGTCAAATTAGGTTATATGTAATGTTCATAGTTGAAATGACCAAAATAGACATTGATATAATGACTTATATTTAAAAAAAAAAAAAAAAAAAAAAAAAAAACACTAAAAACTCATTTATAAAGCATAGTAACAATAGTGGTTAGTTTAGCTTTAAGGAAGTTATACAAAAAATCTAGTTCGAACTTCCAACGTTATAAATTTCTCTAAATAAAATCTTACAAAAACCAACAATTTATAGTTAAAAACACAAGCCTGATATCTCTTAGGCTGCCCACAGTAGGCACAAGAGATCGACATACGATCGATTGGGAAGATCGATTACATTAGTGTGGTGATTCAATCGCAGCACTCGATCTCCTCTACTTGGTCGACTAGGCGATCGAATGAAAAAGGCAAACAATTGCTACATTTATTATTTGATCATGGTCGCCCTTACTGGGGCACCTAATCGCCTGTAGGTCGCTGGAGAGAGAAAGCTGACGTGGCAGAGAAAAAATGGGGGATTGGGATCCCTTACTGTGGGCAGCCTTATAGATGTAGCCAACTCATGCTATTATTATTTACTATTATTTTAGTGCTTCCTACTAGGGGTGTTATCGGGTCGGGTTATCGGGTCTGTCGGGTCGGGTTGAGTCGGGTTTGGATTTTTTAAAAACTCACCCGACACCCGACCCGATAAGGATTCGGGTTATCGGGTTCGGGTGGTAGTTTGGTCGGGTTATGTCGGGTCGGGTGATTCGGGTTATCGGGTGACCCGATAGTAAATGTCGCCACTGTGTTGTTGTGCACTATTGTAATACTTGCACTAAACATGATACTAATAATATTATATGATTTGGCATATCTAATAACCAGCACTATTGTAATACTTGCACTAAACATGATACTAATAAACATGATACAAAGCAAAAATCAGTATGCGCATTCATTAATATATAACAAAAGTATAAGCTAAGATAGCAACCCAACCTTAGATTTTGATCAAACCACAACCTAAACTATAAAGCCTTTATATAGCAAGTAAAACAACAGATCTTACTACACTACAGTTGAGACCAGATGATGGGACTTGTTCATTAAAAATTATCAAATCTTAAGACTGATCACAACAATGGCCAAGTTTGATAGCTTTAAGATCATCAACACGGTATTTCACTTTTTTTAACAAGTTTTCTGAACACAAGTTAAGCTCCTATAGAGGAGTTAGATGATTGAACCTCTCCCCTATAGCGTCTAAATGACAGCTTCAATTGACAATGACATAAATGTGTAACATACACATCTCGTCACAGTAACACATTTGTAAGAGAACGCATAACAAACATCAGCATAAAAAATAAGATCTAATAATTAAAATTGTCGGGTCTTATCGGGTTGACCCGATAACCCGATAATATTTTTTATTTAACCCGAACCCGACCCGATAACACTATCGGGTTATCGGGTTCTGGTCAAATCAACCCGACTAGATTTTTTGACCCGATTAGACCCGACCCGATCGGGTTCGGGTTCGGGTCGGGTTGACCCGACCCTACAGACACCCCTACTTACTACTATCAATTTAATTTGCTCTAATGGGGTAGATTATTCTATAATTTAATTTAATTAAACCTAGTTTCCATTAATTATATAAAGTTTTACTTTTTAATTTTTTCATTCACGTCATTTACTTTTACACACACTTAGTTTGTTTTCCTCTCAACCTGTATTTCTCTCATTTATCACAGAGCTAACCACAACCACGTCCCGCCATCACCCACACATACTTCACCTAATCATAGTGTGTCGTCTGATCACCGTCGTTGCACCCCCACCGTCGTCATGCAGCACCGTCGATCGCACACCACCGTTGTCGGCATTGACGGATTAAATCGTTGAGCTTCAATTTTTTAGTTAGAAACTGAAGGTATATACTAATTACTCTATTAGTATGTAAATTAAGAGGTTAATCATCGATCTTCATTTTGTATTAGATTATGAATTTTATTCGTTTCGTTTGGGTATTCGATGATGAATAATTGAATATCATTATTTTGATACTTTTAGTTTCTGTATTAGATTGTGCGTAGCATTAGGTTTTGGTATGATATCATTTTGGGATTGTGAAGTGATGGAAATTTGATGCCTGGAAGGTGTTCGACGAAACGCCTAAGAGAGGGATGCACAATTTTGAGAAGCAATCACATGTTTAGCCATTGAATTGAGTTGGGTTGGACCAGCCGATGAACACTTTTCTATCTATCTAGTAATCATTGACCTTTGTATTGGATCTTAAACTCCTCTTCATTTAACTTATGTAGCTCTAGGCATACGAATATTGCACCCTGCCATAACCAAGTGGTTCACCTATTCTTAAATTTTTTGCGCACATCAATCTCTTGCCTCTAGTATAACAAGTGAACTGTAATGGTTGATTCCACTAGGCCACACGTTTCGAGATTTATCTATATGGGTATGCAAGGTCCCAGTGGGTTGTTTGTTGCCGCGAAAGGTCATGCTCCTGAGGTACATGCCTGATCTAAATAATTTGTATATGTTATTATTCGCTGGTTCAACTATACAATATACATGATTAGATAGAATATCAAATTATTTCGGAAGTTATATTATCTCTTCACCCGCCTGTATATATTATTAACTACGTGGAATCACCATTTAGCGGGGATACATCAAAGGACCCATTTATAAATGAGGCAAACGTCCCCAAATATATATTAGATGTTAGATTTATGACCATACGACTTAGAATGATACTTATTGTCTGGATTAGTTGGTGATGAGGCTCACTTTTAGAGTTTTAGGTTGAATTATATTATCTATTACTCCCTCCGTCCCATATTAAGTGTCCACTTTCAAAATGCACTAAGTTTTAGGAAATTCAACTAACTATACTCTCCACCAATCAAATATCATTATTACCCACTAAAGTCTCATCTCATTGGTTGGAATACAATATGGACACTTAATTTGGGACATCCCAAGATTCGACACTTAATATGGGACGGAGGGAGTATCTAATTGGGAATATTGCAGCTATGTAGTTTCCACTATTTGTATAATGTAAATATTAAAAATTATTTATGTTCTTTTTCTGTTTAATAATGGCAGGAGTAAGTAACAAGAGCCAAAAGAGCAATTAGCTTGATGGGTGCTTCGCTGTTACAAACATGCTATGGTATTTGCATCTGAATTACTGAATTTCTATGCTTATCTATGCTTATGTATGTATGTAGATAAAGGATATCCCCTTCAATATATCATTACCCGAGAAACCCATCCCAATTTTTTTTACTTGATGAAGTTCATCCTCAATATGTAAATATAAATCAGGGTGATCCTAGACTATCGGGGAATGTCCCATCTGTTAGGAACATTATGCAGTTTTTAAGACTTAGTGGTAGATTTGGTTGGTCGCGTAACAGCTCTAATTCGATCTAGGGTGTTAAGTATGTTTCTTTTCTACTAGTATACCTAATGTCATGGGTTATTGTTTGTGTATCAATCATCTATGTAGTCTTCGTACTTTGGCATGTCAGCATTAGTAAAATGCTTGAGAAGGATATTGGATAGAAGAACCAGTTTAGATACTTTGTAGAGAGAGTTGGTAAATATTGCTTTCTTTATGTCACGTGAAATTTCCTTGGATGGATTGCAAATGAGGAAGACTTCACCTTTTTCTATGGCTCCACCTCTATGCAACTTCCTAGTCATTGCCCTGTCAAAGTAAATGGCCAACATAACTAACATGTTAGAGATAACATTTATTAGGGAATATGCATATGGTCCTTGTTAACATGGAAAATCCTTGCTAATATAGAAAAAGTAAAAAGTAAAAAAAAAAAAAAAAAAAAAAAAAAAAAAAGTAATGATTTATAAATTGGCCTTTTAGGTGCTTTTTTAGAGTATATATTAAGCAACATTGAAGCTTAAAGTTTCCATGATCTATTGATATACACTTAGTTAAATAAAAATCTTTGACCTCGATCAAATGTTTAAAATACCATTGACTAATTCACTAATAGCCAATTTAAGGAAACTTTTGTGGACTAAAATCACGACCGTGTGTTAGTATCAGATATATCGTGAATAAGCTTTAGTGTGTGTGAGAGATGAGAGCTGGAGAGAATTTGATAAGTGTGTTATTTGAATGCAACATTGATGTATGATCATTCGGTTACAACTTGATACAACCCATGTGTTTTTACTTCAGGGCTTTTCAAATATAGAAGGCTTGCAAACCTGAACTTGGAAATTATTTACAAATGCAATCTTTGATCTTCAATCATGAACAGTTGTGCTTGTATTGGATACTTACCTACATAGCAAATTATTGTAAATTGCAGGGTGCAGATAGACGCTTGGTTTTGTGCTTTGTTGAGTTTTCAGATTCCAATCATGCTTTAACTGCTTTGGAATCCCTTCAAGGTTCGACTTTTTTTACTTCTTTTCTTTCCAAAATTTGCTCCGGAAGTTTTAATTGAATGGGATGCTATGCAGGTTACAAGTTTGACAACGAGAAACCTGACCCACCAGCCTTGAAGATACAATTTGCTCATTTTCCATTTCAACTACCGCCCGATAGAGAGGAGCAACGTCATGCTAATTCATTTCAACTACCGTCTAATAGAGAGGATCAAGGTCGTCTTACTCCAAGGTAACTAAAACCCTATATACGAGTTGATTAAATAATTGTAGAACATGGCCGCATTTTTGGGATTACATTCAACTACTTCATTTTAGTGTCGCATATTGTCTACAACCAACCTTCTCAATGTAGAAAAAAGTGCGTTAAGATTATCTATAAGTTCATAACCACAATGCATTGGGTCTTGGACTATTTGCTTCAACCATTGCACCTTTTGGTGGCTTCTTTGCTAGTGGCTTCAAAAGAGCCTTCATTATCAAGGTGCAACTACTTGTCTTTTATAATTTTTATGATTCATAACGCACACCTTTGTCACACATATATTTAGTTATTTATATGGTCATTTTCCGTAGGATTTTGGGGACAGTATTCCTGGACATGGTGGGATGACAGATAGAATGGATTGCCAGGTATGTTAGCAGTTATACCCTATCTTCTACATTACCTTAGTTAGAGATAAGTAAACGGATCTTGTGGATATCGAGATTTCTGTAATAATTGTAAGATAATTATGGATAATTAATTATATAATTTGGAAAATCTGAAGAAAGAAAATTTCACAGAATCATGAACACTAGTTTTGCTGTTCAGGTTGAGAATCTCTACAACCAGTGTTATCAAACGGCATTGTAAATGCTAAACAGTCTTTATGGTCTGCAATGACTTGATAATATGGCAAATAGACTTGTTGGATCATTTTTCAAACAATTTGATGTCAATTTTTGGTTGCTTGGTTTTTGGTGTTGATTATTGATTTTGTTCCCTGAACTCAAGTAACTTGCCATGCAGATGGTAATGGCGGTACTTGCTTACATTTATCACCCAGTCGTTTATTGTGGCTCAAAGCATCTCTCTAGGGATGATTTTAGACCTGGTATGCGACTCGTCTTTTTTTTTTTTGTGAATAAGTTAACATTGATCAAAGTCAGAAATAGCAAAATGGACGGGTCGGGCAGGTTTTCTAAACACTCAAAACGGCGTGGGTTCGGTTTACCACAAAAGCTTTTAAAAAAAAACAATTATAGTATTATGTGCTAGATGTGGTTAAAAAAAAAAAAATAATAAAAAAAAAAAAAAAAAAAAACAAATAATGATAATCTATCTTATAACCTGGTTGATCCGTTTCCTTGAAAGCTCTATTATTTTATTTTTATAAAACCCAAAAATATAACCCAAATCCCATTCATAGCATCTCTAATTTCAAATCATTAAATTAAGGTTTTGATTTGATATATTTTTTGTTTCAGATTGTTATGAATCTCTCATATGATGAAGGGAATTGTACTCGAAACTTGGACAGATCATTAAGGATCGGCAGTTTGGTGAATCTTGAAGAGTGTATTTCTTGAGAATTTGGTTTTCATATATTTCTAGTTGATTGCACTTGTACAGTGGTCACTCATTTGATCTCAATTTGTAGGTTTAAACTAAAAGCTTCTTGTACTCTACACATTTTTAAACAACATAAGGGTGCTTTGAGAAAGCATTTCTCATACAAATCTTGTGATGTTTGTCTTAAAAGGGGTATTATAGACTACTGTTCATTCTTGTAACGCTTATCACTTGACATAGATGGTAAAATCAGTTGATTTGTGTAAAAAATATGACGTTAACCGTCATCCAAAATATAATCATAATGCATAAAAATCTAGTGATATTGCTCAAACTAGCCGACTACTGTAATTGCAACCAAACTTGGAACACCATTAAAATAACTCTCAACCTAAGGCGAAATTGGCGAAAACTGCATACCCTAAATCAATCTTCTTCCAACTCGATTTTCAACTCTAACAACCTACCGATCATGTTATGGAGTCTTGATTAACACTTTGGAGTCGTTAGGTTTTAGTTCGCTTTTGGAATTTTAACATGTAATCAATGTTATTTATCACTTGTGATATTATACCGTTAGTAGGAATAATCGTGCTAAGCCTCTTTAAGCGAATTTTTATTTTGCTTAAAAGCAATGCTAAACTAATGCAACACTTGTTTGATTTTGAGAATACGTCGAATTTTATTTTCATAGTTTGCTTCCTTTTTATTCATTTTGATATAACACTATAAAGTCATAGAAAGTGAAATTAATCACGGTATTCTACACATGAGTAATATTACATGAGATATTACTCATATGTAAAGTAACAGAATTAGTGTCACATTATATTGCTTTATCACATGAGTTATTACTCTTAAGTAACTAAGAATGACAATTTATATACTCTTCATCTTCCTTACAGTGTTATATCACAAGGGATAAATAAGTGTCACTTACAAATATCAAAATGAATAAAAAGCATTATTAATGTCTAGTATCACTTGTGACATTTCATATACATAGTTCATGTCTAATATCACTTGCGATATTTCATAAACAAAAACCATCTTATACCTAAAAATATAAAACTATTAGAAATGTAGAAAACACATAGGTGATAATATATAAAAAGTAGAAATATCTCAGGTGATATTAAAAGTTAAAAAGCACACTTGTTTGTTTATGAAATATCACAAGTGATATTAGACATGTCATATAATATAGTTTAACTAATAAGCATTTTAAATTATCATCACCTTAAAAAATTACAACTAATACAACTTTAATATGAAGCAATCGGATAAACAAAACACATCAAACTGTTCAAACGGGTCATGAAAAACCCAAGAATAAGTAAAACATGATTTGGACAAAAATTAACTAAGTGTTAAACTTAAATCGAGAACAATTCAAGTCACTGAGAAAACAGCCTCTCAGTGAGTCATCTTCAAGATGCTTAAGGCGAATTCAAGAAGAAGGATTCACTTCTCAGGAAGGCGGTACTCCCTGAGTAGGACTTAAGCCAAAGAAGAAGATGATGGTTCAGTGAGTGTTGGACAAGAACTCACTGAACCCCAGTCTCCTCAACAAACAAAGTGATTGAAGACTGACGAACCAACGCCTGAAGAAAAGGCGGGAACAATAGGGAAAAGATCTGAGAAGATAAAAGTGTCAGCCCAACACTCTTCTCTTGTCAGATCCAACCTTCCCTATTGCGGCTAAAAGTCATGGAGTGTCAGCCAACAACTCCCAAAGTCTTATTAGCCCTTTCCTATTGGTTCTTGGAAATGACAATTACTATTTGTAATTGTCAGACACGCAACCTCAACAACTTGTATTATTTTTAATCACTTATACTTAGATTACTTGTATATAAATAGATCAGATGGGAGAGAAGTTAAAGTGTGCTTTGTATATTGAAAGCTTAGAACTTTTACAAAGTAACTTCTCTCCTACAAAGAGTATACAACTCACTGAGACAGCTCAGTGGGTATATTGTTACCACTCAAGCAAAACTTGAGTTTCGATAGGAGACACCCCATACCCTTGTCTATTCAATCCCAAGTGTTTGTTCCGCAAAACACTTGGGTAATAGATTCTTGGAATTATTTCTAATAAGAATTTAAACGTTGAAAAATATTGTTGTTTTTATATTCACGTTTTATAACTGTTAGAATTAACCTTAAACATTGTATTAGTCATAAACACAAATAGATTAACTTTCTAGTTAACTCTAATCGTGTAAAGGGACCAACAAGTGTTATCAGAGCCTCTGGTTTATAAAATCTTTTAAACTAACCAAGAGTGCTCTAGGTTTTTAAAACCAAGATCCTACTATGGCTGATATCAATGTACCCCAGCTAGTCGACAAAAAGGGTGGCAGCTACTCCGCTGTTGCACCCAGACTTGAAGCTGGGAAATTTAGCAAATGGAAGAAGCGTATGATTTGCTATCTTACCGGTATGGAACCCTACTACATCACCTGTATCAGGGATGGCCCATTTGTCCCAAAGACAGCCGCAGGGCTAAACAAGCCTGAGGCCCAATGGACCATTGATGAGAGGAGGGTGGTCAATCAAGACCAACGCTTGAAAAGCATCCTTATATCATGTCTTCCTGACGATGTAATGGAATCAGTCATCAACTGTCTAACAGCCAAGCAAACTTGGGATGACTTGGTAAACAGCTTTGAGGGTCCCTCAGATACCAAGGAAAATAGGGTCATGGACCTTAAACTTGAGTATAATACTTTCAGAGCAAAAGACTCTGAAAGTCTCTCATAGACCTACACCAGATACAAGACTTTGATAAATGAATTATCAAATGATGGTGTTGTACTGTCTAAGCATGAGACAAATGTTGGCTTTGTCAACAGTCTCCCTGAGAAGTGGCTCAACTTCTCACAAGGCCTGAGGAATGCTAACCACATTCAGACCCTTGAGCTCCCTGAAATTTATGGGAAGTTTGTCTATGAAGACAACTTGATCTTAAGGAGATACCCTGACTCAAAAGCTCTTGAGTCCAAAAAGGCCTTAACCTCCACACCCATATCAACTGCTTTCTATTATAATGGTGTTGTGCAGGATATTCAAGAGGATTCTGAAGAAGAAATTGATGAAAGGACTGGTGAGGAGTACCTGAACGACTTGAACTTGGAATTCCAAGAAAGGGCACTCCTTGCTAGTTCAAGACGTTTCATCAAAAGAAATCAATCCAACTTTACAAAACCAAAAGCAAATGAGACCACTGAATGCTTTAAATGTGGTAAAAAGGGTCATTTTGCTAGGGACTGTTATTCTAAAACTATCTCAGAACCCTCTTACAAGTTCTCAGGAAACAGTTCCTCAGGAACTAGCAAGTTTCAACCTAAAATGTTTCAGTCCACCCAACAATTTCATAACAAGGGTAAAAAGGATTTTGAAACAAAATATAGGAAAATCAAAGCTAAACTTGCACTTCTTGAAACTAACCCCATATTGTCTCAGGATGCTCAAACATCTAAACCTATTCAGAAAAAGAACAAGGTATTAGTTGCAGAAGCATATGACTGGGATGAAGAAGAGGTTTCCTCAGATGAGGAAATAAGAGTTAGTGCACTGATGGCACTTTCTGAAGAGGATCAGGTGGCTGTGGGAAAAAGCCATGCTAGGAATGGAGAGTGGGTCAACATCACCATGAAAAAGGTAAATACTTTACTTTCTATGGATGATGATTCTGATTGGCAGTCTTACATGAATTATATTTGTGTTGATCTAAAGTTTGTTGAGGAACAAAGGCTTGACCTGTTTTCAAAATATAACAAAATTGTGTCAGAATTGAATAAATGTAGAGATGAACTGCTTACATTGAAACAAGCCAAACTAGAATCCATCACTCTACAAATTCAGAACACTGAAATTTTGAAACAAAACCAAGCCCTTCAAACAGAACTTAAGAAAGAAAAAGCTGTCATTCAAAGCTGGACCAAAAAGAACCCTAAGGTCTTTGATTCTGTGGGCTTAATTCCTCAGATAACTATAGGAATTGATCCCCTCACTGAAACCTCCAGTGAGAGTCCCAGTGAAATGACCTTTGTTCCAGCTGGGATATCCTTTGAGCAAGAGATGGAACCCAAGTCAAATGACTGGATTGTCAAGGACAACTCAGTCAGTAAGTTGCCAAACTTTGAGACTGGAAACATCTTGCTCCCTGAAAGTCAGGCTCTGAAAGGTATGCTTGGACTCTTTGACCAACTCAGTATTTCTGATCCAATCAGTGAGCCTGAATCTGAATCAACTCCTCCACTCCCTCCACTAAATACCCTTCAGGGTGCTGCACCATGCTCAGACCTCCCACCATTGGTCTACTCCCCACACTCTCCAAAGGAGAGATCAGGAAAAGGTAGAATCCTCCTGAAAAGACCACCCCTTAAAGTCTCAGTAAATACTGATGACTCATCAACTTCAGTTCCTTCTGAAGTTGCAACTCAAAGTCCTGATCCAATAATTGATCAGTTGACTGAAATGGTCAAGAAGCTAAGTGAGAAGATTGTATCTTCTGAAAAACCTTCTCATTTAAAGAAGGAACAAAAACTAGCCTCCTCAAAGACCAAACCCAAACCAACCAAACCCCTGAAAAAGTGTGAACTGTGCAACTATACAAATCATCTCACTGATGACTGCTATAGAGTCCTTTACTGCATGATTTGCAAAAAGGAAGATCACAGGACCTCTGATCATAAAAAATGCTCAGTCATGTCAAACTTTTCAGGACTTAAGACTCAGTGCCTGAACTATCCTTCTGATTCTAAGCAGAAACAGAAGCAAAAGGCCAAGCCTTTTCCACCTTGCCCATTGTGTGGATTCAATGACCATCATCCTGAGGATTGTCAAAATGACAAACACTGTGAATCTAGTGGAAGTACCACTCAGAAATCCTCAGGAAAAGAGAAGGTCATTCAGTCAAAAATAGGAAAGAATAAACAATCCTCTCAGACTACTGAGGCTACCCCTGCAATTAAATGCAAAACATGTGGTAGCTCAGTCCACTCAACCTCTGACCATGAATCAATTAATACTTTCATAAAGACCTACAATACCAAACCCTCCATGAAATGGAGTCCTAGAAAGAACTGACCCAGTTTACTATTTGTGCAGAGGCATGCCAGGGATCCTGTTTGGCATCTAGATAGTGGATGTTCAAGGAGCATGAAAGGTGTTAAGGAATGCCTGCACAAATATGTGGAAGAATCAGGACCCAAAGTGATATTTGCTGATAATTCATCATGTCTCACTGAAGGCTATGGTTCAGTAAACTGAAATGGTATTGTCTTTACTAGGATAGCATATGTAAATGGTCTTAAGTATAATCTGATCAGTGTCAGTCAACTATGTGATGCTAAATACATAGTTCAGTTTGATGATAAGCAAGGAACCATCTTCAATGCAAATAAGGAAATTGTCCTCATTGCACCAAGAAGACAAGATGTTTATGTACTAGACATGTCCAGTCTAACTCAGGATGGAACTTGTCTCTTTGCTAAAGCCACTGATACACTCAACTGGCTTTGGCATAAGAGACTCACCCACCTGAACTTTAAAAACATAAACAATCTTGTAAAACAAAACAAGGTCCTTGGCTTACCATCACTTGTGTTTTCAAAGGATAAACCATGCTCAGCTTGTGAAAAAGGTAAACATCACAGAGCATCCTTTAAAACCAAAACCAACTTTTCCATCAGGAACTGCCTACATCTTCTCCATATGGATCTATTTGGACCTGTCAGTCCAAGGTCTACTAACCATGAGAAGTATACTCTGGTCATTGTGGATGAATACTCTAGATACACCTGGGTATTCTTCCTGATCAAAAAGAGTCAGGCAGCTGAAACAATCATGTCTTTTGTCAGGAACATTGAAAATCAAAATGACATTAAGGTCAAACAGATTAGAACTGACAATGGGACTGAGTTCAAAAATTATGAACTTGAATGTTTCTGTGATGAGAAAGGTATTTCCCAAAACTTTTCCTCTCCATACACACCTGAACAAAATAGTGTTGCTGAAAGGAAAAATAGAACACTCATTGAAGCTGCTAGGACAATGCTATGTGGATCAGTCCTTTCCAACCATTTTTGGACTGATGCAGTCAAAACTGCCTGTTATACACAAAACAGATCCATAATTGTCAAGAGACATGGGAAAACCCCATATGAGCTATTCAAAGGAAGAATCCCTGACATCAGCTACTTTCATGTCTTTGGGTGTCCTGTGTTTATTCATAATCACAAGGATCACTTAGGGAAATTTGATGCAAAAGCTGATGATGGATACTTCCTGGGATACTCACTTGTCTCAAAAGCCTTCAGAGTGTTCAACACAAGGAGACAGCAGACTGAGGAAACATTTCATGTTACCTTTGATGAGAGCACTGATGCAATCAGGTTCTCAACTACCTCAGTAGAAGAAATAGGAATTGATAATTCTTCAAGATATCCTCCTGATGAATATCTTCCTGAAAACAATCTTTCTACTCAGTATCAAGATGATGCTAACCTCTCCTATTACATAATCCCTCACAACCTACCTAACCCAACCATCACTGAGTTTGTTGAGGCACATGCAAACACTGATGAAATTAATCAGTCTGTTCAAAATACTCAATAACCAAACAATCTCAGTGATCTAGTAGATACTCAAGATCCAATCAATGATCATGTGTCTACTCCTGAACCAACCCCTTTACCCAATCAGGCCTCCACAAGTTCAAATCTGTATCCAGGACCTCAGGAAAGTTGGACTAGGTCTCAGGACATTGAACTTGTCAATATTATTGGAGAGCCTACTGAAGGCATGCTCACCAGGAGCATGGCTGCTAGTCTAAGAGCAGCCTCATCCAATGAATGCCTATTTGTGGACTTCATTTCCACAATTGAACCCAAAATTGTTAAAGAAGCACTTACACATCCAAGTTGGGTTCAGGCCATGCATGATGAACTGGAACAATTTGACAGAAATAAGGTAATGACCTTGGTCAAATGTCCTGAGAATGTCTCAGTCATTGGCATGAAATGGATATTCAAAAACAAAACTGATGAAAATGGCATAGTTATTAAAAACAAAGCCAGACTTGTAGCCAAAGGCTATAATCAACAAGAAGGCATTGACTATGAAAAACCCAAGAATACGTAAAACATGATTTGGACACAAATTAACTAAGTTTTAAACTTAAACCGAGAACAATTCAAGTCACTGAGAGAACAACCTCTCAGTGAGTCATCTTCAAGATGCTTAAGGCGAATTCAAGAAGAAGGATTCACTTCTCAGGAAGGCGGTACTCCCTGAGTGGGACTTAAGCCAAAGAAGAAGATGATGGTTCAGTGAGTGTTGGACAAGAACTCACTGAACCCCAGTCTCCTCAACAAACAAAGTGATTGAAGACTGACGAACCAACGCCTGAAGAAAAGGCGGGAACAATAGGGAAAAGATCTGAGAAGATAAAAGTGTCAGCCCAACACTCTTCTCTTGTCAGATCCAACCTTCCCTATTGCGGCTAAAAGTCATGGAGTGTCAGCCAACAACTCCCAAAGTCTTATTAGCCCTTTCCTATTGGTTCTTGGAAATGACAATTACTATTTGTAATTGTCAGACACGCAACCTCAACAACTTGTATTATTTTTAATCACTTATACTTAGATTACTTGTGTATAAATAGATCAGATGGGAGAGAAGTTAAAGTGTGCTTTGTATATTGAAAGCTTAGAACTTTTACAAAGTAACTTCTCTCCTACAAAGAGTATACAACTCACTGAGACAGCTCAGTGGGTATATTGTTACCACTCAAGCAAAACTTGAGTTTCGATAGGAGACACCCCATACCCTTGTCTATTCAATCCCAAGTGTTTGTTCCGCAAAACACTTGGGTAATAGATTCTTGGAATTATTTCTAATAAGAATTTAAACGTTGAAAAATATTGTTGTTTTTATATTCACGTTTTATAACTGTTAGAATTAACATTAAACATTGTATTAGTCATAAACACAAATAGATTAACTTTCTAGTTAACTCTAATCGTGTAAAGGGACCAACAAAAAGACTTCAAACGAGTTTAAATATCATCTTTTTTGTTGCTATTTTCAACAACTTATATGAATTAAGCGTATTGATTTAAAGGTTCAAATATTATGTGTGATATATAGTTGGAAAGCTTAGAATATGTACTTTTCAATACAAAAAAAGTTCAATCTTTTGGAGTTATAAATTAATACTTATGCTCGTTTTATGACAGCATATTAAGCGTTCAAACATACAGATTATTGTTATATCACATGTGATACGTCAAGCGAGTTTGACTTAAAAAAAAACTTTTATTTCCCTTAACTCTATGCACAAACTGTATTGATCTGGGTGTTCACGAATTATGTTTGATAAATGGTTGAAAAAGTAAGGATGTTTATTTTGTTTGTTAACATGCACTTTTTCTTTTGAGTTATATATATTCTATTTATTTTGTACACACTGATGCAGAATTATATGCTTTTGAGTTATTTGAATATATATATAACTAGACATAAATGATGTCTACTTTTGGTCATTTTATTATTTTGTTACATGTGATATTACTCATATGTAGTATACCAGAATTAGTGTTACATTCTAATGCTTTATCACCTATCATATTACTCAGATGTAGAATAACATAATTAGTGTCATATTACATTGTTTTATCACATGATATATTACTCTTAAGTAACTAAGAACGACAATTTAAATACTTTTAATCTTTCTTGTAGTGTTATATCACAAGAGATAAATATCAAAATGAATAAAAATGAAGCAAACTATGAAAATAGAAACTTGACGTATTCTCAAAATCAAACAAGTGTTGCATTAAATTAGCATTATTTTTTAGCAAAATAAAAATTCACCTAAAGAGGCTTTAACCCTTTTGTTTCTAATAACAGTATAATATCACAAGTGATAGATACATTAATTGCATTTAAAAAAAAAATATATGTGCTTGTCCATTGCGATTAAAGGCACAAAAACCATCTTGTAACTGAAAATTATAAAAATATTAGAAAACACATAGGTGATAATATATAAAAAAATATACAGAGCAATGAAATATCTAAGGTGATATTAAAGGTTAAAAAATCATACTTGTTTGTTTATGAAATATCACAAGTGATATTAGACATTAAATATTTTTATAAAATATCACAAGTGATATTAGACATGTAATATAATAAAGTTTAATAATAAGCATGAAAACGGACGAAAACGTACGAAAACTTAAATATATAAAAACTGCCGAAAACGGACGAAAACGTATGAAAATGGACGAAAATGTCTGAAAACAGACAAAAACGTATAAAACGGACGAAAACGTATGAAAACGGACGAAAACGGTAGAAAACGAACGAAAACGTATAAAAACGGACGAAAACGTCTAAAAATGGCCGAAAACGTAAAAAAAGGACAAAAACGTATGAAAACGAACAAAAACGTCTGAAAACGGACGAAAACGTATATAAATGTATGAATACGGAAAAAACGTATGAAAACGGACGAAAATGTATAAAAACGGACGAAAAGGCCTGAAAACGTACAAAAACGGATGAAAATAAACAAAAACGTACAAACCGGATGAAAACGTATGAAAACGGACGAAAACGGACAAAAACGTCTATAAACGGACGAAAACGTATGAAAAGAGACAAAAACATATAAAAATGGACGAAAACGTCTGAAAACGGACGAGACATTTAATAACGAACGAAAACGTTTGAAAACGGACAAAAAAGTAAAAAACGGACGAAAATGTATTAAAACGGACAAAAACATCTGAAAACGGACGGAAAAGTATAAAAACGTATGAAAACGGAGAGAAACGTATAAAAATGGACGAAAACGAACGAAAATGTCTGAAAATGGGCAAAAACGTCTGTAAACAGACGAAAACGTCTGAAAGCGGACGAAAATGTATAAAAACGGACGAAAACGTATAAAAACGGATTAAATCAGACAAAAACATCTGAAAACAGAAGAAAACTTAAAAAACCGGACGAAAACGTATGTATATCTTTTTCAGGTAAGCTTCGATACTAGCGACAATCTCCTCCCCATTTGGACCGGCAAGGTGGGGGGCGAGATCAAAGAAATGCTGCAATAAAATATAATTAAAATAAATATACAAACTTAAATAATGAGACAAATTTAAATAAATAAACACATTTAAAATAAATAAACACAATAATTAAAAAAATAAAAGATAAAAAAAAAAAACTTACGTTGAGCCGGTTATCCACATGTACCTTCGAGGCCTCTGGAACAACATCCCACGAATTGTAATACAGTGGAACGGTGTCCCGTATCAAGCTCCCCACAAAGTTCGAGAACCACGGAGCGTGAGGGCCTACATGCTGCCACATGCCTTTGGCATTCCTATTGAATCTGATAGAGACCGGGCGCCCTGTGTCATTCCTCATGGCATGTAAGGCTGCGTTCTGGGTGGCACCGCGAACCACCTTCCCGCCTTTCCCTATTTTCGACCCAGGCTTAGTAGGCTTAGGCCTGGGAGCTCTCGAACTAGAGCCTGCAAGTAATCAAATTAAAGTGATGGTGACATAAAATAACAAGTTATCAATTTCAAATAATGATCAAGTTTAATTAAAATAATGGAGAAATTCTTACGCTCGCAATTGGTGCCTATCCTCCTCGCGGGATCCCGGGGTGGCTCGTGGCCTCCATCACCACCATGGCTCGTAGGCATGACATCCGCCATCTGTACTAGAACATAGAAATTAGTGAAGAAACACATATACGCATATATATACACACATTCAAATAAATAACAATATAAACCAAAAAAGATAATAACAAATAATTAAATAAATAAATAAATAAATAAATAAATAAACACATTTAACAACTCGATAACAATTTCATTCAAATAAGTGTCGTTTAACAAATTACAATTTGAGATCAATCTCCTACATCACTAAGATAAAAATCATCATTATTAGTGCCAGCTTCATCTTCACCATCGACGTGGTCTTCATGATCAGATGCTAAATCATGAGGAATGTGGTCATCATAATCAATATCATCGTCGTCGTCGACATCAGTGATAATTGGTGCTGGTGGTGCCTCAACTTCCGCTGGCTGGACATCTATATCTATGGTGCTATAATTCAACTTTTCCAACTCAGCAGAGAGTGTGACATGTGATGAGTTGTTGTCATGTACAACATCTTGGTTGTCTTCTACCACGATGATATCCGGGTTCCAAATCTTTCGATGATAAGAATCTTGGACGGCCTTCCAACTACCACGTTTACCCGGGAAATCAAGGTAAAAGACTTGTGTTGATTGTGTTGCAAGAATGTATGGTTCATTTTGAAATGATACACGGTCTGTCATAATTTGTGTAATGTTATTTCTATACGTACAACGTTTTATGCGACCCTCGTTATTAGTGTCGAACCATTTGACTTTGAACAGCACAACCTTGAACGGAACATACAAAAACTCGAGAATTTCTTCAAGCTGGCCATAATACATTCCTCCGCTAGGATTAGGAGTTGAAATTCCGCTGTTCTGAGTTGAACGACGTAAATCACGGTCGTGTACGATAAACTTCACACCGTTGACTACGCAAGAGTCGACTGAGACTGCAGTGCATGCTGGTCCACAAGCCAAAGCGAATAACTCGGAAGTACAACTTGGGTCATCCTTTACTTTTAATTCACGAATCTATGAAAAAGTTAAGAATAGATATAGATGAGTAATAGTCGTTATTTTTACAGGGTAATACATACAATAAGTCTACCTTGCTCCCAAACCAGCGAGGAAATCCTTCTTGTATATCATTGCCAGGAAATGCCCTGTAAATGTTCATGATATTAGAATAAGTCGTCGAATAATAACTTACGTAAAACACATTTTGAAATAAAACGCGTACCTCTCGTACTCGTTCACGTACGGGTCGATTTCATGACTGTTGGGTAGTACATACCATACTACTTTCTTCATTGTGTCTGGTTGAACCCGGATCAATGATTGCTTGCCATTCAGTTTACAGATTGATCGAAACACCTGAAATTGACTTGTTGGGCTTGGACCGTCCTCATTCCGGTCAGGACGATTAAATCTCGTCTCAACACCCCGAAAATAATGCGAACAGAAAGTTAATGCTTCATCAGCAATATAACCCTCCGCTATTGAACCTTCGGGCTTAGCTTTATTTCTGACATAATTCTTGAGCTTTTTCATGTATCTTTCAAATGGATACATCCACCTCATGTAAACAGGCCCGCCTTCAATAGCCTCTTCGGGTAGATGAATAACCAAGTGAATCATTATGTCAAAAAAAGCAGGAGGATAAATTTGCTCAAAACTGCACAAAATATTGATGAGTTGTTCTTTAGCTTTCATCATGTCATCCACCATCAAAGTTCAAGCGCATATTTGTTTGAAGAATGAACAAAGCTCGATTATTGGTGTTGCGGTGGTTTGGTCCTTCAAGTAATTTTGAAGTCCAGCAGGAAGCAACCGCTGCATCATTATGTGACAGTCATGAGCCTTCAAGCCTGTTATGTTGCTATCATTGTCGGTCACTTTATGCTTGAAGTTAGATCCGAACCCATCAGGTAGTTTCACACCTTTGATGAATTGACAAAAAAATCATGATATTAGAGTAAGTCGTCGAAATGGATACGCGAATAGAATTGGAACAAATAAATTTTGAAATAAAACGCGTACCTTTGATGAATTGACAAAATTGTTTTCTTTCTTCAGCTGTGAAAGAGTACGTGGGATGAGGCTTAGAGCACTTCCCGTTTCCTTTGTTGACGAGCCACAACTCTTCACGAATTTGCAAATTTTCTAAGTCTTGTCTTGCCTTGTTGGTGTCTTTTGATTTGTCATTCATTAACAAAGTACCCAACACACTCTCACACACATTTTTTTCGATATGCATGACATCTAAATTGTGTTTTAGTGTAAGAAAAGACCAATACTTTAGCTCGTAGAAAATGGATACTTTGGTCCAATTCAATTCGCGAACAGGATCACGTTTTTTCTTCGCACCCTCAAAACTTGGATGTTTCCCCGGGATACGTTTAGGCAATCTACTAAGTTGATTCAAGATGACATCACTGGTAAGTTTTCTAGGATGTTGTCTATGATCATCGTCCCGAGTATAGAATGCCCGTTTATTTTTCCGCTATTTATTGGTCATTTTTAAGAATCTTCTGTGACCAACATAAGTGGTTTTGCCTAACACGCGAACAGATGGAGTGTCTATATTACATGTCAGACAAGCCAAGTAACCTTGCCCACTCCACCCAGACAAACTACTTCGAGCGGGAAAGTCATTGATAGTCCATAAAAGCGCTGCTCTCATACAGAATTCAGTGCCAGTGGCAACATCCCTAGTCATGACTCCATCTTTCCATAGAATCTTTAGGTCTTCAATCAAAGGCCTCAAGTAAATATCTATGTCCTTCCCAGGTGATTTAGGGCCCGGAATTAACAATGTCAACATAAGAGAAGTCTCTCTCATACATATCCAGGGAGGCGTATTGTATGTTGTTAATATGACCGGCCACATGCTGTAAGACTGACTAAGGTTGCCGTACGGATTGAAACCATCAGCAGCCAACCCTAATCGGACGTTTCTTTTTTCATAGGAAAATTCTTTAGAATACTTCATGTCAAATTTCTTCCATAATTGACCATCAATCGGGTGTTGCATCTTACCGTCCTCCGTAGACTGCCCAGAAGCATGCCAAGTCATATGTTTTGCAGTGTGTTTAGACTTGTACAAACGCTGTAGTCTAGGAATGATAGGAAAATAACGCAACACCTTGTTAGGAACTTTCTTCCCCAGTGTGTTCTTGTCTTTCCATCTACTAGCATCGCAGATGGGACAATTCTACAAATCTTCATTACCCTTCCCCCGATATAAAAAACAGTCATTTACACAAGCATGTATGGATTCGTATCCTAACCCGATCGTTTTATATGTTTTCTTTATTTCATAGTATGACGATGGGATTTTGTATCCTAGAGCGGGTGGGAAACATTCTTTGAGAAATTTTAGGGTTTCGTTAAATGTGTTGTCACTCATTTTACCTTTGACCTTGATGTTCGTAAACTTTGCCATAAAGTCCAATGAAGACATCCAATTACAGCCCGGGTATAGTGGCTCGTTGGCAGTGGTGAGTAACTCTTCAAACTTGTTACGTTGAGGAGTTGGCTCGTTGCTTGTCTCGCCAATATTTCCTTCAGTTGGCTCATTTTGTTCGTTATTCGGACAAATATCATGAAAAAACTCAGCCATATCACTCCCATGTTGATTCGTGGTGGGTACTACTGTCTGCTCATCCGGTTCACCGTGATTATACCATTTCGTATAACTTTGGTCCCAACTGTATGAGATTATGTGATTAAACAAATCTTCGTGTTTTACCCAACGAAAGTTATGACAATAATTACATGGACAATAAACATTCCCATCAATATTCACAAAGGACTTGCAATACTCACAAAAAGCTCTAAGACCTTTTAGAAATTCGCGGCTAGCACGAGGTTGAGAGACCCAACTCTTATCAATTGGCATAACTGCGTTTTAATGATGCAATAAATAATTATTTAGAATTAAGCATGTTCAAAAAAATCTACACATAAATACATAAAGGTGGAATCACGAGTTGTGCGTTTTGTTCACCTAATCCAACTATGGAAGAAAATCCTAACCCACACTTTGAATGTTTCGTCTCATATATGAATGCGTATAACTGAATTTACTATTTGAGAAAATTTCGGCAGCATTTCCCCTCAACTCCCCAAATATGTGCATTAAAGACATATTCGTAGGAGTAAAGGGGAAACACTGTCGAAATTTTCACAAATAGTAAATCAATTATACGCATTCATATCCTAAATGAGACAAAACATTCAAAAAGCAGTCCCAAACAGGGGACTTTCCGAAATTAATTTCTAATAAATTAATTTCGGACGGGTTTTCTATGGGATGATTAACTTCGGACGGGACTTTCCGAAATTAATCACTAAATTCCTAAAGTCATTTATAATAGTCTAACACACAATACCAATATACATAACATATTAACATTTGTAGCTAACATAATGATTCATATATGAAATTACTTAGACAATTCATCAAACACACATATATAAATGGTTTTATATCGCAGTTAACAATATTACTTATACATAATGATTCATATATTATGTTAGTGTAAGCAGTCTCGTTGGGGAGATTGCTAGTGCAAGCAATCTCGTTTGTTTTGATTGATGACAAACATGTAACTTGATACATAACGTAAAATATACAAGTTACTTGTAATCTTACATTGTCTCAACATACATTCAACATCTCTCAAGTCTTCGTATGATACAACACAGGTTCGTACATGTTTGTTATGTGGCATTATGATCAAACCTTAACAAACCATTTAGAATGTTTAAAATACGGTTAGGTAATTAAGTATTTTAAAAAGGCTAATCATTCTACTTAGAACCTCATTTTACATGTTACATGATCTCTAGGATACATGTTACATACATATACACATTACAAAGTTCACTAGGAATAACATATACAAGTTTACATGTTTATTTCTTAAAATGGAAACTTTATTAGTTAAATATTAGGATGACATCATGGCATGCATCATGAATGATATCTTGGATAGATTTTGTAATATCTTGTTTAGATTCTCAAGTTACATAGTTGACATTTGAAGATTTCATAAGATTTAGTAAGATTTGCTAGCTGTCACCCGCGGATCCAAATGACATAAAGCGCGGATCCAAATAAAGGGATCCTTCAAATCCGCGGGGCAAAAATCTTGTTGGCTATAAATAGAAGCCCATTGTTTACCCATTGTTTATCCAACTTAGAACACACATTCCCTCACTCATTTCACACACTTAGATCAGTAGCTAAACATGTAGATTCATACATTAATCACCTCATTACATAATGATCATAATGTTACTAACTTTCATTATGTTGTAAGCATACACTTGTTATGATCCTGTGAAGCAAGCTCAAGATCACAAGTCATCATCCATAGCATACTTACTAATCCACCATGAAGATGCATATATGAAGATCCATCACAACAAGTTTAGGGAGCTTGTGATCTTCATACATTGAAGGCTTCCGATCAATGGAAGTTCATATAGTGTAGGCATTCATATCCATGATACACTTATGTCATGGATCATTGTTGTAACCATCATTGTATCATTTAGATCAGTAGAGTGAGGTTAGTATTTTAGTCCTTAAAATACAAAGAGTGTTGGGAGTGGTTGTACCCTTGTAAAGAACTCGACATCTAGCTTAGTGTCGGAAATTGTATAAGCGACGATGGGAGTGGTTGTACCCTTGTAAAGAACCTGGTGTTTAGCTTAGTACCGGAAAAGGAAGTAAGCGACGTGTAAAGGTTTTCTCCGCCTAAGAAAGGGAGCTTGTTGATCTAGTGAAGTAACTCTCGAGTTGGGTACTCGGGGAGTGGAGTAGGGCGGAGAGGAGCTCCGTGACCGAACCACTATAAATCATCGTGTTCGGTTTGCGCTTTCTTTTACTTATCTCTTTACTTTTATATTTGCATTATGTGATTGCTTGTGTTGTGATTATGTGATAATACTTGTGTGACAACTTGGTAGACATAAACTACAACAGACAGTGTTCATATTAGAACTAGCCGAATTGGAAATTTGATACAACAAGTTTTAAGTTTTAAAACGGTAAACGTATTCAACCCCCCCCCCCCTCTACGTTTTCACAATTGGTATAAGAGCGGGTTGGCTCTCATTTTCAAAACAAATGGTTTTTAAAATAGAGTAAAATCCATGTATCAAATTGCCTCTGAAGCAGAACATAATATGAAAAATGTTTCGCTAAGTATACTTTGAAATTTTGTTGTTAAATATCACTTTGTATACAAGCTTGAAGGTGTTCTTGAAAAATAAAAGAAAAATATTTCTCAAAAGAATTTGTAAGTGTCAAATTATGTGCTCAGAACTAATTTACGAAAAATACCATTTTGAAGGGAGTGTTTGGAATAATCATTAAGTTAGTTGAAAAATCACCTCCGTAATATTTAGATAAGTCACATAGGTAGAAATGTTGTTAATATTTGTAATATATGCCTAAGATTAAGTGTAGCAAGTCCCACACACTTTCGCTATGTCAAAATATGAGTTTAGGATAATCTGTCACAGGTCTCGGTGGATCCAAATCACATAAAGGGCGGATCCCTCTAAAAGGATCCGTCAGATCTGTCGGTGCAGTACTCAGTTTTTGTCAAACTTCAAAAATTCATAACTAATTAACCGTAAGTCCGTAGGAGTCGCGCCACCTATCATTTTGAAGGGAATTAAGTCTATTTTCATTTAAAAATAGTCTCATGGCCTAGATCTAAATTGAAGTAGGTAAAACAAATCAAATACTATAACCTGTTCAAAATGTTAAGTTTTATTTTGACACAGTAAGTTAAACTTTTGAGTCGAGCAATGTAAATTGGTATCCTTTGCTCATAAATATGATTTCTTTTGAAACTAAATAATTTGGTAATATAAAGGAAACAAATTAAGCTTGGCATACATCGTCATATTTAAACGCAAAGTGACAAAAAGTATACTTTCATCTATGCTATGCTATGTGGCTAACTGTTCTATATTATTTGCATATATGTGATATGCTTGTTGATAAGTGTGATTGTACTTGTTTATTTGTAATACATAAGTGTCTTGCCATGATACTTACTTGCTTGTTTATCAATTGCTTGTTTTATGCATAATAGAACATTTGCTAGATATTGTGTAATACATTGATAAACTGTGTCTGTTCTACTTTTAGACTTAGATACTATTGTTTGATTATATTATGTGAAAACCTTGCATAACTTACTTAGAAATGTGTACTAAGTGAAATGTCTTGAAAAGTATTGACTTGCACAAACTCTCACTTAATTGCTCAAGTGTTATAATGAGTAAACATGTAGTATCTTTGAAAAAGAGTGTTTGGTACAAACAATTTGAAACAATGATGTGTTGAGTTGTTATGCCTTTAGGATATTATCTTGTTATTAAACCTTCATGTGAACTAACCATATCATGCAGGACGATAACACTTTGATGTTATCAAGTTTCCGGGTTTAAGCCACTGTTTGGCTTAACTCTCATTTAAGGTAAGTTAATATGATCGGATTAAACTATGTGTGTATATGTGTTAGAATAAACATTTTTAGTAGTTTTGCATTAGATATTAGCTAATAGATATGTTCCAGGAGAATTTTCAGGTCTTGGTCAAAAAACGCGAATTTTGCATATCTCTCTGTTTGTTTTTAGTACTTTTGTTCAACGGATCCGACGGATCCCTCATTTTGGATCCGCCAAGAGTTAGCTTTGGATCCGCCAGTTCAGAACCCACGGATTCCACGGCTCCCAAACTTTGGCTCCGCCTTTGTTGTCGATTGGATCCGTCAGTCTCAACAGTAACTTTTTCAAAATTCCCGACTAATCCCGATCCTTAGATTATTGAGTCTAGTTCTTAGGATTCTTATCACTGATGTTCACTCAAATTAGGATTAGGACATCTCACCAAACACCAAATAGGATAATCATATCTAATCACAGTTTCAAACTACATGAAAATGCTCCAAGGTACCTTTTCGGTAAACCACTGAGTATTTGTGATCATTACACACATTCACTGCATCCTCCCGTCCTTTACTCATTCACTAGCTTGATTTGTAAATTGACAACTTCCAAACTAATCCAGACTCACTGTTTGCAAATATATCATAGATTACAAACCCAACCCATGACTATGGATATTGTCTAATACTCACATATGTTGCCTGGCTTGGTTAACATGTCATCTTTCAAGACAATTAAGATTTACATCGAGTCATAACTCACACTTAGGTTATAGATGTAATTATCATGTCTTGTTACTCTTTTCTCCAAGTAGGATTGACAACTTAAGTATTTCGTCCGAAATATTCAAGTATATCTGACTTACGATTGTAGTCATTGAAAGTCATATCTGAAACAATCAACTCCCAAGTATTTTAACAATGTATGTTAAAACACGCATCCCATCATAACTAGAACATGTGTTCTTTCATCAACCCGTCACATTCAGCCCCTAGGTTTCACAAACATAACCAAACACTTCATCCGCTAGTGAACCACAAGAATTAGTATCCATTCTTGTAATCTTCAACATTCATGAAACCCAAAAGTTCATCCATAGTACAACAAACTCCTACATCACCATAATTCATGCCATTGAGTGCATTGCTCAAAAAGCCCTTAGTCCAACACTTATACCAAATCAAATACACGTTGAATCAACTCAACAATACCTTGCCACCTATAGAATTAAAACTTCAATCATCAAATGAGCATGATATTCACATTCAGTGTTTATCAATTTCCACTAGTAGTACCACTTTCACAAGTAATCAAAGTATTAGTAATACTTTGTTACCAAGCTTCTGAATAAGTCTCGTTAACCCTTAAATCAGTATTTTAACAACATATGTTGAAATGCAATGACAACCTCATACACCCCAAGCAACAATGACACTTGAGAAGTATATATAAGAAACTCAAAGTGAATTCATCCAGTAAACTTAGGATAGGTCTATCCAAACAATTAAGCTTCATATCTTCATTTATGATGTTTCGGAAAACATTATGTATTTGGTTTTCATAAAAGGATAACATATATCCTATGCATCATTCTTTCCTTGCAACATGAACGGTTATGTTACAAGAGATTTCATTACACCTCATCGGGCAAATGATCTTAAAACAAACATCCACTAGTTCTATGAACTATCTTCCTTATTGAGCACTAGTTAAATCTTACTTGTTGAAAGATACCATACGTATCTATTTCCTTTCAAGCGTACATTAAACCTTGGTCAAACCTTGTGCATATTCACATCTCTGGAGCATACACAAGACCTATTAAAGTTGGTAACTTTATTTAGATTCTTGTTCCAAAGAACTTTCTTCAGAACGTTCATGACATATCCCATTACCACACACAAACACATGTCTTGATCTTAGATCACTTGCATAACTCATACTTAAACTCAACTTAAAGGATGTCACCCTTTAGATCATTCAACCTTAGATTCCAAACACAATGATTAAAATCTATCGACACATATTTGTCAAATTTACGTGTATAACATGACATCTTCATCACACTAGTTTTTATAGAAATAGTTGAGTCTCATTAAGTCATGTATTGGTGAATTATCTTGTCTTAGGAATAATTAATCAAACAAGAAGTAGATGTGATTTTTCTTTAGTTTATTAATAAAATCACTTGCATTACATATACGTGTATTGATTACATCATTGTCAACCTTAGAAAGGTTTAGTCTGCATGCTTATATGCTTTATGTTAACATGATTTGTATGATATGTTCATTCTTTCGTTATATGTTATTTCGCAAGATTAACTTATTACTTGTTAACTCACTATATGTCATTCTTAATACATAGTGTTAGATAGCTCTTGTTTTTTAATTGACATTCATTGAGCTTCTTTCGTAGGATAGTCTAAATAATGCATGTTTCTAAAATGTTAGAACTGTTTGCATGAAACTGTCGTTTCATTACTTTTGTGACTATGTCACACTATTTGTTTGCCATATATGTCTAAGTGCTTTTTGGTATAATAAACACTTAGAAGTTGTTTTATTAATCACATAGATCATTGTGTTAATTAATGGGTAAGTATGCTTAAGTAACTAAGCCTAACTTCAAAACAATTTCACAATGTAATATCAAAAACAATGTCATGTCATCTTACAATATGATTATTTGTCTCGATGCCATATGGTAGCTTTTTGTCTGGTAGATGAATATTTGTTTTTGTTTACATAAGATGTTATGATTTCTATAATATTCACATCTTTTGTCATTAGGACTTTTGTCTTGTAGATTGATAACAAATTATTTGTTATTTCTCCTTGTTATGCTTATTTTGCATAATTGTTATCTCATTATTACTACTTAGATTAGTTATATGTTTATGAGATCTTGCATATAGCTTTAAAAGCTAATAGGATTAAGTTTTAGAGGTTTGAAATTTGTGTTTGGATATCTTTCAATAAACCTCTGTCCAAATCGTTTTGTTGCTTCAGCTTTCCTAACATTATCTTCATCATCTTTTAGTTAAAACAATACACCTCCCATAAGGAAAACCACATGCCTCGTCTTGCGATCATCTCGCATTGATAGAGAAGAGCTACGTAACTTCAAGGATGAAGTTCTTTGTATGCTAACCAATATCCACAAAAACATTGCTAAGCTCATCGCTTTCATTAATCTGCAACATCCTAAACACTTTACCTTCATTCTTCATAGATTATGTTGAATGTCCACCAATTAAGGAGGAGAGAAATTCATTCACATAATTGTCTTTTCACATTAAAGAACATGTACTCATGTTTCTTACATTCCCAAATACCGACATGTAGGTTCAAATCACTCAGTTAAATCAGTTCACAAAAGACACAAGTGTGTCAAACCTCCTTAGATCAACATCACAGTTATGCACCAATACCTCGTCAAAAACACATCATGTGTTTGACATACCTCTTAAACGAGAAGCATTAAGTCTCCTTAGACTTTTACTAGGATTAGTGAAACCAAGTCATTAGTTATAAGTAAATAGACGTTAGCTTGAACCTTCGTTTGATCAAAAACGACAAAACATAACCAAATCCATTTTGGTCTCACGGAACCCTTCGTTAAGAAGGACGGAACCAAAATTTTGGTTCCGCCAAATCCGCGGGTACCAAGTTCAGTGTTTAACCATTTAAAACAGACAACCTTCTCACAACCGAGTCTAGGATTTTCCTTCACAACTTCATTGTCTAGAACACCATCATAGGATCTCATCCTTTTCATTCTGACACATATCAAGCACGTCATTGTCAGTGCAAACAGAACCATCTTTCTAAACACGTTGGTCCAATCAACACTCTCATCATATGATGTCATTTTTATCCACATATAGGTATCTAGTATTTCCAATTGTTACATATGGAATCTCTATTCCTAAGTGATCATTGTCTTCACTTCCTCTCATTTTCATTCAAACATTTACTATGGCACGATTCATCTTTGGTAGATGATAATATCATAACCGTAACAGTCTTCAAATACTCTTATAGCATTTGCTATACATTAGAGTTTCTGAATTCATTGCATTCATTATAATCACCACCATCCATCATTTTTTTTCACTAATCATCAATCCCATGGATTAGCGAAAAACCTACTTACATCAACCTTTAGTCATCCATTAAGTTATCATTCACTTGTAAACGAACACCATATTAACACCACTCACTTTAAGCATTTTAACTTCACTTCATATCCTCCTCATAGGCATTGTTTTGTAGGATTTTATCATATTATATTCTTGTAAATGTAATTCTTATTAAAAGATTACACTCTTTATAACATGGTTTACTAGATAATCACGATTGATATCACAATTCGTATGCTGCATCATATTTTTCTTTGATTAGACAATCACAATTGGTATGTTGGTTGTGATTAGATTATTAATATGTTACATAATATTTTTCTTTGAGATAAAATATATTGCACTAACCATTTCATTGTAGGTTCATCATCAAATACGCTCGATCGTATATAGCTTACTCATCATAGGATGAAGTTTGCTTCGATTATTTTTCTTCTTTTATAGGTGCTTCTTGACGATCTCAAACCAGGAGGATTATCAGTCTAGCACTCATATTGCATCTTCTATACACATTGGTCGTATATGACTTAAGACATTGTTTCTAGTGCACTAATCTTTTGTTTTGTAGGTTCATCTTGACGCCCTAGAGCAAGGGGGAGTTTTCGTCAAGCATTATTTAGGATGCATCATATATACGCATTGGATTCTTCGTCCTTGGATCATATACGTCGGTACCCTAGCAACGGGGAGTATAGATCGAGGGGGAGTATATCATATACTAACTCATCATTTTTAGCATTTCTCATCCTTGAACCGTATACGTTGGTACTCTAGCAATGAGGAGTATACATCAAGGGGGAGCATATCATAGTCTAACTATTTGTTTTGTAGGATCATACATCATATCCTTGTCACTCCATTTAGGGGGAGTATAAATCAAGGGGGAGCTTTAAAGTTCTCAAAATCACATTCCGCTACGCATATCTTCTTTTATATTTCGACAAAAAGGAGGAGATAGGTCAACATAGTCCAACATAGCTTACTCACGTGTATCATTGGGTGTTTTCTTTTCATTCATCATTTTTCACATATATTCTTTTTATTGCACACCACTAACCTTGATGTAGGTTAAGAGTCTTAATTTGATCCATGGATCCGCTTACAACCTAGGAGACGCAACAACCATAGGAGATTGGAGTAGTCTATTTAACTTCACTAGGGATGATGCAAGCTCACCATTTCGGGGAGAAATTAAGTTAACTCCAAGGACACACCCTTTTTTCTTCGACAAAAGGGGGAGAAAGGTGTAAACGGAGAAAGTGAGTAATTATGGACACAAGGAGAAAAGGGAGAAAGGTGTAAACAGAGAAACGGACACAAGAATAAAGTAAGTAATTATGGACACAAGTAACTTTTTGCATTTTACTTTCTATCACGTTTACATATTTTGTCATCATCAAAAAGAGGGAGATTGTTAGTGCAAGCAGTCTCGTTGGGGAGATTGCTAGTGCAAGCAATCTCATTTGTTTTGATTGATGACAAACATGTAACTTGATACATAACGTAAAATGTACAAGTTACTTGTAATCTTACATTGTCTCAACATACATTCAACATCTCTCAAGTCTTCGTATGATACAACACAGGTTCGTACATGTTTGTTATGTGGCATTATGATCAAACCTTAACAAACCATTTAGAATGTTTAAAATACGGTTAGGTAATTAAGTATTTTATAAAGGCTAATCACTCTACTTAGAACCTCATTTTACATGTTACATGATTTCTAGGATACATGTTACATACATATACACATTACAAAGTTCACTAGGAATAACATATACAAGTTTACATGTTTATTTCTTAAAATGGAAACTTTATTAGTTAAATATTAGGATGACATCATGGCATGCATCATGAATGATATCTTGGATAGATTTTGTAATATCTTGTTTAGATTCTCAAGTTAGATAGTTGACATTTGTGGATCTTGGAAGATTTAGTAAGATTTGCTAGCTGTCACCCGCGGATCCAAATGACATAAAGCGCGGATCCAAATAAAGGGATCCTTCAAATCCGCGGGGCAAAAATCTTGTTGGCTATAAATAGAAGCCCATTGTTTACCCATTGTTTATCCAACTTAGAACACACATTCCCTCACTCATTTCACACACTTAGATCAGTAGCTAAACATGTAGATTCATACATTAATCACCTCATTACATAATGATCATAATGTTACTAACTTTCATTATGTTGTAAGCATACACTTGTTATGATCCTGTGAAGCAAGCTCAAGATCACAAGTCATCATCCATAGCATACTTACTAATCCACCATGAAGATGCATATATGAAGATCCATCACAACAAGTTTAGGGAGCTTGTGATCTTCATACATTGAAGGCTTCCGATCAATGAAAGTTCATATAGTGTAGGCATTCATATCCATGATACACTTATGTCATGGATCATTGTTGTAACCATCATTGTATCATTTAGATCAGTAGAGTGAGGTTAGTATTTTAGTCCTTAAAATACAAAGAGTGTTGGGAGTGGTTGTACCCTTGTAAAGAACTCGACATCTAGCTTAGTGTCGGAAATTGTATAAGCGACGATGGGAGTGGTTGTACCCTTGTAAAGAACCCGGTGTTTAGCTTAGTACCGGAAAAGGAAGTAAGCGACGTGTAAAGGTTTTCTCCGCCTAAGAAAGGGAGCTTGTTGATCTAGTGAAGTAACTCTCGAGTTGGGTACTCGGGGAGTGGAGTAGGGCGGAGAGGAGCTCCGTGACCGAACCACTATAAATCATCGTGTTCGGTTTGCGCTTTCTTTTACTTATCTCTTTACTTTTATATTTGCATTATGTGATTGCTTGTGTTGTGATTATGTGATAATACTTGTGTGACAACTTGGTAGACATAAACTACAACAGACAGTGTTCATATTAGAACTAGCCGAATTGAAAATTTGATACAACAAGTTTTAAGTTTTAAAACGGTAAACGTATTCACCCCCCCCCCCCTCTACGTTTTCACTACGTTTTCACATATTAAATTAAGGGGGTGTTTGTTTAATCGTATTTGTAGCTTATGAGCTTATTTGTTTTTTGGTTTATATATCATAAGACTTAATTTTCCGGCTAATTTGGAGACTTGTGAGCTTATAAAAGTTTATTATATCACAATATACTTATATAAGCCCACAAGTCTCCAACACAAAACCCTAGAGCAACCAAGTGAATTAATGTTATGGAATTAGGCAAGGAAGAATTAATGTCAACTTAAACCGATCATATAGTGGAAGTCAGGAGAGAGTCGCAAGAATAATTATCCGCTTCTAAGTTCATGAACCATGCTGACACAGACACAATAGCAAACTCTATCCGCAAAACCTTAACAATTCTAACGGTACCTCTTCAATACAACAGTATTATACTCGATAATAACTACAAACAGACCATATTGAACCTTCAAATTGCAACAGCACCTCATCAACGATTAACAGTAAACAGCATCACAATAACAAAATCTATCCACAAACCCCAAAAAAACAATCAGAACTGTAACAGCTTCAATATAGCAATATGCATACTCGATAATCACTACAAACAGACCTAATAAACCTAGTTGCAACAGCAAACACATATTACGAAACAAGTAATTAACTAAACACAAACGCTAACAAAAATAACATACTGCAAGGCTGCTGTGGTGTGTTCTCGGCTGGTCTCAGCTGGTCTAGATGGCAAGCACGTGGTCCTCGGCAAACAGCAGGTCTTTTGTGTCCTCGCCAAACACATAAACACAAATTAATAACTCAAAACTTTTGACGGCGACATGTCTCCGCTAAAGAAATAAAAAATTAAAAAAATATACCTTTTGGTCTCGGCTTCGTCTCGGTTGTGGTCTCGGCTTCGTCTTGGCTCGGTCTCGGCTCTCGACAGTACTGTCTGTACAAAAAAAGTTAACAAAAAAATTAAAAAAAATAATAATAACAAAACTCAGAAAACAAATAACAAAAATTAACCCTTAACAAATAACAAAAAAAAATCACAAATTAAATAAATAACGAAAATCAAAAAATAAAAAAAATTAACCTTTTAGTCTCGGCTTGAACTTGGTTGGAGGGAAAGAATTAAATGAGAGATGGGGGAGGAAAGAATTAAACGGGAGAGGAGGGGGAGGAAAGAATTAAACGGGAGAGGGGGAGGAAAGATGTGCACAGTGGTGCGAGTGTGGGTGCTGTGGTGGTGGAGATGGTGGTGTTATGGTGGTGGTGGTGGAGATGGTGGTGGTGGTGGAGATGGCGCTGTTGTGGTGGTTTTAGCAGATCTAACGCAAAGCAGATGAAGGAGATGAGTGGTGTTGTGGTGGTGGTGGAGATGGCGCTGTTGTGGTGGTGGTGGAGAAGCAGCTCGAACGCAAGCAGAAGCAGATGAAGGAGATGACGGTTTTTTTTTTTTTTTTTTTTTTTTTTTCTAAGTGTTTAGATCTGATAACTAAATATGGGGTAGGTTTTAGGAATTACTTTCTGCGGGGACGTGTCCTCGCTGAATGTAAATGATTATTTTAATCAGACTTTTTTGCGGGGACAAGTCACCGTTGAAAGTGGAAATTATTCGCCAAAACCTTTGGCGAGATAAAGTAAATGCTACGAGGGAAACTTAATTTTTTTGGTGAAATCTTTCTGCGGGGACATGTCCCCGCTGAAGGTATTTTGCAAATTATCTTTAATTAATTTAAAACTTTTAAAATGAATATTAATTCTTTTAAATTTAACTAAAAATTTTCTAAATTATATTTTATTAATTTAAAACTTTTTAAAAATTTTCTAAATCATATTTTATTAATTGTTTAACGAACGAGCCGAGATGTTATGGTTATACACGAGATGTTTAACGAACGATCCGAGATGTTATGGTTATACACGAGATGTTTAACGAACGAGCCGAGATGTTATGGTTATACACGAGATGTTTAACGAACGAGCCGAGATGTTATGGTTATACACGAGATGTTTAACGAACGATCCGAGATGTTATGGTTATACACGAGATGTTTAACGAACGAGCCGAGATGTTATGGTTATACACGAGATGTTTAACGAACGAGCCGAGATGTTATGGTTATACACGAGATGTTTAACGAACGAGCCGAGATGTTATGGTTATACACGAGATGTTTAACGAACGATCCGAGATGTTATAGTTATACACGAGATGTTTAACGAACGAGCCGAGATGTTATGGTTATACACGAGATGTTTAACGAACGAGCCGAGATGTTATGGTTATACACGAGATGTTTAACGAACGAGCCGAGATGTTATGGTTATACACGAGATGTTTAACGAACGATCCGAGATGTTATGGTTATACACGAGATGTTTAACGAACGAGCCGAGATGTTATGGTTATACACGAGATGTTTAACGAACGATCCGAGATGTTATGGTTATACACGAGATGTTTAACGAACGAGCCGAGATGTTATGGTTATACACGAGATGTTTAACGAACGAGCCGAGATGTTATGGTTATACACGAGATGTTTAACGAACGATCCGAGATGTTATGGTTATACACGAGATGTTTAACGAACGAGCCGAGATGTTATGGTTATACACGAGATGTTTAACGAACGAGCCGAGATGTTATGGTTATACACGAGATGTTTAACGAACGAGCCGAGATGTTATGGTTATACACGAGATGTTTAACGGACGAGCCGAGATGTTATGGTTATACACGAGATGTTTAACGAACGAGCCGAGATGTTATGGTTATACACGAGATGTTTAACGAAGGAGCCGAGATGTTATGGTTATGCACGAGATGTTTAACGAACGAGCCGAGATGTTATGGTTATGCACACAACTTCACAACCTCTTATACTCAAAACCACTTACTGGCGCCAAAAATTTCCCACCAAAATACTGGCGCCAAAAATTTCCCACCAAGACCTGCTCTTATATACTAACATCTTATCCACACAACTTCACAACCTCTTATACTCAAAACCACTTAACCTCACAACCACAAACACACACTGTTATCATGGTAAAGATGGCGGAATTTGAAGCTTTTGCTTGTCCTTGTAAACGAGGAGACGTAATTCTGCGAGAATCGCATAAACCTTACTCCCTTGGTAAACAATACTATGCGTGTCCTTTATCAAAGGTGAACTATTACATACTTTTTTGTGTGTTATATAAATAATTTGGTTAGTTGTTAAAAATAATAGTTTTTACTCTTTAACAGGGTGGGACAAAGGAGTATGGATGCGATTTTTTTTATGGAAGGAGGAACGACTAGCCAAAATGACCGGTTCTCTTGGAGCTTCAACGCCTCCAACTCATTCCGCAAGACCATCCATAACTCCAACTCGTTACACTGCAGGACCTTCAACATCGAGTCCTGGAAATACAGAGTGCTCAAACTGCATCAAACTGAATCACCAGATAATGGTACTCAATAAAATGCTAGAAGTGTATATGCATCCAAACAAACACACAGTTGATTCAGCTGCCTTATTTCACGACCTTTATAATGACATGCTAGGTGATATGGGAAATCTTCGTATGTAGGTTGTTGTTGTTGCTGTTATTGTTGTTGTTGTTGTTGCTGTTATTGTCGTTGTTGTTGTTTGTTGTGTTATTGTTGTGAAAACTGATGTCGAACGTGCTTTATATTTTTAATTTGTACGCTTTAAAATGTTCCAATGATGTTGTTGTTGCTGTGAAAACTTAAGTATCCATCAAGATTCAACCATAAGGGGCCGTTTGGTTTATGCTGTCCAAACAGGGCCGTTTGGTTTATGCTGTTTTGTTAACAGCAGCCCACAAAGGCCGTTTGGTTTATGCTGTCCAAACAGGGGTGTTTGGGATTGCTTATTTCCTGCACCAAAAGGGTGTTTGGGTTTATGACCTTATTTGAAGAAACAATAATATCACAATTAACAAACACGAAGGCAAACATTTTATTTAAAACACGCAAAGTTCTCAAACGAAAAACTCGACAAACAAATGAAACAACTCAAACTAAACAACTAGACAACCAAACGAAACAACTCAAACTAAACAACTCGACAACCAAATGAAACAGATCAAACGAAACAACCCGTTTATTTTTTTTTTTGCGGCTACTTCCCGCTTTGCTGGAACTCGCACCATCTTTTCCCTTCCTTGCTCTCATTTCCTTGATACGTGCAAACGTAGCTTCGAGATTTGTTACTCTATTTTCCAGATTACCAAAATCGGTGTTGAGGTCCAACGTGCTTTCAGCTTCATCGTCACCTCCAACAGCAGCAGCTTGAGCTTCAGCAGCACGTTGAGCTTCAGCAGCACGTTGAGCTTCAGCAGCATCTAGCTCTTCCAAATACTCTCTATAGTACGGCTTTCTCCTCAACCATTCTAGAATCTTGTCTCTCTGCCACGGTGCACAGTTCTCATAAGAACCATATTCATCAAAAATTTCCCAGCCCCAATGAAGTATAATTTCATTATACAGGAGCTCGTGTGATAAAGCCTTTGACCATTCCTGTTCCGGCGTTAAACCATCCATTGTTATGTGTGTTTTTTGTGAGAATTTTCGTGTTTTGTGATAATTTCATTATACGATATATATATAAGTAAAAAATTGGCGGGGTAAAAGAAAATTTTGGCGGGAAATACTTTCGGCGGGGACGTGTCCCCGTAAAAAGCCACTAAATTTTGGCGCGGTAATTTTACCTTTTTGGAGCCAAAATATTTAACCTTTTCGGCGGGGACATGTCCCCGCCGAAAGGTAGAGCGGGAAAAAAAGGCACGAAAAATTAAGGTTCCAAAGTTTGGTACAAAAGCCTGGTTGAAAATTTTGTAAATGGTCAGCGAGACTTTGTGCCAGGTCAGCATATATTTTGTCGTTTAGTGACTTTCGGCGGGGACAGAAGCGTCCCCGCCAAAACATTGGTCGCCCGTTCTATGTTTTGTTGTAGTGAATATTTGTATGTTGCTGATAACACATGTTGGCTGTGTTTGGTAACCCAGATTATTGAGAGATTATGGGGGCTACAGCTTTTTTTTTTTCACAAAATAATATTGTCCAAAAAGTAGTATCGTTTGGCTGCCAACTTTTCAGAAAGGACTAGAGATTATTTTTAGTATAATTACCATTTTAACCTTCACAAAACCCACGTTCATTATAAATCATAATAAAACCCTACTTTCACAGCCAGAAAACATACGGCCATCAAGCTAGTCGCGTATTTTCTTTATCCTCTTGATTTCTTCTTTATCATCTTGAACACTGTCATTAGGAAATGCTTCTTGGAGATCACAAACTGAATCCACTGATAGAAATATATATGTATTGAACTCTTATCAATATTAATCTTCCACTTGTAAACATGACGAGAATCAACAAGTACCCTATATAGGTAGAAAAGGGGTGCCTACTTTCAACGTAATGGCAACTTGCCATTTTGCTACTTTAATATGGAATGCACATCGTGGATGATAATTTAACATCATTTTAATATTGTTTGTATTTTTACATGGATTTTCATGCAATGCTACATATATATGATTTATATCAATAATTTTATTTACTATTCTTATTCATGTTGGGTTTGTTATTTGTATGTCCAATTACGTTATTTTACACTTTTAATCTACAATTACAGCTAGTTTACCAAACACTACTACAAAAAAAAAAAATACATTTTTAATATTTTTCAGCATCAGCACCAGCACCAGCACCAACACCAGCACCAGTACCAGCACCAGCACCAAACACACCCGTTGAGTAATATTCATTTTACATCGTGAGGGTACTTTTGTTATTTTTCACTAATTTTATTCCATTCATATATATGTCTATCTCAATCTGCCAATCAACTTTTGTTAATTTTCACTAGGTTTATTCCATTCGGTCATAACAACCAAACATGATCGACAATGTAATTGTAATCACCAATTCCATTACTATGTTCATTCCATTATATTATATTATCCATTTCATTACATAGTCATTTCATTCTGGCCAACCAAACAGACCCTCATTTTATTATTATTTACACCTGATGTTTATATACTACAGTATATACATGTTTTCAAGCTAAATAAAGCTAGGAAAGAAGCCATTGTGTGGCCCAGTCATGGTCTTGCTCAAGTGGGGTAATTGCAATCGAGCCCAATCATGGTCTGTGTCGGCTGGGATGGTTTCAATCGGAGATAACGAGACTTCTGCACCCCAGTCATGGTCTATCTCTGCTGGGATGATTGCATTATGTAGGTTGTTTGTGGCTGCAGCCATGGTGCCATTGAGAACATTGGCTGGTTCGATAGGTGCAGTTTGTTGGAGCTCTGACCAGCCCAGTAAATCATTTTCCATCATGTTAAAGTCTTCAAACACACGATCTTGTGAATCCACTCCCATATCTAATTCATATATACGTGATCGTTAATAAACGAATGATTCACAAGCACTACGATATATATACACTTAAAAATTTGTAATGTTTATAGCAAGTGTGAAGAAATATGTTTCGACGATTAGCTTTGAATAATTCACACCTAATTATCCACACATTTTAAAGATTGGAGATCGGCCATTTAAAAGACATGTAAATAAGGTTACAATATCACCATAAGTATAAGTATGACACAAGTGTACTATAATAAAGTTACATAGTTATTGTAGTAAAATACTTGTTTGGAAAAAGAAACTTACCTGTTGAGTACTGCAATGAAGAAGTTGATTCCATGGGTGTGTTGTCGACGCCAAAAATTGGTGCAAAATTCGTTTGCACATTCACATTATTGAAAGTGTTGTGCATTATGGCAATGGTATCATCATTATCCACTATTCTTCCTTCATATTGATCATCTTTAAACTGATGGTTTTCCTTAGAGCTAAACAAAGCTCTAGATTGTCTCAAAATATCTCCCAACATCCCATTGTTTCTCTCTAAGAAAAATTCTGGATCCATGCTTTGGTTGTTATCGCCATTTGGTGGCACAATGATGTGATCACTCATTGGTGCAATTGTTTGAAAGGATGAACGGATTGAAGGGATCTCTAATAACTCAAAGTTTTCAGAAAAGAAAGCGTCATCCATTTTAGGAAAGGGAGTCTTCTCAAATAGTGTGATCGGCGTTTGATCAATGGGAGTTATATAAGGCGATTTATAAGAAGGTATAATTATGGAAGGAGGTGGTGGTGCCATGATGGCTTTACCATTGCTATCACCAAGGAGCATTTTAGAAGGGTCATTTAAAGAAGCATACAGATGTGGATACTTCATTGGATTGATCAAACTAAAAACGGGGTTTTCGTCTAGTGAGGATGGTGATGAAAATGAAATGGTCGTGTGTGTTTGATGTGAAGAAGATGATGAAGTGTCTTTGGACTTGTCATTATATTTTTCTGCTAATTCGAAAGACGGTAAAGGGGTTATTGAAGAGGAATCATGGTTTGTTTGGTTTTGGGATGATGATGATGATGATGGAGAAATTTGCAGTTGGTTTTCAATGTGTTCTTCTTGTTGAAGATGAATGTTTCGAAGATCTATTTCTTTTTGAATTTCTGGAGGATAAATAGGTAAGCCAGTCCGAGTGAGTCTTTTATGTCTGACGTTCCAATAATTTTTAATCTCGTTATCAGTATGCCCTGGAAACTATATATATGCAATAGATAAACACACTTTTAGTTATTTGTGAAACAAAGAACCTAAGTTTAAAAGGTGATGAAGAAAAAAAATAGAAAAAGAAAATAAGATATGATTAACATATACCTATTACTTGCTTTAAGCCCGCAAAGCAAACGTTTAATTATACACACAGGTTAAAGAACTCTTATTTGATGAGACCCTTATTTGTTACCTTCTCTAACAAAATATACAAACGCTGCTTAAGTAAAATCGGCAGACTAAACATTATATGTGGAATATTAATGAAACACAAATATGTAGGGTGTGTTTAGTTGGAAAAAAAATCTCTTGTTTTCTATCTATAGTTTTGTAAAAATTTGGAAGGGAAATATATCTCCACAAAACACTTGAAAATATAGAAAACGCGTTAAGTTGATGTTTGTATTTTCTATTTTGAAAAAGATGAAGGAGGGTTGTGGGTTACAAAGGAAAACAAGGAAAACAACTAAAATTTGTTTTGTAGTTTTCCTTGTTAAGTTAAGAAATAAGGGATTTTATGTTTTGCAAAATATTTTGTTGGAAAACATTGATTTGAACGCGATCTCTGTTTTCCTTGTTTTTTACAAAACATTTTGTATAAAACAAAGGTGTTTTCCCCCAATTAAACACACCCGTATCTTTTTCTTACATAAGAAGAACTTGCACGCAATTTTTGATTTTTATAAAAGGATTAATTTCATATATCACCCTACTTTCATGATTAATTTTATGTATACTTAAAGTGCAAGTATTGAAAGCATAATGTACAATGTTTTGAATGCATGTTAGAATATATATGAAATTTCCAACTAAGGGGAGATATGAAATTGCCCCTTTATAAATTATCATGAACACACATCTGTCATATAAATCCAAAATAGTTTAGTTGCGATAACACTAAAAAGAAGTATTCTATTTCTAACTTCTAAGTAAAACCTACACACAAAGAATTCAAAACCTTTTTTTTTTTTTTTTTTTTTTTTTTTTTTTTTTTTTTTCGGTCGTTTAAATAATAGAGTTAACTACATTTTTTTGTCCTTGTGGTTTACCGGGTGTAACGATTTTGGTTCAATAGTTTAAAAAGTAACTGATCTTGTCCAGAATCTCCCGTACCAGTTTTGGTCCATTTTCACTAACACCGTCAGTTGACTAATGTTTGAACGTTAATTAAAAGGGTATTTTGGTCTTTTCATCTATTTCTATCCCACATTCTTAAATTAAATACATCACCAATCACCCCTCATCCACAACTCACAATCTATGTTAAAGGGGGGCCATCCACACACCAAACACCACAAACCAAACACCCTCACCCTCATTCCTATTTTCACCGGCTACCACACCAGATCTACGGCCACCACAAACAAAATACCACAAACCAAACACCCAAAAACAGTTCTTCAATTATGCAAATGAAAATCGAACACCACAAACCAAGTTCTTTCTTCTTCTTTTCAAAACACGAACGTGAATGGTCTTCAAGATCTTTAAAGTCTCGGGTAGGTTCTTGTTTTTTCCTTTTTGTTTAAGATCTATGACGGGTTGGTGTTGGATCTATAAGGAATTTTTTCTTGTACATGATATACCCCGACATCTTTGTTTAAATTCTTTTTCGTTTTGGTTCTTGATCGATGAGGTTGAAGTTTGTTGTTATAGTTGGAGATGGGTTAGGACAGATTTGTTGTAGTTTTTCAATGAGGTGGGGAGCGAGACGGATGAAAACTTTTGGGATTATATTGTTTGATTGTGTGTTTATTAAGTCAAATTGTGAGTTTTTGTTTTATTTGATTTATAGGTTCAATTTTTTTTTTGGTTGAATCGTGGATTCGTGGGGTTTCATGTGATAAAAGTGTGTTTTGTTTGTATGTGATAAAAGGGTGTTTTGTTTATGCCGATGGCAGTTGGTGGTGTAGTTGGTGGTTGGAGTGAAGGAGTTTGGTTTGGTTAGGTTAGGATTAGTGTGTGTATGAGTATTTTTTTAGAGTTAACCACATTTTTATTGTTGTTGTGGATATGGAGATAGTTTTACATGAGGAATCTTGGTTTAAAAAGTTTACTGCTAAGGATTTCCGGAATCTGGGTTTACATGAGGAATCTGGGTTTAGAAATAAAAGCCTCAACAAGATAAGTATAAAACATGGTCGCCGGAATCTGGGTTTGGTCGACGGAATCTAGGTTTGGTTGTCGGGGAAGATGAGGATGAAGAAAAAAACGGGTGAAAGAAAAATGGGCGCAAATCTATCTTTGTTCGTGTACAATGATGTTAAGATTTTTTAAAATTTAGTAATAATAATAATAATAATAATAATAAAGGAAAGAGCATTTTAGTCATTATACATCATCATTTGAGGGTATTTTAGTCATTTCACGTTTTTTTTAACTAGTCAAACTACCAGTCAACGAAAAATGGACCAAAACTGTTACGGGTCGTCGAATTCTGGACAAGATCCGTTACTTTTTAAACTATTGGACCAAAATTGTTACACCCAGTAAACCACTAAGGACAAAAAATGTAGTTAACTCTAAATAATATTTATGTTAGCCAATAATCAAGAGGCCCCACAGCCCTATGCACAAAATGAATAATTAAACACTGAAGCCATTGCATGACCACCGCACCATACCGTACATTCTAAAGCCATTAAATTTTCTATATATTAGAGATTCATACTTCATAGATTTTCACCAATTAAAATCAAGATGCTAAGTAAGTGTACATGTGTGTGTATGAGAGAGAGAGAGAGAAAGAGAGGTACATAAAGAGCAAGGAGTGACCATCTATTGCCATATTGTGCATGGAGTCTTAGGATCTTGTTTTCCTCTTCAAGTGTAAAATCTTCTTTCTTAAGACTAGACCTTAGATTGTTCATCCATCTACGCCTGCAACTTTTCCCACATCTCATCAATCCGTGCCTTCTCCTAATATCGTTCCAAAACCGTTCTCCATTTTCCTCCACATGCTTTATTAGTATTGCATCTTCCTCAGGCGTCCACAGTCCTTTATTCAATCCATTTATTACTCTTGCTTTTCGTCCACCACCACTACTTTTCCTTCTCCCCGCTTTGGAGATGACACCATTTTCTTGAACCATTATTTGTTTAACTAGAGAGAGAGTCAAATAGATGAAGAAACAATTTTGCTTAGTTTGAGATAATATAGAGCGAGTAAGTGAGTGAAAGGAAGAATGAATACATGTTTAAAAAGAACAGAAAATATCCATAAAATTTTTAGTGAGAGAGATGACGTAGCGAGAGAGAGAGAATTAGGGCTTTTTTATTTCAAAGGTCCCACGCAAACTAAAAATAGAATACAATAGTTAATGTTCTAAGGTCAATATATAGTAATTCCAACCGCAAATATTGTGGTCACCCTTACCATATAAGCAGCACATCAGTTTTTTTCCTTCAAACTATACCAACCACAATTTGCTACTCCATCAGTCCTAAAATTATAGTCCCCTTTTAGCTTTTTCGGTCTTTCTTTATCAATTTTGACTTTAAATATTTTTGTTTGTGTTATACAATACTTGATGAAAATTATACCAATGAAAATACATTTAAACCTTAATCCATTCATATATTTTGCATCAATTATTATGTAATATAAACAAAAATACTTAAGGTCAAAGTTATAAAATAAAGACCGAAAAAGTCAAACGGAGACTATAATTTTGGAACGGATGGAGTAATAGTAAACACAATAACGACCATAAATTTTTTTAAATCAAAATTGCATTCATATAAAAAAATATTACATTAACAATTCAACTAAAATAAAAAACATTACGATAACAATTCAACTAGAAAAAATTACGATAAAAACTAAAACAAACTTAAACTAATAGTCTAAATTGTAGCGCTCCTTGATTTTTTGTTTCAAGACCAAGCACCTCTCTAGTGCTTACTCGGTCAAATGGAGATGGGATTCAGTATAGTACATGATGTCTTTCTCCATTTTTTCTTGTTTTTGCCATTACATCTGTTCAGGTTGAAACTGAAGTTGTTGTCTCTCGTGTTTAAGCCTCTCTGCTTCAATTTCCCATTGTTGAGCAAGCCTTAGTTTCTCCAATCCCAATTCCAGCTCTTTTATTTTAAAAAAATGGAGCATTTGCTTCATGCCTTTGGGTAAATAATGAGGTCGCGACATTTGACCATTTACTGAGCAACGAGTTAAAAAGAGCAAGGTCAACAGTAGTTGAGGCCGATCCTTGCGAATGAGAAGCAGGGGCTACTGCTTTCTTCTTTGCCTTGTCCCGTCCAATAGGTCGAATCTCCTGAACATCGACATCCTCTGAATCACCTGCTTCGTTCAGATCCAAACCAAAATATGCTGGCTCACCATGCTTCTTGTGAGGTAGTTTCCGATGTCCTCGATTTTTTGGAACTAGTTGAATTGGTTTTTAAAAAAGCGTGGCATTTCAACCTGTTTCCATTTGGGGTGGTCCTTCACAACTTTCCAGCACTCAATCATTGTGAAGGGTGCATCGTAAGTAGCATGATACTGTTTATGTGCTAAATCCATATAGTTCTCTTCATTTCCACTACTTTGTGGCCTTGATTTCACATTATTATAAATCTGAGAAAATTGAGAAATTTTAGGACGAAGCCTACCTTTCCATTTGGAGTTGCATGCATCGTATGAACGTGTCGGCCCCTTGCCTTCAATCGCAACGTATGCAGTTAGATCGTTCCAAAATCCATTAGAATTTCTAGCATTTCCTTTAGCGCTACTCTCGGACACATGTACCCAAGCTCTACACAATGCTATATCTTCCTCTTCGGTCCATGGTTCATTATCCCCGTTGGTCTTTTTCTTGAATTGTTTCGGCTTTCTTGTATATTTCCTTTTGATGGGCGCCACGGTCACCTCGACAGGAGAGTCGGAACGAACGAGTTCGGATCGACCATCCGAAACATGATTCGAAAGGGGATGAGAAGGTTCAGAACTGGCGCCCCATAACGGATCCAATTCGTCATCATCAAGATTAAAAGGCGGGATCGGAGATTGAGAAGTTTGGTTATACGGTGGTGATGCCATAATTGGATAATACATTTGATTTTGTGCTTGTTGGTTATAAGATTGAGCCGAATACAAATTAATGAGCATTGGTGAAGGCATTGATTGGTGACCGAAATTAATCAGTGGTGATTGACCGTTTAAAATGAAATTTGGATTGGTTGTTATCGGAATGTTTGGTTGTCGTCCGAATTTTGGTGTTTTGTTTTGGGGAGTTTTTTGAGACATTGTTTTATTTTGTAGAATGGAGAAGAGAAATATGAAAAAATGAAGTAAATAAGTAGGATTTTATAAAATGAAAAAGTGGGGTTTAAAAAAAGTTTATTTTTTTATTTTTTTATTTTTTTTGTAAACCAAGTCCAATGTTCGAAAATCATGGGAGGTCTGCACATTTACTCGGTTGGCTGACAAACCGGGTAAATGAAAAAGTTGGGTGTTTGATCGATTGGGTTCAGTGGGCCTAGCGGATACAACGCAGTCGATTACTCGGTTGAGGGGCAACCAACCAAGCTATTAGCATTAGCCTAATCTCCAAAAAAGTTTTATTCAAAAAAATATCCAAAAAAAAAAAAAAAAAAAAAAAAAGATATTTGAACTACAACAAGATTTTTGATCCTACCATGTAAAGAAACATTACAATAGTTATGTTCTAATCTAAAAAAAAAAAAGGCATTTACATACATTTCCAAAAGAAACATTAATATTTACATATTTTCCCAACTTTACTTTAATAGCATTGTACATCATGCATTAAAAATTTATGTTTGGGAAAATATATAAATATTGATGTATATATCAGGATGTATGTAAATCTCCCAAAAAAAAGTCATTTACATACATCCAAAAAAATAGTTAATGTTCTAATCTAAAAAGACAAAAGGTTTATCTAACAAGCAATATCAAAGCATTTGTCTAGATGATTAAATAATTAAAAAAAAAATTATGCTTAATAAGTTACAAATCTTAATTAATTAATGTAATTTTTTAGTTTAACAAATGTGTACTAAATTTTTAGTTTAATAACATACAAGATTCTTGCTCACTGAAACATTAGCAATAAAATACAAACAAAAAAACGTTACAATATAAAACTTTACGGAGTACCATTTAAAACTCAAAACACAAGATTATTTGAAATATGTGTCTTTTTACAGTATGTTATTTGGTGATAAAAATCCTAAAAGCACACATTTGTTGTAAAAATAATAAAACGGACCCACACACTCAATAGGTTTTATCAGCTTACGTATTTGAAAGTTGCCACTGTTTTATAAATTTCGGTCACATTTCTCACCTGATTCATTACGTATTATTTTATTTTTAGTCATATACTTTCTCACGTGGCATCACATTTTCATTTGGAAAATGAGTTGCATGTATATTAGACTTAAAATTAAACCTAAAGATGTGATTAATACATTGAAAAATTAATTTGTAAAAAATAATGAAAAAGAAAAAGTACATAACATTTGTCAATAAATGAATGAAGTAGGTCTATTATTAGGTATTATTGTTAAATCTATATATCACTATTTGATTTGTGTCGCATTGGAATTGGAACCTTATATATCCTTTATATGTTTTAATGCATGATATTTATATTATAAATAAAACAAGAATAATTTTTTGAAACTTAAAACTTAAAATGGAGTAATGTGTTATATCCAATGTACAGTTGATTAAAAATAGTAACAACAACTATCACTAAATTAATAGTTTAAATATCGTTTTATCATCAAATTTTTATCATTTTTCGTTTTTAACTCATAAACATTTTTTCTCGCAATTACTACAAATTAACCTGTAAATGTTACAGTAAAAGTTACACCAGAACCACAACTTCGCAAATATAATCATTTGCCGCTATACCCGTAAAATGTTACAGCAGAACCAATTTTTTTTTTTTTTTTTTTTTTTTTTTGGGTTAAAGAAATCGATTTTCTGGCTTGATTAATATTAAGTTGAACAATTGAACATCTAAGCCTATTTGGTTCAAAGCAGTCATAACTAATTTAGAATTAAATATTTAGATATGTTTCTTAACGAGGGTCCTGTTTGGTATGGGCTTTTTGGAGGAGATGTTAGCTTTTTGTTAAAAAATAATCTCCTCTAAAATAAAGAGCTCCGTTTGGATACATTAACTTCAAGCTTTTATTTCAAACAAATAGCTCCTAAATGAAAAGCTGATTCATGAAGCTTTTTAAACATCTTGGAGCTGTTAAAACTTTAAATTACTGATATGCCCTTCAAACATTTGTTTACAATTATAAATATGTCATTTTATGTCATTTTACATCTTATATTTACATTTAACAGCTAACTTACCAAACATACCCGATGATTAACTAATTCCCGCGTCTAATGAGTGAAACTTGATTTGTCTATAGAAATAGAAAAAAACGTATTCAGCCGAGATGTCTCTCATCTCGAGAGTTAGTTAGATTCTTAAAATAATATTTGCCACCAAAAGAAATCGGATTTGCAGAACTTGTTAATTCACCAAAAATGAATCGAGTGAAATTTCTCTCATATCCACGATTGTCAAATATGTATCTGTTAAAATGTGTTACTACTTAATATTTTTCCTAATCCTCAAAGTACTAATGTTTGCATTGTTATTGAGTAACAAGTTTGTTCCATAAAAGAAGAAAAAACGTAATATGCAATCGGGAGGTTACCTTCATAAATCGTCTTTTTTAGAAATTTTTTAGGCCTTGAGTGATGTATCTTCATTACGATTATACTTGGAGTTATAAATTGGGATCCTCAAAACCTAGGATTAGCAGTAACATCATTCCTGTTGAAACGACCTGAAAAAGATCTCAAAAAGACTGTAAATGATAAGAAGCGAAAAAGATGTATAAAAGATATGATGTAATATTTAGTAAAATATAAATATGTTTTTTATGACAGTTACACAACGGTCATATTTCAAAATTAAATATTATAATTTAATAAACAAGACATAAAATGAGACTGTTGTCTGATTTTAAATACGACAAAAAGATGACGTCTAAAAAAGCGATTCATTAAGATTAGTTGTTTCAAGTAAAGGTTCATTCATTTGATTTGAATTCTTGGATACATAAAAAAGGTGTATGCAAAACTATAACCCAACTAATGGCATATTTCATATTCACTATCTAAGTTAAGTATTGTCATTGTTAGGTCTATATATCACTACTCTTTGGTTTATGTCATGTTAGTATTTGAACCTTAAATATCTCTTTACAAGTTTTAATGCATGATATTTATACTATATATAAAGCACTAATAATTTTTTGAAATTTAAAACTTAAAATTGATTAATGTGTTATACCCAATGTACACTTGATTATACCCAATGCACTTTTTTTTTCTCTCGTTAAAGTAACAGATTTTCTGGCTTGATTAATATAAAGTGGAACAATTGAGCATCTAAGTCTATTTGGTTCAAAGCAGTCCTAACTAATTAGAATTAAATATTTTGATATGTTTCTTAAGGAGGATTAATTAATTCTTGCGTCTTATGTTGAAACTTAATGTGGCTATGTTTGGCGCACGAGCTTATCAGAGCTTATCGTAGCATGAACTTATTTTTTTAGAAAAATAAGCTACCATTGAAAATAAGTCTCGTTTGGCTGACACGGCTTGAAGGAGCTTGTTAAAAAAAATAAGCTACTAAATGAAATGCTAGTTGTACTAGCATGTAAAAAAAAGCTCCAGCCACCTGCTCCAGCAACCAGCTCCAGCAACCCGCTCCAGCGATCCACTCCAATCAAGTGTTAGTTAGATTCTTAAAATATTATTTGCCACTAAAAGGAAATCGGATTTAAAAAGCAGAACCTTTTAATTCACCAAAAATGAATCGAGTGAAATTTTCTCTCATATTCACGATTGTTATACTACTTAGGGGCCGCTTGGTATGCTTGGTGGGAAATGCAAAGGGAATGCAAAGCAATGCATTCCATTTCCTCCCAAATTGTTGGGTAATGCCCCATTACCCACTACTGGGTAATGGGCCATTGCATTCCCTTCCACCAAGCACAATCAATCATTATATTACCCATTACCCACCCCATTATCCCCCCAACCAAGCGGCCCCTTAATATTTTTCATAATCCTCAAAGAACTAATGTTTGCATTGCTATTTTGTAACTAGTTTGTAGAGGATACTTATAGCTAGGGGTGTCATAAATCCCGACCCGACCCGGACCCGGACCCGGACCCGGACCCGGACCCGGACCCGAACCCGAATAAGGATACTCGGGTCGGGTTACTCGGGTCCAAAATCTTATTCGGGTCAATCGGGTCAACCCGACTAACCCGAGTATGAACTAGGGTCGGGTCTCGGGTTCAAAATACTTTGCTATTCGGGTTCGGGTCAACCCGACTAACCCGATTTTTTTTATTTTTTTTTCCCAGTGGTTTTATAACTGTATCATGTAGTCCATTTTTATTTATTAAAGGCCCAAGTTATCAAATTAGTCCGGTGTACTTGACCCATTTTTATTCTATTTTGAATGGGACAGACATGGCATATTTGGCTATATCTAAATATACATAAACATACTAATATATAAATGGGACAGACCCGAACCCGAGTTGACCCGAACCCGACTAACCCGAGTTCAAATAGGGTCGGGTTCGGGTATATTATTTTTACCCTCGACCCGACTTGGACCCGACCCGTTTGACCCGAACCCGACCAACCCGACCCGAATAGCACCCCTACTTATAGCAAATAACTTGCCACCTATGCAAGTCTATTGGGAATCTTTTATATAATAAAACAAAACCCTTAGTGGGGACTTTTCCATTTCAAAAAAATCAAATCATTCCTTATTAGGAAATAATTAAATATTTTTAATTTTTTATAAGATGTAAAAATAAAATAAAGTGTGAATATTACTTCTAAATTTAACCATATTTTATAAAAAATCGAATTTGATTTGTGATAATTGAAGAAATCTTACAAAAATATATGTGTCAAAAACTAAAAAAAATAAAACTTAAGAAAGGCGGAGCAAATGTTTTAAAGTTTTGGGCTTAACTTAAAATTCAGAATCATAATAATCTAAAGTCCCAAAATTCTCAAATTCCTCCTCAATCAACCAAACTCAATCTTCTTATTTATCATTCATACACACACAATCATAAACTAAAAAGGGCTAAATATACAAGTAGCCCGGTAGCTTAAGGTTTTTCCCCAAATAGCCCAAAAAATGGCGCTTTCTCAAAATAGCCCCAAAATTAAGCTACTTCCAAAAGTCGCTTAAGCGCCATTTTAAGCTAGCAAAATTTTGAACTAGCTGCACCAATTTTTTAAGCGCCATTTTTAGTCGCTTAAGCGACCTACAGCTAAAAGCCAAAAAAAAGGACACGTGTCACTCCCACATTAAGTCGCTTAATGGTTTGGGCTATTTTGGGAAAGCGCCATTTTTGGGGCTATTTTGGGAAAAACCTTAAGCACCGGGGCTATTTGTAGAATTGGCCCAACTAAAAATGTTCAAATCATTGAAGAAATCAACCACCAAATTAAACCAAACCTTTCATAAATACTTTTCGCTAAATCAAAACAATGTAACAACCAAAATTATCGGTATTAAAATCATCTTTAATGATCTTGATAGGAATGACAGGAAACACATGCACTATGTGATGATTTGATTTCATCTTTCCTCGATCTTCAGCATCTAGGTATTTTAATCCAATTTACTTATTATTTGGGGATTATATGTGCTTTTACCCTAATTATTTATCTGGGCTTTATTTTTGTATTCTAAAGTTATGATTCTGATGGTTTTTTTATTTGTAGATTAATGTCAATATGTCATTGTGTTGTTTATGGTAAACAATGGAAAATTTAAATTTTTTGTAATAATTAGAAAACATCTAATTTTTAGCTTAGAATTTAAAAAAGGAGAATTTTTTTGGATATACATCATATGGGTTCTTTTGATTAGTTATAAACATGTGTTTATGTACATAGTTTGATAGCCCCGCCAAGTTTTGTTACAGTGAGTTTGTGTTTTGAAAGAGAGATAAAGTATTAGATGGGTGAGGCTACAAAAAATAATCGGAGTATATTGCTAGATTGTAGGGTCTAATTTGCCACCATTATTAATCATGTAATTCGGGAATAAGGGAGAATGCAGGCTACTTTCATGCATATTCGAGGATGAAGATTGAAGGGTGCTTACAGCGTCCCTGCGATAGCAGTGCTTATGTGAGTCATATCTTCTTGAAAAGATCTGGCCAAACCAAAATCAGCAATCTTAGCACAAAGACTCGAGTCCAGCAAGATATTAGGAGCTTTAATATCCCTGTGAGTGATCCTATTCTAGGTATTTTCCTGAAGATTGATGAGGCGAAAAGTGTACCGCTTTTAAGGGGTCATTTAAGCCTTAAATCGTATTTATTTGATCAAATATTGCCCTAAATCGTTCCTTTTGTCATTTTAGGTACTTTTGAGGAGAAATCTGGAAAAGGAGGCATTTTGGACGTTTTTGGAGCATTAAAGTGAAGAAAACGGCAAAGTCTCAAGAATCGGCTAAAAGTTACTCTTGACGGCGTCACAATTAACATGGGACGGCGTCATGCCTTGGCAAGAAAAGTTGGATGTGAAATTTACTCATGACGGGCCAGTGAGTTTGCATGAGAATTCTGACGGCGTCACGCTTTAACTAAATCAAGGGCGTCACGGCTTAAATCATAAGGGGACGGCGTCACGTTCAGGATCCGACGGCGTCAAACCTTGATAAGCCAGAATGGATTTTTGAAGAGCTAAAGAGGGACGGCGTCAAGATGGTCATCCGGGAACCCTAAAAGCGGCGAGGTGACGGCGTCACAATGCATAAGGTGACGCCGTCAGATGTCAAAGTCTATATATAGTTTTCTAATTTTTTGTCATAAGGGAGAGCTTAGTGTGTGGAATTTTGGGATAAAACCCTAAGACGATTTTAGCTACTTTTTCAGGGCTTTTTGCCTTGAGATCTTCCATGTTTCATTGAAAGATAAGTTATCAATTAATCATTCAATATGTCTATGTGTTGTTTGATTCTATCTTATGCTTGTCTTTTGTTTAACATGTTAGGCTAATTTTATCTTGTGTTTGCTTAGATCTAATGAAACCTAGCTATTGATTATTGGTTGTTAGTGTGTTGTTAGTTGTATTGGATGATTGTTTATCTATGTTAGGCTTAAGAAAACTGGCTAACTTCCTATTCGGTAACTTGCTTGAACGTCTTAAGAAACATGAACCAAACGCGTACTAAAGGTTTTTATGGTTGTATTTAATGCACAAGCGAATTCTAGTGATCCCATGTTAGGAGCTTCCTAGCCGGCTCGACATAGGAGTGAAGTAGGAGCTTGTAGAGTTTGGGGAAGTAAGTACGCCACCCCACGAATGGTATTAAGGAATACACCCGTCATCCACGCGACTAATACACACTAATTAACCGGTAAAAGATAGTTAGGGAGTAAGGAAATCTAAGTAAACACATTTCTCTACACATAAGTTTCTCACCACTTTTCATTTTTGTTATTTTATTTTATTTGCATTTGTAGTAATTTGGGTTAGTTGACTAGCAACTAATTCCGCCCACTCCTTCAAAACCCGAGATTTTACTTGCTTTCATAAAACTATAAAAATATAAAAAGAATCGTCCTCAACCCTTAGACCTAATTAGAGTAGCCTTTCACACCTAACGAACACTATTCCCTGTGGAGAACGATCAATCCCCCGTACTTACCACTATACTATACTACATCGGTCAGGTACACTGCCTGGTGGGGTTGTAAGCCTCTTGAGATCCCTCGAGAGGTAAAACCTGTTGTAAGGTTGCAAAACCCACGCATCAAGTTTTTGGCGCCGTTGCCGGGGAATAGTTATTGTTTAGGTTGGATTTTTATTTTATTAGGTCTACTCACTAGATTCCTTTCTAGTGAGATTTTTATTTTATTTTTCTAGGTTTTCTTTAGTCTATCTTATTTCTTTGTGTGTTTGTTCGTAATTTCCATTGACTCTTCCGTTCACCATTATGGAGAACGCGAATCCACCATACTACCAACCACGTAATTCACCCACTCCATATGACATCTTGATGTTTAAACAACATAAAGATGAACCTCTCTATGATGCATGGACTCGTTTTAAATATTTACTCCAAAAAGTCCCTCATCATAACTTCGATTTTTGGTCCCTAACTCAATTCTTTTACAATCATGTCGACCGACAAGCCCAAAGGTACATTTACCATATTGCCGGCAGGGATATTAGGGAATTAAGTGCTGAGAAAGCATGGGAAGCTATTGAAGAGTGTGCCCAATATTATTATATAGTAGACAACCCAACAAACGTTAGTACAAGTCAATTGACCACAAAATTCGAGGATCATGAAACAAGTTTGTTTGGGGATGAATATGTTAGTGTTGAGATACCTAAGTGGTTGTCATGTAATGCCATAGTACAAAACAAACACATAGGTGACCTTGATGTGATGGAGGATTTAGCCAAACATGATCACATTGATCAAAAAGACCTAGGTTTTATGATCGATGATGATGAATCTCAAGAAACACATGATGAATCTTTTGGGCAATTTGAATATAGCAGTCATAATATTGAGGATGATCCTTATGATTCGGATATAGAAGTTAAGATGCCTAGAGAAGCACTTGAGATACTTGGGAAAATGTTAGGGTTGGATTATAATGAAACACATGTTGAGGATATAGGTGATCTTGATAAGATGGATGATAAAGTAGAAAATCCAAGCCCGCCAAATACCCCACAAGTCCTACCATCATTTGAGGCATACACACCGCCCGTGACTTATTCAGAAGAAGTAGAAGAGACTTTAAGAACCCCAATTGAGGTAGAACCCTTGGACCAAGCACCACTAGAGCATATAGGTTTGAATACTCATAATGATAACCTTACTCTTAGTTCTAGGGAAGTTCCTAGTTTTGATGAACCGGAGCCTAAACCAAAACCGTTACCTAATCTTCCATCCTTAGATGTGAACTTAGGAATTGAATTAGGTCCCGATCCACCCATCAAACCATGTAGTCCGGGTAATGTTAAGATTAAGGAAGTAGACTCTAGGCCTTGTAGAGAGGAAGCTAACATAGGAGTGAACCATGACCTTACATACTTACATCACCCATTCATGATTGACCGCAAGAAACATTATGGGTTTAAACCGGGTTTATTAGGTCAAGATGGATTCCCAACTAGGAGTCTCTCGAAGTTGATAGAAGATGATCCCTTTTTAGGAGGAAACTCAAAATCACCCATTGACCAAAGTGAACTAGGCAAGGTTATGATGAAAGGAGCACACCCCTTTGAGCATATAATTCATCCACCACTCTTTCCTCACGTGGCATACTCCTACCGAGCTGGTGTGTATCGCTACTATCACCCGCACTTAATCCTAAGTGTAGGGAAAACCTCTCCTTTATCCATTAAATAAGGGTAGAGTCAGGCTCGTGACTCGAACAAAAACAAGCGCTCTTGGGAGGCAGCCCATGGTTTATTTGCTTTGTGTGTTTATTTATTTGTTTGTTTGATTTTATTTGTTTCCGTATGTGTGTTTAATTTTTATTAGTATTGATTCATGTTCAAAAGTAATTTGTGAAAATGCTTTATTTTGTTTTTAACTTCGTCTTAACTACATATAAAGGTATTTTGCAAAAGATAAGTGTAAGGGAAATCTAAATCGGTTTATTAGAACACAAATGAACATGAATCATAATAATAATAAATTAGCATACATATTCGTGTTTGTTTGAGTCAAATGCTTGTATCGAGTCATAATGATGTTTTGCAGGATTTCCAGGAAGTAAGGTAAAGGTTTTTCCAGAAATTTTCCGGAAACTTAAAATGAAAATTTTTGTCAGGTCATTTCTGACGGCGTCAGGGGTTATAACCTGACGGCGTCAGATTTAATTTCCAGAAATTTTTGAAAATTTTGTTTTCATAAAAAGTTTTTAATAAAATCTCCAACTTATAATCTCCAGGAATCTGCAAAATTATCATTCCACAAGCATTATATCCTTATATATAGATTTTATCCCGCCGATGTTATGCAGGTTTTCGTGTTTGTTTTCTCAGGTTCAACAGGTTATTTTAGACAAGGAGATGTTTATGGAATCAAGCTTATGGCGATGCATTAGTCATGGAGTTTCAACATTCTCTTTGGAGGAAGATTTAACCGTGTAATTTCATTATCCAACGAGCGAATCAGGGGAGTATTTGATTTCATTCTTTTACTTTATGCTTTTACATTTGTTATTTGAACATTGGGGACAATGTTCATCTTAAGTGTAAGGGGAGGGTAAAAGTACGATTTTTGAGAATACAATTGCGCTTGATTTTTGTTTGTTTAAATGGTAGATGTGTAATAAAACTGAGAGAAATACTTGTTAAGGTAATTTTAGTGCCAAATTTAAAATTTTTTACAACATATAGGAGTGAAACTTTGATCCTAATAAGCGTCTCACGGATAGGAGTTATATGACTAGCACAAAAACCGTACCACTAAAAAAAAAATTTTCCACCCCCAAATATGTGAGGTTCGCCCCTAGAATTGGTAGGAAAAGCATTTATGCTATGATGTGTGTACCGGTAGCACTTAGATTCTAGAACTTGCGTTAGGACCATTCCGAGGCCACAAGTGAGACTACATTCGTGTAGTTAGATTTACTACATGATAAGAGGCATTAGGATTAACCCATTGTTTTACACCTGTGTTTTTGTTATAATTACTTTGGCTACATTGGTCAAGTAATTCTCCCACACCCTTTGCGTTGTACTCATTTTTAGTACACGATACCCCTAGTACACCCCTCAGAGCCTATCTTTTCGTTTCGACCTTTAAGCATTTTACTTAAAGGAAGAATTTGTTACACCCCACTTAAATGTACACCCAAATCGCCTTAGCCTACCTTGTATGCACTCATCTTTAGTGCATTATTGTGACAACATTTGTTTAAACCCAAGTTAATTATCTAGTTGATTACATGGTTGCTAAGTCGAGTCATATCCTTGTACATATTGTTTTGGGACGATTGGGATTCATGGGTAAAGTACTAGTGTAAAGGAGTAATGGGGAAGAACATCATTTATTACCCCCATATGTGCTAAATGTTTTAAAAGTACTCCAAGTTTTTCAATTATCTTAATTCGAGTCATTAGAATAGTTATTTGTAAAGTTATGTAAAAATTCAAGTGTAAGGGGGATGCAACGCCCCTATGATGTATTATTTTGGATGGTAGGGTAAAAGTGTATGCAAAAAAAAAAAAAAAAAAAAAAAAAAAAAAAAAAAAAATAAAAAAAAATACAAATAAAAATGAGAAAAAAAAAAAAAAAAAAAAAAAAAAAAAAAAAAAAAAAAAAAGAAAAATTGAAAAAACATACGGACTACCATCCCGTTTCATTTTATGATTATTTTATGTTTATGTTTTGTTATTTTCTTTCATTAGCTTAAGATCGAGTCTAGTCTTGGCTTAGCAACGTTGTATAGTACATGTGATTGATCAAGATCTTTAACTCGCCACCAGTAAAATATCCTTTATCCAACAAAACCGTGTTTTCCTTTTCCCTACACCTAACGTTATAACCCATTTAAAAGCCCTCTTTGATAGTTTATCTTAGGTGCTTACGCCTAGTGGAGGAGGTTTTCGATCCTTTCCCAAGCCTATGGTAATCTATTTGCTATGACAGGTAGTGAGAGATATTTTCCGTTTTCATTTATGAGATTTATTTTGATGACACTTGAGAGATGTGGGTATCTAAACACTACTTGTGAGGTGCTAGTATGTAATCTCCGTGCTTATTATGATTGAAGTGGAACGATTATTTGTTTTAATTACTTTTATGTTTGCATTAAATGACCCCTAACTTGTATTTTGATTAGAATAAAAGCGCATTTGCTTGAGGACAAGCAAATCTCAAGTGTAAGGGTATTTGATGAGGCGAAAAGTGTACCGCTTTTAAGGGGTCATTTAAGCCTTAAATCGTATTTATTTGATCAAATATTGCCCTAAATCGTTCCTTTTGTCATTTTAGGTACTTTTGAGGAGAAATCTGGAAAAGGAGGCATTTTGGACGTTTTTGGAGCATTAAAGTGAAGAAAACGGCAAAGTCTCAAGAATCGGCTAAAAGTTACTCTTGACGGCGTCACAATTAACATGGGACGGCGTCATGCCTTGGCAAGAAAAGTTGGATGTGAAATTTACTCATGACGGGCCAGTGAGTTTGCATGAGAATTCTGACGGCGTCACGCTTTAACTAAATCAAGGGCGTCACGGCTTAAATCATAAGGGGACGGCGTCACGTTCAGGATCCGACGGCGTCAAACCTTGATAAGCCAGAATGGATTTTTGAAGAGCTAAAGAGGGACGGCGTCAAGATGGTCATCCGGGAACCCTAAAAGCGGCGAGGTGACGGCGTCACAATGCATAAGGTGACGCCGTCAGATGTCAAAGTCTATATATAGTTTTCTAATTTTTTGTCATAAGGGAGAGCTTAGTGTGTGGAATTTTGGGATAAAACCCTAAGACGATTTTAGCTACTTTTTCAGGGCTTTTTGCCTTGAGATCTTCCATGTTTCATTGAAAGATAAGTTATCAATTAATCATTCAATATGTCTATGTGTTGTTTGATTCTATCTTATGCTTGTCTTTTGTTTAACATGTTAGGCTAATTTTATCTTGTGTTTGCTTAGATCTAATGAAACCTAGCTATTGATTATTGGTTGTTAGTGTGTTGTTAGTTGTATTGGATGATTGTTTATCTATGTTAGGCTTAAGAAAACTGGCTAACTTCCTATTCGGTAACTTGCTTGAACGTCTTAAGAAACATGAACCAAACGCGTACTAAAGGTTTTTATGGTTGTATTTAATGCACAAGCGAATTCTAGTGATCCCATGTTAGGAGCTTCCTAGCCGGCTCGACATAGGAGTGAAGTAGGAGCTTGTAGAGTTTGGGGAAGTAAGTACGCCACCCCACGAATGGTATTAAGGAATACACCCGTCATCCACGCGACTAATACACACTAATTAACCGGTAAAAGATAGTTAGGGAGTAAGGAAATCTAAGTAAACACATTTCTCTACACATAAGTTTCTCACCACTTTTCATTTTTGTTATTTTATTTTATTTGCATTTGTAGTAATTTGGGTTAGTTGACTAGCAACTAATTCCGCCCACTCCTTCAAAACCCGAGATTTTACTTGCTTTCATAAAACTATAAAAATATAAAAAGAATCGTCCTCAACCCTTAGACCTAATTAGAGTAGCCTTTCACACCTAACGAACACTATTCCCTGTGGAGAACGATCAATCCCCCGTACTTACCACTACACTATACTACATCGGTCAGGTACACTGCCTGGTGGGGTTGTAAGCCTCTTGAGATCCCTCGAGAGGTAAAACCTGTTGTAAGGTTGCAAAACCCACGCATCAAAGATAGACCAGGCCTTCAGTCAGTGGCGACTTAATAAATAAATATAATTCGTGTTATTATTGTTTTCTAAATTCCAATATTAGCACAAGTTCTAATATTATAATATGAATTTATGGCTTTATCTGTATTTATATTATGTAGCTTGGTTGCAAATAAATCATGGAGAAGCTACAGTGCTTGCTACATTTGGAACACAGAGAGGGTTCTATGATGCTGGTTCGACCATAGCTAAATCCGGCTGCTGGTCCATGCTTAAAGGTGGACTCACTGTGAACGAGTCTGGCTCAGCCTTGCTCTATTTTCAGGTACATTTATCACACTGGCATTCAGTTTGATTGACTGTCAACTAAAAACAGGGACAAATTTTTCTGAAGTTTCATTTAAAATTATAGTAACATAAGTTGGTGTTCTCCACAGAGCAAAAATCCGTCGATTGATATATGGGTCGATAGCGTATCGTTACAACCCTTTACACAAGAAGAGTTGAAGTCTCATCAGTATCAAAGCATTGAAAAGGTAAAAGCTTGATAGTCACGGCCTATTTTAACACTATCCAGTTATATTCATACCCAATCAAATTTTTATATAAAGTTACTATATAATGGCAGATCAGAAAAAGCAAAGTGAAACTTCAGGCAATTAATAGTGAAGGAAAACCCCTAGCGAATAGGACACTAACCATTGCACAAAAGTTTGCAAATTTCTCATTTGGATGTGCCATTAACAAGAATATTCTAGCAAACTCGGACTATAAAAACTGGTTCCTTTCAAGATTTAAGTATACTACATTCGAAAACAAAATGGAATGGTACACAAATGAACGTATCCAAAACCAAAAAGACTACTCAGCAGCTGATGCCTTGCTTGAGTTCACGAAATCAAATGAAGTTCAGGTGAGAGGCCACAATGTATTCTGGGATGACCCCAAGTATCAACCGAGTTGGGTTCCTAATCTTGAAACACAGCAACTATCGGATGCAACCACAAAGAGAATAAACTTAGTCATGGGCCGATACTCTGGCCAAGTTATCTCGTGGGATGTTGTTAATGAGAATTTGCATTTCAATTTCTTCGAAAGCAAACTTGGTGACACTGCTTCTTCAAGTTTCTACACAACTGCTCGGGGTCTCGATAGCAATGTTGCTCTGTTCTTGAACGACTTTGATACCATTGAATCACCTGGGGATGGAGCTTCATCGCCTGATAATTTACCTTTAGAAAATTAAAGAGATTTTCGATGGGGGTTATGATGGTCCTTTATCAATCGGGTTAGGACTTTCAATCTGGCTCACTGAAGTAGATGTTCAACCAGGGCCGGATGAGGTATTAGCTAGGGTTCAAAAGCACTTAATTAGTTTATTTCATCTCAATTTACAAATACGAGCAATGACTTTTATTTATTTACAAATTTTTATCAAATCCAATTTTGATTTGCATGTGATGTGAATTACAGGCAGCCGTGTTAGATCAAGTTCTCAGAGAAGCTCATGCACATCCATCGGTGAATGGGATAGTTCTATGGTCAGCATGGAGTCCACAAGGCTGTTTCAGAATGTGCCTAACGGATAACAGTTTTAGGAACTTTGCCCACAGGCGACGTTGTTGACCATTTCATTGAGGAATTCTCTGGGGCAGTCGTTACAGCCACCACGGATGTTAATGGTTTCTATGAGACAAAGCTAATTCATGGAGATTATGAAGTTACATTCAAGGATGCTGATCCATATAAATTTGAAAAATATACAAAATCTCAACGGATATCTCACCATTTTAAGGTTGAAGCATCAAGTTCCGCTGAGGACATTTTTCATTTCCAATTTTAATTTGAGATGAAACTTTTGTCTAAACTTTTGCTAATAAATGATCATAATATGTCATCTTCAGCTGTTATCGAGTATTTTTCTTAATTATCCTCTCTTTTAGATTAATTGACAACCCTTGACTTTATCAAGTCATACCATATATACAGATTAATAATATTATGTGACTGTCGAATAAATGTCTATGTAATAACAAAAATTGGATAAGTGTGTATTCTATAATCAAAGTTAATAGTTTCATGCCATGATCATATTAATGTGTGGGAAACTAGAAGGGGGTTTGAATAGTTTACCAGTTTAAAAAACTTCTTTTAAAAAAATCTTGTTTTAAAAGTATGCTATTGGAAACTTTAATTCGAACTCTATGTGTAATCAAACAACACCAATATGAACTACAAACTAAGCTACTTAATAATAACAAATAAAAGTAAAGAGTAGAGTTGGAAAGATCAAACCGAGACAGAGGATTTATAGTGGTTCGGCTACGAAGCTCTTCTTCGCCTTACTCCACTCCCCGAGTACCACACTCGAGAGTTTCAAACACTATATCAACAACCTCCCTTCAGGCGAAGAAAACCGTACACGTCGCTTATCCTATTTCCGACACTAAGCTAGATGTCGAGTGCTAATCTTAGCTAGCACCAATCTACCAAGGTCCACGTGACCAACAATCAAGCCCAATGGCTTCAAGAGATCACCAAGATCTCAACACGATCACAATGATCAACACTCACTTCACTCTACTTGACTAACACTAACCTAATGACCCTTGATCTACTTGATCAATCACACAAGCCCAATGGCTTCAAGAGATGTTCACTATCTCTATAGATCACACTTGATCTTCACTCTCACTCACAAAAAGAAAAGTATACTTGATGTATGCTAAGATACAACAAGGTTGTAACAAGTGTTACAAAAACCTATCAACTACAACTCTAGTATCTTCTTGATTACTTGAGTTCTTCTCTTGCTAATGAAGAGGGATGACAACACCTTGTATCAACTTGGATACTTGTGTTCTTCTCTTGCTAGTGAAGAGGTATGAAGAGGATCACTTGAAGGATGATTTGATCACTCTTGAAACAAAGAAAAACTAATCTAAATGACCCTAAGAAGTGAAAGGTGTGAGAGGATTTTACTAAGGGATTTTTCTGTGTGTGAAGGGTGCCTAAAACTGTGAAAGAGGTGAGTATTTATAGGCAAAGAAAATCTGAACGTTACAATTCAAAATGGTACGGACGGCTCCACTAAATGACCCACGGCTCCGTTAAATTTAACGGTACCGTGGAGCCGTGGTAGACTAGGACGCTCCAAATTTTGTCTTTTCTGGTGAAAACTTATTTGGGGAAGGTTGGAGCTGATTTTGGGGGGGAAAAATAGCTGTTGTGATTTTCAAACTTATTTTTCCATTAAAACATTTCTTAATATTTCAAAAATAATTTGTCATGTGTATTTTTGAAAAAATGTTTTGTCCCATTTAAAATGTGAATTTTCAAAACATGAATTCACTTCTTTGATCACTAGTCCAAGTTGTAACTTTGTTCAAGAGTGATTTGCGTAGAAACGGGATCTTCCGATTAAAAACTTGTTAGCGTTAATTTTAACGTAACGTGAGTTCACATTTTGTCATCCTCAAAATGTGAAGTAATCGAAAGATATAAATAACGTTTTTAGAACATTATTTGCATCAAAAATCTCCCCTTTTTTGATGATGACAAAATATAAACTCATTTTAGGTTAAAATTAAATTTAACAAGTTTTTAATGAGTTTACTCCCATTTCTCCCCCTTTTTGTCAAATCAAAAAGGTGGTTAAGGCTCCCCCTTGATGTGTACTCCCCCTCATTTGGAGAACACAAAGGAATCGAGCAATGGATCGTGCTACAAAACAAGGTTAGACGACAAATGTACAATATCTAACAAGTAGCACATAAGACAAATATCCAACCACAATAAAACAATTATGGCTAAGTAGCCAAAATGAAAAGCCCATTACATAAATATGAAATAAATGTCATACATAAGTATGACTACAATAGGAAAGCAAATTAAACTAACAAGAAGACACATAAACTTCTAAAGTAACATGAGGCTTCTAGATTTGCTTCCAACTTCAAAAGGGTTCCTAGTCATTTATTTGAGGAACTAAACATAACCATGTTTAGTTTGGGCTATTGTGTGGTGGAGGTGGTGGAAGGATGATGGGTCCTATGGGTGGTGTGAGAAGGTGTTCTAGATATGAAAACCTAAAGCTAAGCTCATCTCTAAGGTTCATGATGAGTTCAAGGTTGTAGTTGCAACAAGGGCAACTCAAGGTGTGTGAGTGAAGGGGATACATGATTGGATAACCCATTAAGGGTTGAGGTGATGGTGATAGTGAAGGTGATGATATGTTGCTCCCAAATTCAAAGGGAGTGTTTGGTGAAAGGGTGAGGGTGAGAGTTAGAGGTTGTGGTGATGTTGAAAGAGATGAGGGTGTTGTGTGAGTTCCCAATACAAGGGAAGTTGAGGGTGATGAGTTAAGTGTTAGGGTTAAAGGGTGAATGGGACTAGGTGGAGATGAGTGTGTGTTGATTCTTGTTGTGGAGGATGAGGATGTAGGTTTAATAGAGGTTGCCTTGGATGGAGCTTGGGGTGTAGTGAAAGAAGATGATGAGTTGGTAGAGGTTATGGGTGTATGGGTTTCATCTTCATCATCCAAGGTGAGATCAATGAGGGGAATGTCATTGGTGATAGGTTTAGTTGATGATTGGGGTGTGTTGACATTCTTGATCCATTGATCAACTAGAGAGGTTTGGTTGGTTGGTTTGATGTTGAATCTAGGTTTCTTGAATACTCTTGATCCCATGATTGTGATATGGTGAGTGTGAGGGTGTAAGGATGGGTGTAAGGATGGCAATGCATAATGTTAGCTTAAATAGCCAAAACATAAGCATGCAAGTTTGAAATGTTGGATTTGGGGATTTGGGTGCATGGGAATCAGGTGTTGGTTGCAGATTTTCTGGAAAAGATAGTCAAAAAGTGGAAGAGAATAGCAGTTTTCGTCTTCCAGAGGCACGGCACCATTAAAGGTGCTATGGCACCACTAAATTTAGTGGAGCCGTGGCCTTTTAATGGATCCGTGGGCTCTTTTGACCTTCTTTCCAGGTCTGCAGGTTTTAGGCAGCCTAAATGGGGAAATTTCTGGGGAATCCATTGGCTGCAAATCTCAAAGCCTCAAATTACTAAGCACATAGAATTCCTTAAGCTAGTTTCAACTAGCAACTAACTTGATCATGTGATCATCTATGTATTTAGGCAACTATTAAGCATGCATGAATTCAAGCATTTTTAACATCTAGTGCATGTAATAAAATAAACTAACATGCAAGATAAAGCAACATGAGGATTAATTAACAAGAAAATTAATCATGTTCAAGTGTTAAAAGGAAACACATCAACCAAGTTAATGTCATGCCTTTGTTTATAATAGCTTAATAATACTTAGGTTAATAGTACTACTTAAGCTAATCCTAACTAATTTCATTTCTTCCCCAACTTCTTTAGCTTGCTCCCGATCCCTTTTAGCGCCTTCCCAATAGACTTGAAACCCCCGACAGTTTGCTCATGCATCTCCACTTGTCTATTGTACATTGTAGTTTGCCTTCTCATCATGTAGGATAGATTGACCATCCCGTTTTCGGCGTCGGTTGTACGTCGAAATGATGAGGTATCAAGGTCACGAAAGTAGGTGTCGGGAGAAGGGATTTGAGAACTAGACGTTCCTTCTTCGTTCACCTCATCATCATCCTCATCCATGGGTTCAGATGATGATTCGTGACTGAAGGAGGAGGATGAATGGGGAATATCGGAAGTGGATTTACGACCACGTTTGGACCCTTTGTCCTTACGTTGCTTTGTGCGACGTTGTGGTCCACCAAGTGTGTGCATAACCGGATTGACTAGGACATAGTCGACACTTTGAAGATGTGGGAAATGTTCCATGACCCACCTGAATAAACGAGTAAGCAACATGCCGTATGGCATGAGCTCATCGGACCGACGATGAATGTTGGCCATCCGTTTGACCATGTAGTATGCGAGGTTGAAAGGTTCCTCGATACTAAGACAGTAGAGCATAAGGGCAAGACTTGCCGGTACGTGATCATGGTTGCCCGCAAGGCTTAACACATTTTCACGTAGAAGAAGTTCCCAACTTCTAAGGTCAGGACGGAGTTCCCTGAGGTAGATTTTGGATGGGTCGAGAAAGACAACGGATCCATCACGTTTTTGGTACGTGTTGGCGACTCGAGGAATTTGGATAATTTGTTTGATTACTTCAATGTCGGGAATTTGGGTACTATAGGCACCTTCTATCTCAACATTGTAGTAAAGAGACTCTAGAGAATGGTGGTTGGTGTAAGCACACTGACCATATGAGGGAACACCAAGAATTTCACCAAACTGAGTGACAGACAGGGTGATATTTTGGTGTTGAATCCAAAAGTCAAGAAAGACGTTACCGTCAGAGTCAGTGTAGGTACGAACACGACTGTAAAATTCGAGAACGAAAAGGGGACATATTTGATCGTTTATTGTGTATAAACAATCGAACCGAATGGAAGGAAAACAAGCACTGACTCTATCTGACATGACATAAAGTGCATCGACTACACGCCCTTCGTGTATGTATCGTGTTAGCACTTTGGAAAAATAAGCTTTGTGTTCATCAGTGTTGTTTGGGTTTTCAAGTGTTTCAATGATGTATTTTCGGGTTAATTGATAATCATTCCGAGGCATTGTTTGTCTACAAAAAAAAATATTTTTGTATATGTTAGTTCGTTGCATTTTAATAATTAGACTTCTAGTGTGTGTGCCTAAATGCAAACAATGTGGAGGTGCGGCAATCTCGACTCTAAAATTATCCTAAAGAGATTACCCAAACGCTCCTAACTTCACTTTTGTTCAATCAAATATGTCGATCAATACATATCAATTATGTACTTCGAGCCATATTTGAGAGTTCATGTATGCATGCAAAAACGTTTTTAATTTGCATCAACAATGTATGAAAAAGGTTTCATGATCCTAGACTTGTGAGGTTTTTCAAAAAAAAATGATCGAATTGGGGTGTTTGGCAAATGCCTCAACATGGTGCCAACAAGCTTTAAGATTGAAAAGCTTTAATGCAGGACGTTCCTAGTTCAATTTTAATCATCCTAAACATGATTCCATTACAAATAAACAATCATAATCCGAATTTAGTGATTAATTTCGGATTAGGTTTTGCAACATAAGTGGGTTTTTGGAAATCCCAGGTTTAGGGAATCATGTGAATACTACATTGTCTAATCCTAGTCTTAATTTCACAAGGGTTTAACTAATTTTGAAAATCCCCAATTCGGATTTATACTCAAGAACAAACCCTAGAATCAAATTAAAAGAAAGTAAGAGTGAATTACTTACAATTGATGATGTTGTGGTTAGGATTTGTTAATTCCAATGCCTCAATCTTGATTTGCAAGAGTTTAGTTGAATTATGGTGTTATGGTTCGATTATGACAGCAAGTGGAAGATGTTTTGTGAGTTTGGAAAATTTCTGCAGAAGAAAAGAGTGACTGGGCGCGTTTTTCAGATGCACGGCTCCACGGTTCCACTAAACATTAGTGGAGCCGTGGCTCTTTAGTGGAGCCGTATATCTGATGGTCCAGTTTTTCTTCTGTTTTGACTTTTGGCTGATTAATCTTACTTATTTAGTAAGACTTTTTGACACGAGGAAAAAGTTTATACCTAATAAACCTTTTTGACGAAAGATGATTAAATGGGATGACCGGAAATGACCTTAGTGTTTCCGAGGAAATTGACTAAGATGTCATTGGATGAGGATTTACTTCTAGTATTTCCCGTGAAATAAATAGAAGTTATGAGTTGTGTTTAGGAGGATGACTATAATATTTCCCATGAAATATTTAATTAGTCGGAGTACGCGACACAAGGAGTGACTCGATATTTCCCGTGAAATATTCATGAGTCATATGACACAAGGAATGACTTCAATGTTTCCCGCGAAACTTTCGAGAGGTCATAGAAGGGATGAAAGGTTATGAGGCATGACGTGACGGATGACTTTAATATTTCCGAAGGAATATTCAAATAGTCATGAGCGGGATGAGAAGAATGACTTGAAAAGTCATATGACGAGACGCGAGAAATGACGTTAATATTTCCAGTGAAATATTACGAAGTCATGGGATGAGGCTTAGGGAATGACTTGAAATTTCCAATGAAATATTCAAGAGTCATGAGTCGAGAATAGGATGGATGTGTGAGATGACTTTAATATTTTCATAGAAATATTGAAATAGTCATGAGCGGGATATGAGGAATGACTTGAAAAGTCATATGATGAGACGTGAGAAATGACATTAGTAATTCCAATGGAGTATTAAGAGGTCATTTGACGAGAATGTAAAGGTTAAGGTGAGAAGAAACACTTTTCAAAGAAAAGATTTCTCATTCGACGTTATCATGACGGAGGAGATGTCTTTCCGCGGGGAGATGACGTACTTCGACGAGCTTCGTTCATGAGCAAACTATAGGGTTCCCGGACAAGTCTAATGGCATCTTGACTTCTACTCTTCACAGGGAGTTGTCTCATCTATAGTGTTTGTTGTCATGCCTTTCCGGCGCTTGCGTACTCAGTTTCGGTCGTGGTGACAATAAGAGTAGTTTGTTTCTTGGGGAACCAAGATGTTTGTTAATCAACCTATGAAGGTACAAACATTACTCATTATGTTTCAACCCACATTAACTCTCACATTATCAGAGTTGGTATAGAAACATTTTCTACATCAATCTCCTCAAGATATCGTAATCTCAAGTGTATAGTATCTTTAATGTATGGTATGATACATTAAACACTTTGATGTAAGAAGTTTTAGGATACTTCTTACAAGTGGGCACGAAGCCAACTGATGAAGCGAAAAGTGTACCGCTTTTAAGGGGTCATTTAAGCCCTAAATCGTATTTATTTGATCAAATATTGCCCTAAATCGTTCCTTTTGTCATTTTAGGTACTTTTGAGGAGAAATCTGGAAAAGGAGGCATTTTGGACGTTTTTGGAGCATAAAAGTGAAGAAAACGACAAAGTCTCAAAAATCGGCTAAAAGTTACCCTTGACGGCGTCAGATTTTACTCTGGACGGCGTCATGGCTTGGCAAGAAAAGGTGGACGTGAAATTTACTCATGAAAAGCCAGTGAAAATTGCATGTGAATTCTGACGGCGTCACGCTTTAACCTGATCAAGGGCGTCACGGCTTAATTCATAGAGGGACGGCGTCACGTTCAAGGGCTGACGGCGTCAAGCCTTGATAAGCCAGAACGGATTTTGGAGAGCTAAAGAGGGACGGCGTCAAGAAGGTCATCCGGGAACCCTAAAAGCGGCGAGGGTGACGGCGTCACACTCTATAAGGTGACGCCGTCAGATCCAAAAGTCTATATATAGTTTTCTAATTTTTTGTCATTGAGGGAGAGAGCTTAGTGTGGAATTTTTGGGAGAAAACCCTAAGACGATTTTAGCATCTTTTTCAAGGCTTTTTGCCTTGAGATCTTCCATGTTACATTGAAAGATAAGTTATCAATTAATCATTCAATATGTCTATGTGTTGTTTGATTCTATCTTGTTCTTGTCTTTTGTTTAACATGTTAGGCTAGATTTATCTTGTGTTTGCTTAGATCTAATGAAACCTAGCTATTGATTATTGGTTATTAGTGTGTTGTTAGTTGTATTGGATGATTGTTTATCTATGTTAGGCTTAAGAAAACTGGCTAACTTCCTATTCGGTAACTTGCTTGAACGTCTTAAGAAACATGAACCAAATGCGTACTAAAGGTTTTTATGGTTGTATTTAATGCACAAGCGAATTCTAGTGATCCCATGTTAGGAGCTTCCTAGCCGGCTCGACATAGGAGTGAAGTAGGAGCTTGTAGAGTTGGGGAAGTACGTACGCCACCCCACGATTGGTATTTAGGAATACACCGTCATCCACGCAACTAACACACACTAATCAACCGGTAAAAGATAGTTAGGGAGTAAGGAAATCTAAGTAAACACATTTCTCTACACTTAAGTCTTCTCCAACATTTTCATTTTTGTTATTTTATTTTATTTGCATTCGTAGTAATTTGGGTTAGTTGACTAGCAACTAATTCCGCCCACTCCTTCAAACCCGAGATTTTACTTGCTTTCATAAAATTATAAAAACACAAAAAAAAGAATCTTCCTCAACCCTTAGACCTATTAGAGTAGTCTTTCATACCTAACGAACACTATTCCCTGTGGAGAACGATCAATCCCCGTACTTACCACTACACTTGATGAAGCGAAAAGTGTACCGCTTTTAAGGGGTCATTTAAGCCCTAAATCGTATTTATTTGATCAAATATTGCCCTAAATCGTTCCTTTTGTCATTTTAGGTACTTTTGAGGAGAAATCTGGAAAAGGAGGCATTTTGGACGTTTTTGGAGCATAAAAGTGAAGAAAACGACAAAGTCTCAAAAATCGGCTGAAAGTTACCTTTGACGGCGTCACAATTTACTCTGGACGGCGTCATGCCTTGGCAAGAAAAAGTGGACGTGAAATTTACTCATGATAAGCCAGTGAAAATAGCATGTGAATTCTGACGGCGTCACGCTTTAACTTGATCAAGGGCGTCACGGCTTAAATCATAAGGGGACGGCGTCACGTTCTAAGTTCGACGGCGTCAAGCCTTGATAAGCCAGAATGGATTTTTGAAGAGCTAAAGAGGGACGGCGTCAAGAAGGTCATCCGGGAACCCTAGAAGCGGCGAGGTGACGGCGTCACAATCCATAAGGTGACGCCGTCAGATGCAAAAATCTATATATAGTTTTCTAATTTTTTGTCATTAGGGAGAGCTTAGTGTGTGGAATTTTGGGAGAAAACCCTAAGACGAATTCAGCTCCTTTTTCAAGGCTTTTTGCCTTGAGATCTTCCATGTTACATTGAAGATAAGTTATCAATTAATCATTCAATATGTCTATGTGTTGTTTGATTTTATCTTATTCTTGTCTTTTGATTAACATGTTAGGCTAAATTTATCTTGTGTTTGCTTAGATCTAATGAAACCTAGCTATTGATTATTGGTTATTAGTGTGTTATTAGTTGTATTGGATGATTGTTTATCTATGTTAGGCTTAAGAAAACTGGCTAACTTCCTATTCGGTAACTTGCTTGAACGTCTTAAGAAACATGAACCAAATGCGTACTAAAGGTTTTTATGGTTGTATTTAATGCACAAGCGAATTCTAGTGATCCCATGTTAGGAGCTTCCTAGCCGGCTCGACATAGGAGTGAAGTAGGAGCTTGTAGAGTTGGGGAAGTAAGTACGCCACCCCACGAATGGTATAAAGGAATACACCCGTCATCCACGCGACTAATACACACTAATTAACCGGTAAAAGATAGTTAGGGAGTAAGGAAATCTAAGTAAACACATTTCTCTACACATAAGTTTCTCACCACATTTTCATTTTTGTTATTTTATTTTATTTGCATTCGTAGTAATTTGGGTTAGTTGACTAGCAACTAATTCCGCCCACTCCTTCAAAACCCGAGATTTTACTTGCTTTCATAAAAAATATAAAAACATAAAAAGAATCTTCCTCAACCCTTAGACCTATTAGAGTAGCCTTTCATACCTAACGAACACTATTCCCTGTGGAGAACGATCAATCCCCCGTACTTACCACTACACTATACTACATCGGTCAGGTACACTGCCTGGTGGGGTTGTAAGCCTCTTGAGATCCCTCGAGAGGTAAAACCTGTTGTAAGGTTACAAAACCACGCATCAAGTTTTTGGTGCCGTTGCCGGGGAATAGTTATTGTTTAGGTTGAATTGTTATTTCTATTAGGTCTACTCACTAGATTTCTTTCTAGTGAGATTTTTATTTTCTTTTTCTAGATTTTCTTTAGTCTATCTTTTTCTTTGTGCCCTTTGTTTGTAAAACCATTTTCATTTGTCACCATGGCGGATGAAATTCCATTTAGATCATTAACAATAGAGGAACAATTACTTTACACGGATAGATTTGCTTCCTGTTGTTCCAATGAATTTTTAAGTGATCTTAGATATATACAAGAGGAGATGGGTGTAAAGTTTGATAGGTTTGATGAATTATGTGCATGTGCGGCTTCTATTAAACAATCATTGTTAGGATCAACTCCTTTTAGTGAAACCCTTTGGAAAAAATTTGAGGAAAGCTTCCTAACCGTGAACCATAAGTTGAATGAATTGATGGGTTTATATACATCACAACTTGAGGAAACAAATGAGGAGGATTTATCCGACTATAGGTACCATGAGCAAGAAGACCTAGTTTTTAAGAACATGGACCTTGAATTGGACCAAGATTGTGAGATGGTTAGTGTTGAACTACTTAGTTGCATGAGTGGGATAGATTTCACCAAAACATATGACACGCATGAGGAATCCTTTAGGCAATTGGAACATAGTAATCAAGTTGAATATTACTATGAATCGGACTTAGAATTTCAAATGGCTAGAGAAGGATTTGAGATACTTAGGAATGTGTTTGGGTTAGATCCTACCAAAACACATGATGAACATATAGGTGATTTAGATACTATGGAGAATGGGGTTAGAAATGCAAGACCACTAAATACCCCACAAATCCTACCATCATTTGAGGTTAACACACCGCCCGTAACTTACCCGGAAAAAGTAGAAGAGACTATAGGAACCCCAATAGAGGTAGAGCCCTTGGACCAAACACAACTAGAAGAAATAGGTTTGAATACTTGTAGTCACAACCTTTCTTTTAGTTCTATGGAAGTTCCTAGTTTTGATGAACCGGAGCCTCAACCAAAACCGTTACCTAATCTTCCATCTTTAGATGTGAACTTAGGAATTGAATTAGGTCCCGACCCACCCATCAAACCATATAGTCCAGGTAGTTTTATGTTGAAGGTAGTAGACTCTAAGCCTTGTAGAGAGGAAGCTGACATAGGAGTAAACCATAACCTTTCATACTTACATCACCCATTCATGATTAATCACAAGAAACATTATGGGTTTAAACCGGGTTTATTAGGTCAAAGTGGATTCTTAACTTGGAGTCTCTCGAAGTTGATAGAAGATGATCCCTTTCTAGGAGAAAATCTTAATCCGCCCACTAACCCAATTGAATTAGGTAAGGTTATGATGATAGGATCCCGCACCTTTGAGCATATAATTCACCCGTCACTCTTTCCTCACGTGGCATATTTCCACCCTAAGGGTGTGTATCGCTACTTTCATCCACACTTAATCCTAAGTGTTGGGAAAACCTCCCCTATTTCTGTTAAATAAGGGTAGAGTCAGGCTCGTGACTCGAACAAAAACAAGCGCTTCTTGGGAGGCAACCCAAGCTTTATTTGCTTTGTTTGTTTGTTTTGTTTGTTTGTTTGATTTTATTTGCTTCCGTATGTGTGTTTAATTTTTATTAGTATTGATTCATGTTCAAAAGTAATTTGTGAAAATGCTTTATTTTGTTTTTAACTTCGTCTTAACTACATATAAAGGTATTTTGCAAAAGTTAAGTGTAAGGGAAATCTAAATCGGTTTATTAGAACACAAATGAACATGAATCGTAATAATATTAAATTAACATACATATTCGTATTTGTTTGAGTCAAATGCTTGTATCGAGTCATAATGATGTTTTGCAGGATTTCCAGGAAGTAAGGTAAAGGTTTTTCCAGAAATTTTCCGGAAACTTAAAATGAAAATTTTTGGCAGGTCATTTCTGACGGCGTCAGGGTTTATAACCTGACGGCGTCAGATTTAATTTTCAGAAATTTTTGAAAGTTTTGTTTTTAAAAAAGTTTTTATTAAAATCTCCAACTTATAATCTCCAGGAATCTGCAAAGTTATCATTCCACAAGCATTATATCCTTATATATAGATTTTTCCCGCCGATGTTATGCAGGTTTTCGTGTTTGTTTTCTCAGGTTTAACAGGTTATTTTGGACAAGGAGATGTTTATGGAATCAAGCTTATGGCGATGCATTAGTCATGGAACTTCAACATTACCTTGGAGGAAGATCTAACCGTGTAATTTCATTATCCACCAAGAGAATCAGGGAAGTATTTGATTTCATTCTTTTACTTTTTACTTTTACATCTTGTTATTTGAACATTGGGGACAATGTTCATCTTAAGTGTAAGTGGGGGTAAAAGTACGATTTTTGAGAATACAATTGCGCTTGATTTTTGTTTGTTTAATGGTAGATGTGTAATAAAACTGAGACAAATACCTGTTAGGGTAATTTTAGTGCCAAATTTAAAATTTTTTACAACACTTAGGAGTGAAACTTTGATCTTAATGAGCGTCTCACGGATAGGAGTTATATGACTAGCACAAAAACCGTACCACTAAAAAATTTTTCCACCCCAAATATGTGAGGTTCACCCCTAGAATTGGTAGGAAAAGCATTTATGCTATGATGTGTGTACCGGTAGCACTTAGATTCTAGAACTTGCGTTAGGACCATTCCAAAGCCACAAGTGAGACTACATTCGTGTAGTTAGATTTACTACATGATAAGAGGCATTAGGATTAACCCATTGTTTTACACCTGTGTTTTTGTTATAATTACATTGGCTACATTGGTCAAGTAATTCTCCCACACCCTTTGCGTTGTACTCATTTTTAGTACACGATACCCCTAGTACACCCCTCAGAGCCTATCTTTTCGTTTCGACCTTTAAGCATTTTACTTAAAGGAAGAATTTGTTACACCCCACTTAAATGTACACCCAAATCGCCTTAGCCTACCTTGTATGCACTCATTTTTAGTGCGTTATTGTTACAACATTTGTTTAAACCCAAGTTAATTATCTAGTTGATTACATGGTTGCTAAGTCGAGTCATATCCTTGTACATATTGTTTTGGGACGATTGGGACTCATGGGTAAAGTACTAGTGTAATGGAGTAATGGGGAAGAACATCATTTATTACCCCCATATGTGCTAAATATTTTAAAAGTACTCCAAGTTTTTCAATTATCTTAATTCGAGTCATTAGAATAGTTATTTGTAAAGTTATGTAAAAAATTCAAATGTAAGGGGAATGCAACGCCCCTATGATGTATTATTTTGGATGGTAGGGCAAAAGTGTATGTTAAAAAAAAAAAAAAAAAAAAAAAAAAAAAAGACACAAAAAAATGAGAAAATGAAAAATAGAAAAAAACATACGGACTACCATCCCGTTTCATTTTATGTTTATTTTTATGTTTTTGTTTTTGTTATTTCATTTTTAGCTTAAGATTGAGTCTAGTCTTGGCTCAGCAACATTGTATAGTACATGTAATTGATCAAGATCTTTAACTCGCCACCAGTAAAATATCCCGTATCCAACAAAACCGCGTTTTCCTTTTCCCTACACCTAACGTTATAACCCATTTAAAAGCCCTCTTTGATAGTTTATCTTAGGTGCTTACGCCTAGTGGAGGAGGTTTTCGATCCTTTCCCAAGCCTATGGTAATCTATTTGCTATGACAGGTAGTGAGAGATATTATCCGTTTTCATTTATGAGATTTATTTTGATGACACTTGAGAGATGTGAGTATCTAAACACTACTTGTGAGGTGCTAGTTTATAATCTCCGTGCTTACTATGATTGAAGTGGAACGATTATTTGTTGTAATTACTTTTATGTTTGCATTAAATGACCCCTAACTTGTATTTTGATTAGAATAAAAGCGCATTTGCTTGAGGACAAGCAAATCTCAAGTGTAAGGGTATTTGATGAAGCGAAAAGTGTACCGCTTTTAAGGGGTCATTTAAGCTCTAAATCGTATTTATTTGATCAAATATCGCCCTAAATCGTTCCTTTTGTCATTTTAGGTACTTTTGAGGAGAAATCTGGAAAAGGAGGCATTTTGGACGTTTTTGGAGCATAAAAGTGAAGAAAACGACAAAGTCTCAAAAATCGGCTGAAAGTTACCTTTGACGGCGTCACAATTTACTCTGGACAGCGTCATGCCTTGGCAAGAAAAAGTGGACGTGAAATTTACTCATGATAAGCCAGTGAAAATAGCATGTGAATTCTGACGGCGTCACGCTTTAACTTGATCAAGGGCGTCACGGCTTAAATCATAAGGGGACGGCGTCACGTTCTAAGTTCGACGGCGTCAAGTCTTGATAAGCCAGAATGGATTTTTGAAGAGCTAAAGAGGGACGGCGTCAAGAAGGTCATCCGGGAACCCTAGAAGCGGCGAGGTGACGGCGTCACAATCCATAAGGTGACGCCGTCAGATGCAAAAATCTATATATAGTTTTCTAATTTTTTGTCATTAGGGAGAGCTTAGTGTGTGGAATTTTGGGAGAAAACCCTAAGACGAATTCAGCTCCTTTTTCAAGGCTTTTTGCCTTGAGATCTTCCATGTTACATTGAAGATAAGTTATCAATTAATCATTCAATATGTCTATGTGTTGTTTGATTTTATCTTATTCTTGTCTTTTGATTAACATGTTAGGCTAAATTTATCTTGTGTTTGCTTAGATCTAATGAAACCTAGCTATTGATTATTGGTTATTAGTGTGTTATTAGTTGTATTGGATGATTGTTTATCTATGTTAGGCTTAAGAAAACTGGCTAACTTCCTATTCGGTAACTTGCTTGAACGTCTTAAGAAACATGAACCAAATGCGTACTAAAGGTTTTTATGGTTGTATTTAATGCACAAGCGAATTCTAGTGATCCCATGTTAGGAGCTTCCTAGCCGGCTCGACATAGGAGTGAAGTAGGAGCTTGTAGAGTTGGGGAAGTAAGTACGCCACCCCACGAATGGTATAAAGGAATACACCCGTCATCCACGCGACTAATACACACTAATTAACCGGTAAAAGATAGTTAGGGAGTAAGGAAATCTAAGTAAACACATTTCTCTACACATAAGTTTCTCACCACATTTTCATTTTTGTTATTTTATTTTATTTGCATTCGTAGTAATTTGGGTTAGTTGACTAGCAACTAATTCCGCCCACTCCTTCAAAACCCGAGATTTTACTTGCTTTCATAAAAAAATATAAAAACATAAAAAGAATCTTCCTCAACCCTTAGACCTATTAGAGTAGCCTTTCATACCTAACGAACACTATTCCCTGTGGAGAACGATCAATCCCCCGTACTTACCACTACACTATACTACATCGGTCAGGTACACTGCCTGGTGGGGTTGTAAGCCTCTTGAGATCCCTCGAGAGGTAAAACCTGTTGTAAGGTTACAAAACCACGCATCAACACTATACTACATCGGTCAGGTACACTGCCTGGTGGGGTTGTAAGCCTCTTGAGATCCCTCGAGAGGTAAAACCTGTTGTAAGGTTGCAAAACCACGCATCAAGTTTTTGGCGCCGCTGCCGGGGAATAGTTATTGTTTAGGTTGAATTTTTATTTTATAGGTCTACTCACTAGATTCCTTTCTAGTGAGATTTTTATTTTATTTTTCTAGGTTTTTCTTTAGTCTATCTATTTTCTTCGTGCTTTTGTTCGTATAAGATTTCCATTGACTCTTCCGTTCACCATTATGGAGAACGCAAATCCACCATACCACCAACCACGTAATTCACCCACTCCATATGACATCTTGATGTTTAAACAACATAAAGATGAACCTCTCTATGATGCATGGACTCGTTTTAAATATTTACTCCAAAAAGTCCCTCATCATAACTTCGATTTTTGGTCCCTAACTCAAATCTTTTACAATCATGTCGACCGACATGCCCAAAGGGACATTTACCATATTGCCGGCAGGGATATTAGGGAATTAAGTGCTGAGAAAGCATGGGAAGCTATTGAGAATTGTGCCCAATATTATTATATGGTAGACAACCCAACAAACATTAATACAAGTCAATTGACCACAAATTTCAAGGATCATGAAACAAGTTTGTTTGGGGATGAGGGTAGAGTTGAGCCACCTAGCTGCATGTCATGGTTAGGCACTACCATAATACAGGGTGAACACTTAGGTGATCTTGATGTGATGGAGGATCTAGCCGAGCATGATCACATTGATCAAAAAGACCTAGGTTTTATGATCGATGACGATGAATCTCAAGAAACACATGATGAATCTTTTGGGCAATTTGAATATAGCAGTCAGAATATTGAGGATGATCCTTATGATTCGGATATAGAAGTTGAGATGCCTAGAGAAGCACTTGAGATACTAGGGAAAATGTTAGGGTTAGATTCTACTAAAACACATGATGAGGATATAGGTGATCTTGACACAAGGAATGATGAGGTAAGTAACATAAGCCTACCAAGTACCCCACAAGTCCTACCATCATTTGAGGCACACACACCGCCCGTGACTTACCCGGAAGAAGTTGAGGAGACTATAGGAACCCCAATAGAGGTAGAGCCCTTGGACCAAACACAACTAGAAGAAATAGGTTTGAATGCTTTTAGTGATCACAACCTTTCTTTTAGTCCTATGGAAGTTCCTAGTTTTGATGAGCCGGAGCCTCAACCAAAACCGTTACCTAATCTTCCATCCTTGGATGAAAATTTAGGAATTGAATTAGGTCCCGATCCACCCATCAAAACATATAGTCCGGGTAGTCTTAAGTTTAAGGTAGTAGACATTAAGCCTTGTAGTGAGGAAGACAATATAGGAGTGAAAAATGGCCTTACATATCTACATCACCCATTCATGATTGATCACAAGAAACATTATGGGTTTAAACCGGGTCTATTGGGTCAAGATGGATTCCCAATTAGGAGTCTCTCGAAGTTGTTAGAAAATGATCCCTTTTTAGGAGAACACTTTAACTCACCCATTAACCAAAGTGAACTAGGTAAGGTTATGATGAAAGGAGCACACCCCTTTGAGCATATAATTCATCCACCACTCTTTCCTCACGTGGCATACTCCTACCGAGCTGGTGTGTATCGCTACTATCACCCGTACTTAATCCTAAGTGTAGGGAAAACCTCTCCTTTATCCATTAAATAAGGGTAGAGTCAGGCTCATGACTCGAACAAAAACAAGCGCTTCTTGGGAGGCAACCCAAGCTTTATTTGCTTTGTGTGTTTATTTATTTGTTTGTTTGATTTTATTTGCTTCCGTATGTATGTTTAATTTTTATTATTATTGATTCATGTTCAAGACTAAACTGTGAAAATGCTTTATCTTGTTTTTAACTTCGTCTTAACTACATATAAAGGTATTTTGCAAAAGTTAAGTGTAAGGGAAATCCAAATCGGTTTATTAGAACACAAATGAACATGAATCGTAATAATAATAAATTAACATACATATTAGTATTTGTTTGAGTCAAATGCTTGTATCGAGTCATGATGATGTTTTGCAGGATTTCCAGGAAGTAAGGTATAGGTTTTTCCAAAAATTTTCCGGAAACTTAACATGAGAATTCTGTCAGATCATTTCTGACGGCGTCAGGCTTTACAACCTGACGGCGTCAGGTTTAATTTTCTGAAAATTTTTGAAAGTTTTGTTTTCATAAAAAGTTTTTATTAAATCTATAACTTACAATCTCCAGGAATCTGCAAAATTATCATTCCACAAGCATTATATCCTTATATATAGATTTTATCCCGCCGATGTTATGCAGGTTTTCGTGTTTGTTTTCTCAGGTTTAACAGGTTATTTTGGACAAGGAAATGTTTTTGGATCAAGCTTATGGCGATGCATTAGTCATGGAGCTTCAACATTACTTTGAAAGAAGATCTAACCGTGTTACTTCATTATCCACCGAGCGAATCAGGGGAGTATTTGATTTCATTCTTTTACTTTATGCTTTTACATCTTGTTATTTGAACATTGGGGACAATGTTCATCTTAAGTGTAAGGGGAGGGTAAAAGTACGATTAAGAGAATGCTATTACGCTTGATTTTTGTTTGTTTAATAGTAGATGTGTAATAAAACTGAGAGAAATACTTGTTAAGGTAATTTTAGTGCCAAATTTAAATTTTTTTACAACATATAGGAGTGAAACTTTGATCTTAATGAGCGTCTCACGGATAGGAGTTATATGACTAGCACAAAAACCGTACCACTAAAAAAATTTCCACCCCAAATATGTGAGGTTCGCCCCTAGAATTGGTAGGAAAAGCATTTATGCTATGATGTGTGTACCGGTAGCACTTAGATTCTAGAACTTGCGTTAGGACCATTCCAAGGCCACAAGTGAGACTACATTCGTGTAGTTAGATTTACTACATGATAAGAGGCATTAGGATTAACCCATTGTTTTACACCTGTATTTTTGTTATAATTACTTTGGCTACATTGGTCAAGTAATTCTCCCACACCCTTTGCGTTGTACTCATTTTTAGTACACGATACCCCTAGTACACCCCTCAGAGCCTATCTTTTCGTTTCGACCTTTAAGCATTTTACTTAAAGGAAGAATTTGTTACACCCCACTAAAATGTACACCCAAATCGCCTTAGCCTACCTTGTATGCACTCATTTTAGTGCATTATCGTGACAACATTTGTTTAAACCCAAGTTAATTATCTAGTTGATTACATGGTTGCTAAGTCGAGTCATATCCTTGTACATATTGTTTTGGGACGATTGGGACTCATGGGTAAAGTACTAGTGTAATGGAGTAATGGGGAAGAACATCATTTATTACCCCCATATGTGCTAAATATTTTAAAAGTACTCCAAGTTTTTCAATTATCTTAATTCGAGTCATTAGAATAGTTAATTGTAAAGTTATGTAAAAGTTCAAGTGTAAGGGGAATGCAATGCCCCTATGATGTATTATTTTGGATGGTAGGGCAAGAGTGTATGAAAAAAAAAAAAAAAAAAAAAAAAAATCGAAAAAATCAAGAAAAATACAAAAAAATGAGAAAAAGAAAAGTAGAAAAAAACATACGGACTACCATCCCGTTTCATTTTATGTTTATTTTTATGTTTTTGTTATTTTGTTATTTTGTTTTTAGCTTAAGATCGAGTCGAGTCTTGGCTTAGCAACATTGTATAGTACATGTAATTGATCAAGATCTTTAACTCGCCACCAGTAAAATATCCCTTATCCAACAAAATCGTGTTTTCCTTTTCCCCTACACCTAACGTTATAACCCATGTAAAAGCCCTCTTTGATAGTTTATCTTTGGTGCTTACGCCTAGTGGAGGAGGTTTTTCGATCATTTCCCAAGCCCATGGTAATCTATTTGCTATGACAGGTAGTGAGAGATATTATCCGTTTTCATTTATGAGATTTATTTTGATGACACTTGAGAGATGTGAGTATCTAGACACTACTTGTGAGGTGCTAGTTTATAATCTCCGTGCTTATTATGATTGAAGTGGAACGATTATTTGTTGTAATTACTTTTATGTTTGCATTAAATGACCCCTAACCTGTATTTTGATTAGAATAAAAGCACATTTGCTTGAGGACAAGCAAATCTCAAGTGTAAGGGTATTTGATGAAGCGAAAAGTGTACCGCTTTTAAGGGGTCATTTAAGCCCTAAATCGTATTTATTTGATCAAATATTGCCCTAAATCGTTCCTTTTGTCATTTTAGGTACTTTTGAGGAGAAATCTGGAAAAGGAGGCATTTTGGACGTTTTTGGAGCATAAAAGTGAAGAAAACGACAAAGTCTCAAAAATCGGCTAAAAGTTACCCTTGACGGCGTCAGATTTTACTCTGGACGGCGTCATGGCTTGGCAAGAAAAGGTGGACGTGAAATTTACTCATGATAAGCCAGTGAAAATTGCATGTGAATTCTGACGGCGTCACGCTTTAACCTGATCAAGGGCGTCACGGCTTAATTCATTGAGGGACGGCGTCACGTTCAAGGGCTGACGGCGTCAAGCCTTGATAAGCCAGAACGGATTTTGGAGAGCTAAAGAGGGACGGCGTCAAGAAGGTCATCCGGGAACCCTAAAAGCGGCGAGGTGACGGCGTCACACTCTATAAGGTGACGCCGTCAGATCCAAAAGTCTATATATAGTTTTCTAATTTTTTGTCATTGAGGGAGAGAGCTTAGTGTGGAATTTTTGGGAGAAAACCCTAAGATGATTTTAGCATCTTTTTCAAGGCTTTTTGCCTTGAGATCTTCCATGTTACATTGAAAGATAAGTTATCAATTAATCATTCAATATGTCTATGTGTTGTTTGATTCTATCTTGTTCTTGTCTTTTGTTTAACATGTTAGGCTAGATTTATCTTGTGTTTGCTTAGATCTAATGAAACCTAGCTATTGATTATTGGTTATTAGTGTGTTGTTAGTTGTATTGGATGATTGTTTATCTATGTTAGGCTTAAGAAAACTGGCTAACTTCCTATTCGGTAACTTGCTTGAACGTCTTAAGAAACATGAACCAAATGCGTACTAAAGGTTTTTATGGTTGTATTTAATGCACAAGCGAATTCTAGTGATCCCATGTTAGGAGCTTCCTAGCCGGCTCGACATAGGAGTGAAGTAGGAGCTTGTAGAGTTGGGGAAGTACGTACGCCACCCCACGATTGGTATTTAGGAATACACCCGTCATCCACGCAACTAACACACACTAATCAACCGGTAAAAGATAGTTAGGGAGTAAGGAAATCTAAGTAAACACATTTCTCTACACTTAAGTCTTCTCCAACATTTTCATTTTTGTTATTTTATTTTATTTGCATTCGTAGTAATTTGGGTTAGTTGACTAGCAACTAATTCCGCCCACTCCTTCAAACCCGAGATTTTACTTGCTTTCATAAAATTATAAAAACACAAAAAAAAGAATCTTCCTCAACCCTTAGACCTATTAGAGTAGTTTTTCATACCTAACGAACACTATTCCCTGTGGAGAACGATCAATCCCCCGTACTTACCACTACACTATACTACATCGGTCAGGTACACTGCCTGGTGGGGTTGTAAGCCTCTTGAGATCCCTCGAGAGGTAAAACCTGTTGTAAGGTTGCAAAACCACGCATCACCAACACTATTCATGATAATGGACCTACTTGCCGTTAGGTAAACTACTTTACCTATTATGCCCCTAATCTAGTTATATCCGCGCACTCACCTTCTTCGTCTCTTGTGAGTTTCGCATTTGCAGATATGGGCGTTATTGTCAATAAAGACTATTACTTAAACTATGTATCTCATACATATAGTATACATAAGTTTACAGGGATACTTCATTTAGGCAAGATTACAAATGTGCAAGGAAGGGAACTTGATTCACTTATCAATGCTTAATTCAAACTTGTCACGCATGATCTTCAAGCGATCATCGAACATTTCTGGACAAGTTGAATTTGGCATGATGAGATGTGAATAGAGTTTATGTGTTATAGTGCCTACCATGTTAGATTCTAACTACACTATTTCATGCCAAGCATTACTACTAACAAAGGGTGTTTTAAGAAAGCGTACCTGTGCCTGAGGGTTTGCTCTTAAAACTAGAAGACTAAGGTACCTTTGTTGAATGTTAAGCATGAAAGACACGACTTGACTATTGCGTCACCGGGTATGCTTGATAACGCATCATACTCCTTTTGTTATACTCCAAGGTTTATTTACACTCATGTTTTCCTAGCAAAACAGATGTTCAAACATCTGGTCCCCAATATCTCATGGGTCCAAAGTTGTTAGAGTTAAACATCCTACGCATTTGTTGCGTTAGTTTAGGATGTGAGAATGGAGGACACATTTCCCATGGTAGGTAACTTTGTGGTGGACGATCATTCCAAGGTACGGGAGAGTTACTTGGATGATTTTGTCTTCTAAAGTTACCTCTCGGTAGAGGAGTTCTAGACCGAGGTTTGGGAGAGTTTACCTTTCTAGGTGGAGGAGTAGTTGACCTAGTGTCACGCTTTACAAATCCATGTTCGGGAGATGACAATGGTTTGTTAAAGCCTTTGGTTTCCTCTCTACTTGGAGTAGACACTCTAGTTCTATTTACAACTACTTGACTTGGTTTAGGACTTAAGTTACTTTTCAGAATTGACCCAGTTTTGTCCTCAGCACCACACGGTACCACGGTACCACTAAATTTAGTGGTGCCGTCTGTATCTTTAATGGTGCCGTCACCTTCAGACATGGACTTTTCAGGCATTACAAATTTTACTTGTTTAGTACTACTTGTAGAAGCCTGATTTGGGTCAAATCCTAAACCCGAACGGTCATGTTCACTATATCTAATATTTTCAAGTATATCATTAAGCTTTTTAGTTCCTTCATTAAACCTAATGATTCTTAAAGCATTTTCTTTAAGTTTTTCGTTTTCTACTTGAAGACTAATACATGACCCGCATCCTAAATCTACTTCCTTGTTTTTCTCAAGTCTCTTGACTTGATCATTTAGTTCTAAGATTTGTAGTTCTAGTTCTTTTAATTTTAATTTTAGCTTTGTGTTTCTACCTAAAATCTTAGTACTAACTACACATAGTTTGTTGTATTCGTCATGTAATTCATTATCATCTACTGACGAATTATTATCACTATAATAAGAAGAGTCGGATTGTACCTCGTTAGAAGCTTGAGCCATTAAGCACGTTTCATCGTTAGGCTTCTTCTCTTCTTCTTCACCGCTATCACTCCAAGAACCTCCTACGAAGGCTCTTTGGTTGTTGGATTTAGGTGGCTTAGGACATTCTCCTATGAAGTGATTAGGGTCTCCGCATCTAAAGCATCTCCTATCACTTGTCCCTTTTCTTTCATCATGATTTCTTTGAGATGACTTCTTCTCATCTCGAGATTGTCTAGGAAATCTACCTTTCCTCCTAAAGAACTTTCTAAAGTTCCTAACGGCTAGTGCGTACTCTTCATCTTCACTACCGGAAATCGAACATTCCTCATCACTAGACTCCTTCTTGGCTTTTAATGCTAGAGATCTAACTCTCTCGCTTTTGCCTTTGACAATGTCGGAATCCTTCTTGATGATCATCTCGTGAACTTTCAAGTTTCCTATAAGTTCATCGAGTGACAATGCCGCCAAGTCCTTTGACTCTTCTATGGCGGTGACCTTTGCTCTCCATTTAGGATGTAGAGCTCTAAGAAACTTCCTAACATAGTTCTTACTAGAATAACCTTCATCAAGAGCTTTAAGACTAGTGATAATAGTATAAAATCTAGCAAAAGCATTATCTATTGACTCATCCTCTGAAATAGAGAATTGTTCATATTGTTGAACAAGAAGATCTATCTTGTTCTCTTTGACTTGGTTATTACCTTGGTGAGTGACTAACAAAGTTTTCCAAATATCTTTTGCCGTATTACACATGAAAATTCTTTCAAACTCCTTTTTAGGCAAAACATTATAAATCATCATTTTAGCCTCATTAATTTTGGCTAATTTCCTTTTTAGTTCATCACTTTGTTTATCATAAGAAACTATTTCATCCTTTTTAGTTTCCGGATTCTTTTGAATAGGTTGAAAGTCACCCTCGGTAATAACATGCCAAAGATCAATGTCTTTTGATTTCACATACGTTTCGAATCTTGTTTTCCAATAAATAAAACAATCGGTTTCAAAAAGTGGTGGTCTTTGCATAGATTGCCCTTCTAGATATTTGTCGAAATCCATTGATCGGTTCAAGCTTTAAAATACAATATACTTTAAAAACATGACTGACGTGGCTCCTGATACCAATTGTGGGAAACTAGAAGGGGGGTTGAATAGTTTACCAGTTTAAAAAAACTTCTTTTAAAAAATCTTGTTTTAAAAGTATGCTATTGGAAACTTTAATTCGAACTCTATGTGTAATCAAACAACACCAATATGAACTACAAACTAAGCTACGTAATAATAACAAATAAAAGTAAAGAGTAGAGTTGGAAAGATCAAACCGAGACAGAGGATTTATAGTGGTTCGGCTATGAAGCTCTTCTTTGCCCTACTCCACTCCCCGAGTACCACACTCGAGAGTTTCAAACACTATATCAACAACCTCCCTTCAGGCGGAGAAAACCGTACACGTCGCTTATCCTATTTCCGACACTAAGCTAGATGTCGAGTGCTAATCTTAGCTAGCACCAATCTACCAAGGTCCACGTGACCAACACTCAAGCCCAATGGCTTCAAGAGATCACCAAGATCTCAACACGATCACAATGATTTTCACTCACTTCACTCTACTTGACTAACACTAACCTAATGACCCTTTGATCTACTTGATTAATCACACAAGCCCAATGGCTTCAAGAGATGTTCACTATCTCTATAGATCACACTTGATCTTCACTCTCACTCACAAAAAGAAAAGTATACTTGATGTATGCTAAGATACAACAAGGTTGTAACAAGTGTTACAAAAACCTATCAACTACAACTCTAGTATCTTCTTGATTACTTGAGTTCTTCTCTTGCTAATGAAGAGGGATGACAACACCTTGTATCAACTTGGATACTTGTGTTCTTCTCTTGCTAGTGAAGAGGTATGAAGAGGATCACTTGAAGGATGATTTGATCACTCTTGAAACAAAGAAAAACTAATCTAAATGACCCTAAGAAGTGAAAGGTGTGAGAGGATTTTACTAAGGGATTTTTCTGTGTGTGAAGGGTGCCTAAAACTGTGAAAGAGGTGAGTATTTATAAGCAAAGAAAATCTGAACGTTACAATTCAAAATGGTACGGACGGCTCCACTAAATGACCCACGGCTCCGTTAAATTTAACGGTACCGTGGAGCCGTGGTAGACTAGGACGCTCCAAATTTTGTCTTTTCTGGTGAAAACTTATTTGGGGAAGGTTGGAGCTGATTTTGGGGGGAAAAATAGCTGTTGTGATTTTCAAACTTATTTTTCCATTAAAACATTTCTTAATATTTCAAAAATAATTTGTCATGTGTATTTTTGAAAAAATGTTTTGTCCCATTTAAAATGTGAATTTTCAAAACATGAATTCACTTCTTTGATCACTAGTCCAAGTTGTAACTTTGTTCAAGAGTGATTTACGTAGAAACGGGATCTTCCGATTAAAAACTTGTTAGCGTTAATTTTAACGTAACGTGAGTTCACATTTTTTCATCCTCAAAACGTGAAGTAATCGAAAGATATAAATAACGTTTTTAGAACATTATTTGCATCAACATAATGGACTAAAAAACTAAGGAGGTGTCAAAATGAATTCCTTCGAATAAATAATGGGAATTTTATAGCAATCTTGCAAAGTTTCGAACTAAACAGGAGATTACATTATGTATGTTTTGCTTATATATGTTTCTCGATTTATTTTCCAGGTTGAACTTACCTCAATTTTGAAAAGTGATTAGCGTGATAGATACAGTTCCTTTACTTCGGCCAACGAAATCGATACAAAGATCCAGGGAGAACCCGTCTTAAACTACAATATTAATATGACTTTATGGATGAAGAGGTATGCATTCAAAATTTCATATTTATTACTTTTTTTTTTGAAAGGCTGAGAATTTTATTAGAAAGCTCTAAGAAGGAGACAAGCAACAAAATAGAAAGTGTACAAGAACCACAAGCAAAACACAAAAGACCAAGGACACCAAGAAATATACAAAATTACAAAAAGAGCTTAAAAGGCTTGGACGTCCAACAAGCCCAGTTCGCCTTCTTCTTAGCAGCAATACGGGAAAAGATCCAAAGATGGGAAAGGCGTTGGATACTTGGGAAAACATCCTCCTCTTTATACTTATCAATCATGTCGATCGGAGCAAAAACAACACGATTCCTCCAATTCCAAAGGATCCAAAGAGCAATTTGGAAGACACCATGAAGAACCTTTGTGAGAGAAGCGTCGCCAATAACAGGAAGGTTCCCACTAGCCACACCACTAACAGTGAAGGATGAAAACAAGATCGGAGAGTCAAGATTCCACCAACTCCAAACTTTTCTCCAAACCGGCAAAACGCAAGAGCAAGAAATGAGCACGTGGTTGACATCTTCATCATTTGTTTTGTTATAGCTTAATATTGATCCTTTATCATACACACAATATTAGAATAGGAGAAGAGAAAGAGATAGAGAGAGAGAGATGGTCACTTCTTAGAGATTAGATTGAGAAAGAATGAGAGATACAAGATGAATACCCCTAGAAGCAACACCCTCCAAGTGAGGAGGGGAAGGGTTTTTATAGTTTTCTAGACTTGGGTGGGCTTGGGCTTGAGATGGGCTTATACAAGGATTACATGATCATAACATTTAACTAACAAGCTTAAGCCCAAGCCCATTGATTAAACTAACTAACTCAAACAACGACACACTTAATTAAACTATTACAATGACAAATGACCATCACTTTAAAATAAATCCTAACAATCTCCCCCTAAGGGATGGTCATTCAAATGATGCTCCATGTGAGATGGTCTTTTGTCTTCAATGTCTTTGAGCTTTGAGTGTCGTTGTATAGCAGTCTTTGTTTTTGGTTCCTTCATGCTATGTGATCTTCAAAGTATCGTTTTTGAGGTTGTTCTTGCCTTCGATCAACATCTTCATGTGATTATGACGTAGTGACCTCCAATATACTCATACATCTTGAACTTTATACTTATGCTAACAATCTCCCCTTTTCTTTCATCATTTGATATATGAACTTGTTCTTGACATATTGATTAGCCTTTTGACTTTGACGTTACACTCTGTCTTTAACTTGATTCTTTTGTCTTGAACTTTTACACTTGAGCTTTGTTGGAGATGTTCTTCATAAGTATGAGTATGCTGAGGTGAAGATGATTGATGTATGTGGTGATGGTTAATGGATGTTTATAGGTAGCTGCATAAAACCGTTAGTAATAATCATCCAGCGCTTACAGGTTGGGATTTTGAGATTGTCAACAGCATAGTGTGAAGACTTTCTCTAATCCTTCCTGATGAAGCGAAAAGTGTACCGCTTTTAAGGGGTCATTTAAGCCCTAAATCGTATTTATTTGATCAAATATCGCCCTAAATCGTTCCTTTTGTCATTTTAGGTACTTTTGAGGAGAAATCTGGAAAAGGAGGCATTTTGGACGTTTTTGGAGCATAAAAGTGAAGAAAACGACAAAGTCTCAAAAATCGGCTAAAAATTACCTTTGACGGCGTCACAATTTACCCTGGACGGCGTCATGCCTTGGCAAGAAAAGTTGGACGTGAAATTTACTCATGATAAGCCAGTGAAAATAGCATGTGAATTCTGACGGCGTCACGCTTTAACTTGATCAAGGGCGTCACGGCTTAAATCATAAGGGGACGGCGTCACGTTCAAGGTTCGACGGCGTCAAGCCTTGATAAGCCAGAATGGATTTTTGAAGAGCTAAAGAGGGACGGCGTCAAGAAGGTCATCCGGGAACCCTAGAAGCGGCGAGGTGACGGCGTCACAATCCATAAGGTGACGCCGTCAGATCCAAAAATCTATATATAGTTTTCTAATTTTTTGTCATTGGAGGGAGCTTAGTGTGTGGAATTTTGGGAGAAAACCCTAGGACGATTTTAGCTTCTTTTTCAAGGCTTTTTGCCTTGAGATCTTCCATGTTACATTGAAGATAAGTTATCAATTAATCATTCAATATGTCTATGTGTTGTTTGATTTTATCTTATTCTTGTCTTTTGATTAACATGTTAGGCTAAATTTATCTTGTGTTTGCTTAGATCTAATGAAACCTAGCTATTGATTATTGGTTATTAGTGTGTTATTAGTTGTATTGGATGATTGTTTATCTATGTTAGGCTTAAGAAAACTGGCTAACTTCCTATTCGGTAACTTGCTTGAACGTCTTAAGAAACATGAACCAAATGCGTACTAAAGGTTTTTATGGTTGTATTTAATGCACAAGCGAATTCTAGTGATCCCATGTTAGGAGCTTCCTAGCCGGCTCGACATAGGAGTGAAGTAGGAGCTTGTAGAGTTGGGGAAGTAAGTACGCCACCCCACAAATGGTATTAAGGAATACACCCGTCATCCACGCGACTAATACATACTAATTAACCGGTAAAAGATAGTTAGGGAGTAAGGAAATCTAAGTAAACACATTTCTCTACACATAAGTTTCTCACCACATTTTCATTTTTGTTATTTTATTTTATTTGCATTCGTAGTAATTTGGGTTAGTTGACTAGCAACTAATTCCGCCCACTCCTTCAAAACCGAGATTTTACTTGCTTTTATAAAAAATATAAAAACATAAAAAAAGAATCTTCCTCAACCCTTAGACCTATTAGAGTAGCTTTTCATACCTAACGAACACTATTCCCTGTGGAGAACGATCAATCCCCCGTACTTACCACTACACTATACTACATCGGTCAGGTACACTGCCTGGTGGGGTTGTAAGCCTCTTGAGATCCCTCAAGAGGTAAAACCTGTTGTAAGGTTACAAAACCACGCATCAAGTTTTTGGCGCCGCTGCCGGGGAATAGTTATTGTTTAGGTTGAATTTTTTATTTTTATAGGTCTACTCACTAGATTCCTTTCTAGTGAGATTTTTATTTTCTTTTTCTAGATTTTCTTTAGTCTATCTATTTTCTTCGTGTCTTTGTTCGTAACCATACCATCCGACATCATGGAAGATGGTAATATCCTTAACCCCCACAACCCACCACCACAACAACCACCACCACCTCCTAGAGCCCGTACTTTAGGAGAGTATTCCCGTCCTAGCCACCATGGCTATCGAAACACCATTGAGCTCACTCAAGGAGCCAATATCACACCCTTGCGATCCGACACCATCCGGTTGGTGCAAAGCGGATGCGCATTCCATGGACTTCGTTCTGAAGATCCTAATCAACATCTCAAGGACTTTCTCAAAATCGTTGATTCTATAGACCTTGATGTTGCCACTCGAGAGACGACCCGATTGCGTCTCTTCCAATTCTCTCTGCGGGATCAAGCTAGTCAGTGGCTAGAACGTCAACCCGCAGGATCCATCACCTCTTGGGATGATCTCACCACTCGTTTCCTTGCTCAGTTTTTCCCACCGGGAAGAACTACCAAGCTAAGGAATGATATCTTGATGTTCCAACAACGTCAAGGCGAAACTCTCTACGAGGCATGGACTCGATTCAAGGACTTACTCCAAAAAGTCCCTCACCATGGCATAGAACTTTGGCTCCAAGTCCAAATCTTCTATGACCATATCAATCTCTCCACGAGGCAAACCATTGACCAATCGGCCGGTGGTAAGCTACGTGATCTAAGTGCGGAACAATCATGGGCTCTCCTAGAAGATCTTGCTCTTTATGACAACGAAAGTTGGAGTGATCCCCGTGATTTGAATAATGTAACGGTCAAGGCAATATCTTTGCCCACGACACTCGTGATTGCATGGAACTCCCCGAACAAGCTTTTGTGGACTACGCATCCTCGCGTACCGACGGAGCGGGAGACAAGTGGTACACTTTCAAACCCGAGCCAAACCATTATGGTGATTCATACAACCCCTCATGGAAAAATCACCCGAACCTTAGGTGGAAACAAAACCAAAACACACAACAAACCAATTCTTCCAACCCACCTAATCGTTTCCAATCAAGCGGTTCCAACTCGAACCGTACTTTCAACAACAATCCTTCCGGCAATGGTAGTACCAATAACTTTGAAGGATTGATGTCCCAATTTATGGCATCTCAAGAAGCTCGTTTAGCCAAGTTTGAAGCCGATTTCAAACAAAAACAAAGCGAGATGACCGATAAGATTGACACCTTGTTGAAAGCCCTCAATGACCGAGAAATGGGAGCACTCCCTAGCAACACGGTCAAGAACCCGAAACTAAACGTCAACGCTATTTCATCGGTTTCGTCCCCTAGTTCTTGTCCACAATATTATTCGGTCAATTCCATGAGCACGTGTTTCAAACAAACCCAAGTCGTTCCAAATGACCAAGAAGTCATGACATCCAAATTGGTCAACAACATAGTTGAAACACCTCCCACTCAAAACCTTGATGAAGAATTCAAGGAGCTCCACCTTGAAAGTCCGGTTGTTGATGAGTTGGATGAGAAGAAGCTCAAGTTAGGCGAAAAAGGGACCGCCTTTGTTCAAAACAAGCTACCTAAGAAGTTAGATGATCCGGGCTTATTTGTTCTACCTTGCAAGATCGGTAATTCGGAGGCTTATGACACATTAGCCGATCTTGGATCAAGCCTTAACCTACTTCCGTTACCTCTCTACACCTCTCTAAAACTTGGAAAACTTGAAGAAACCGAGGTGATAATAGGCTTAGCGGATGGAAGTGTTGCTTACCCGGTTGGAGTAGTTAAGGACGTGTTAGTGCACATTGGAAAACTAACCATTTTAGCCGATTTCCACGTCCTTGATATGGTTAGCGACCCTACATGCCCCTTGTTGATAGGTAGAGGATTTTGGCGACCGCTAGTGCTATGATTGATTGTAAGGAATCCAAGATAGCGGTAGGAGAAGGAGATACTTGGTCAGTCTATGATGTTAAGAAACATGCCTATGATACTAGTGAGGAACCAACACCACATTGGCTAGAATCAAATAGGAGACCATCTAGATATGGACCTTGGATTGATAGAGACCTCATAGGACCCCAACGCCCATTTTACCTAGAAGAGGACTTTGTTAACCGAACGCATTCGGTAGAGCAACTCTTGGCTAGGGACACCGAATTGGATCCATTTGAAGATTCTCTAGTTTTTAGAAAGATGATTGATTTCCTAGGAGTTTTGCCAATTAACCTAGGGATGAATAAGTGGATTTGTGAGGAAGATGATCATAAGTGGAATTGGGATAAACCACCCAAAGATGGAGATGGGTCATGGCATATTAAGATGACGTTGTATGACCCAGATGGAGAGAAGTTTGAAAAGATATATCGTACTAAGCGGACCAATAGGAAACTTCAATCCAAGCTTAACCCTAAAGACGTCCTCGATGACGAGCTTACTTACATAGGGTAGAGTGACTTTGAGTCTAGCTACAAGACTCGTTAATAAAGAAAAGCGCTTCTTGGGAGGCAACCCAAGCTTTATTTGTTTTATTTGCTTTGTGTGTTTATTTATTTGTTTGTTTGATTTTATTTGTTTCCGTATGTGTGTTTAATTTTTATTAGTATTGATTCATGTTCAAAAGTAATTTGTGAAAATGCTTTATTTTGTTTTTAACTTCGTCTTAACTACATATAAAGGTATTTTGCAAAAGTTAAGTGTAAGGGAAATCTAAATCGGTTTATTAGAACACAAATTAACATGAATCGTAATAATAATAAATTAGCATACATATTAGTATTTGTTTGAGTCAAAGGCTTGTATCGAGTCATAATGATGTTTTGCAGGATTTCCAGGAAGTAAGGTAAAGGTTTTTCCAGAAATTTTCCGGAAACTTAAAATGAAAATTTTTGTCAGGTCATTTCTGACGGCGTCAAGGTTTATAACTGACGGCGTCAGATTTAATTTCCAGAAATTTTTGAAAGTTTTGTTTTCATAAAAAGTTTTTATTAAATCTCCAACTTATAATCTCCAGGAATCTGCAAAATTATCATTCCACAAGCATTATATCCTTATATATAGATTTTTCCCGCCGATGTTATGCAGGTTTTCGTGTTTGTTTTCTCAGGTTTAACAGGTTATTTTGGACAAGGAGATGTTTATGGAATCAAGCTTATGGCGATGTATTAGTCATGGAGCTTCAACATTACCTTGGAGGAAGATCTAACCGTGTAATTTCATTATCCACCAAGCGAATCAGGGGAGTATTTGATTTCATTCTCTTACTTTTTTCTTTTACATCTTGTTATTTGAACATTGGGGACAATGTTCATCTTAAGTGTAAGGGGAGGGTAAAAGTACGATTTTAGAGAATACAATTGCGCTTGATTTTTGTTTGTTTAATAGTAGATGTGTAATAAAACTGAGAGAAATACTTGTTAAGGTAATTTTAGTGCCAAATTTAAAATTTTTTACAACATATAGGAGTGAAACTTTGATCTTAATGAGCGTCTCACGGATAGGAGTTATATGACTAGCACAAAAACCGTACCACTAAAAAATTTTCCACCCCCAAATATGTGAGGTTCGCCCCTAGAATTGGTAGGAAAAGCATTTATGCTATGATGTGTGTACCGGTAGCACTTAGATTCTAGAACTTGCGTTAGGACCATTCCAAGGCCACAAGTGAGACTACATTCGTGTAGTTAGATTTACTACATGATAAGAGGCATTAGGATTAACCCATTGTTTTACACCTGTGTTTTTGTTATAATTACATTGGCTACATTGGTCAAGTAATTCTCCCACACCCTTTGCGTTGTACTCATTTTTAGTACACGATACCCCTAGTACACCCCTCAGAGCCTATCTTTTCGTTTCGACCTTTAAGCATTTTACTTAAAGGAAGAATTTGTTACACCCCACTAAAATGTACACCCAAATCGCCTTAGCCTACCTTGTATGCACTCATCTTTAGTGCATTATTGTGACAACATTTGTTTAAAACCCAAGTTAATTATCTAGTTGATTACATGGTTGCTAAGTCGAGTCATATCCTTGTACATATTGTTTTGGGACGATTGGGACTCATGGGTAAAGTACTAGTGTAATGGAGTAATGGGGAAGAACATCATTTATTACCCCCATATGTGCTAAATGTTTTAAAAGTACTCCAAGTTTTTCAATTATCTTAATTCGAGTCATTAGATTAGTATTTGTAAAGTTATGTAAAAGTTCAAGTGTAAGGGGATGCAATGCCCCTATGATGTATTATTTTGGATGGTAGGGCAAAAGTGTATGTTAAAAAAAAAAAAATCAAGAAAAAAAAAAAATGAGAAAAAGAAAAATAGAAAAAACATACGGACTACCATCCCGTTTCATTTTATGTTTATTTTATGTTTTTGTTATTTTGTTATTTCGTTTCTAGCTTAAGATCGAGTCTAGTCTTGGCTTAGCAACATTGTATAGTACATGTAATTGATCAAGATCTTTAACTCGCCACCAGTAAAATATCCCTTATCCAACAAAACCGTGTTTTCCTTTTCCCTACACCTTACGTTATAACCCATTTAAAAGCCCTCTTTGATAGTTTATCTTAGGTGCTTACGCCTAGTGGAGGAGGTTTTCGAACCTTTCCCAAGCCTATGGTAATCTATTTGCTATGACAGGTAGTGAGAGATATTATCCGTTTTCATTTATGAGATTTATTTTGATGACACTTGAGAGATGTGAGTATCTAAACACTACTTGTGAGGTGCTAGTTTGTAATCTCCGTGCTTATTATGATTGAAGTGGAACGAATATTTGTTGTAATTACTTTTATGTTTGCATTAAATGACCCCTAACTTGTATTTTGATTAGAATAAAAGCGCATTTGCTTGAGGACAAGCAAATCTCAAGTGTAAGGGTATTTGATGAAGCGAAAAGTGTACCGCTTTTAAGGGGTCATTTAAGCCCTAAATCGTATTTATTTGATCAAATATCGCCCTAAATCGTTCCTTTTGTCATTTTAGGTACTTTTGAGGAGAAATCTGGAAAAGGAGGCATTTTGGACGTTTTTGGAGCATAAAAGTGAAGAAAACGACAAAGTCTCAAAAATCGGCTAAAAATTACCTTTGACGGCGTCACAATTTACCCTGGACGGCGTCATGCCTTGGCAAGAAAAGTTGGACGTGAAATTTACTCATGATAAGCCAGTGAAAATAGCATGTGAATTCTGACGGCGTCACGCTTTAACTTGATCAAGGGCGTCACGGCTTAAATCATAAGGGGACGGCGTCACGTTAAAGGTTCGACGGCGTCAAGCCTTGATAAGCCAGAATGGATTTTTGAAGAGCTAAAGAGGGACGGCGTCAAGAAGGTCATCCGGGAACCCTAGAAGCGGCGAGGTGACGGCGTCACAATCCATAAGGTGACGCCGTCAGATCCAAAAATCTATATATAGTTTTCTAATTTTTTGTCATTGGAGGGAGCTTAGTGTGTGGAATTTTGGGAGAAAACCCTAGGACGATTTTAGCTTCTTTTTCAAGGCTTTTTGCCTTGAGATCTTCCATGTTACATTGAAGATAAGTTATCAATTAATCATTCAATATGTCTATGTGTTGTTTGATTTTATCTTATTCTTGTCTTTTGATTAACATGTTAGGCTAAATTTATCTTGTGTTTGCTTAGATCTAATGAAACCTAGCTATTGATTATTGGTTATTAGTGTGTTATTAGTTGTATTGGATGATTGTTTATCTATGTTAGGCTTAAGAAAACTGGCTAACTTCCTATTCGGTAACTTGCTTGAACATCTTAAGAAACATGAACCAAATGTGTACTAAAGGTTTTTATGGTTGTATTTAATGCACAAGCGAATTCTAGTGATCCCATGTTAGGAGCTTCCTAGCCGGCTCGACATAGGAGTGAAGTAGGAGCTTGTAGAGTTGGGGAAGTAAGTACGCCACCCCACGAATGGTATTAAGGAATACACCCGTCATCCACGCGACTAATACATACTAATTAACCGGTAAAAGATAGTTAGGGAGTAAGGAAATCTAAGTAAACACATTTCTCTACACATAAGTTTCTCACCACATTTTCATTTTTGTTATTTTATTTTATTTGCATTCGTAGTAATTTGGGTTAGTTGACTAGCAACTAATTCCGCCCACTCCTTCAAAACCGAGATTTTACTTGCTTTTATAAAAAATATAAAAACATAAAAAAAGAATCTTCCTCAACCCTTAGACCTATTAGAGTAGCTTTTCATACCTAACGAACACTATTCCCTGTGGAGAACGATCAATCCCCCGTACTTACCACTACACTATACTACATCGGTTAGGTACACTGCCTGGTGGGGTTGTAAGCCTCTTGAGATCCCTCGAGAGGTAAAACCTGTTGTAAGGTTACAAAACCACGCATCACTTCCCCTGGCCGTTCTGAACCGGATACCCCCGAAAGGGCTTACACGGACACACCGAAGTGCACCCACGATTCAATGAGTCGCTGGAGATTAACCCACGACTGTAGACCGTTTGAAGCATAGAAACCATCATGATATATGTGGAAAGGTTTAATGTTGTTCAAACACTTGGGATATGAATCTTAGTAATGTGTTTGAGAGATATTTATGTATGAATGTGTTTAGCATGCGGAATCTACTACAACACACTTAAAAGAACACAAGGTGATGAGTTTATGCAAACGTGAATATGCAATGAATAAGTAACACAACTTTGGTTAACACAAAACGATTCAATATTATTGATGAAATAATACGGATGATCTAAATATCACCGGGATTACAAAGTAATCTTGAATCTAAGATTGTAAAAGGATTTGTGAGTTGAGTAACTAAGTTACTTGAGAGATAGTTTGGTTTTGGTTAATTGTTGGAAAAGATGCATGCATGAAGTGTGACTAAGGTATCCTTTTATAAGATAAGGACACCTTATTACAAGTTGTTCAAGTGGTTGAATATAATACTATACTTTGACTATTTTAGCGCCTACAATTAAATACAACTACTAATGTACAACTCTGTAATATTCTTCCGTACACCACAGAAGACTAAACTAATTCTACATAACGTATAACAATGTACAAAGACTAATAATTCAACTAAATATCTATTACAAAATATCTAATCGACTTGACATAAGCTTGGCAGGCTCTTCATTAACTAGCAGTACCTTCTACCCAGAAGGTACTGGTAGAACATCTTCATACTCTTCAAAATCAACTAGCAGGCTCTTTGACATCTTTGGCAGGCTCTTTGACTTGAACATTTTATTCCCAACAATCCTCCCCTAAACTTGTTATTTCCATTAAAATACACAAGTTTCTGATGAATAAAATACATACCTTGAGGATTTGAAGGAACTCTTCCAAAAACCTTTACTCTCTGTTCTTCCTTTTTCTTTCACATTGCTCAAATATGCTCCTCAGCAAACTTTGAACAATTTCTGATTTCTCATCATCTTTGTCACATCTTAATCTCTTAGAGATCATAGTTTTAAGCACTTCATAACTAAGTGGATACTCTTTCTCAGCCAACATGAAGAGTTCAATCCCACTTGATGAGTAAAGATGATGAATACTGCTAAGGCTTAGAAATTCCCATGTTGTTGAAGGATCATAATAGGGAAATTTCCAAAGAACATCTTTGGGATCAGGATCAAACATCCTATTGAATTCTACCCATAATTCCTGTTCCTTAGCATCAGTACTAGAATTTGTGTCTAGCCGAATCTGTACTAGATTCCACAATTATTCCAAGTCTGCTCTGTCAGATGCTCTAACTAGATTTTCAAAATTCTTAAAGCTAGCAGATTGACCCCCAACCCTTATTATTTTCCATGATTTTCCTAATCTATCATGGTTTACTTCCTAGTCAATAATAGGGCGTCTACAGCTAATTGGATCAGCATGAATGATAGTTGGCAAAGTAATTAACATCTTACTTACTTGCTGAGAATCCAATTTTGCTACTTCTTTCTTCTGAGCATCCTTCTTCTTCATTGAGGGCTTTGCATCAGATGGAACTTTGTAGTAAAGACTTTTGTAGGCTTGAAGATACAAGTAGTAGATTTCATCATTAGATTTCTTCTTCAGTTGATAATCAGTCCAATTTGCTTGACCTTTTAGAAATCTCTTCATGAAAGTCACTTGATCTTTCCATGATTTTCCCACCTTAAAACCTCTTTTCTCACTTTCTTTCATCTTTTCAAAAATGTCAGCCAGAGCTGCTTCTTTATACTTCTTGTTGATAAAAGATTCAAGTGCTGCTGTCTTCTCATCAGAATTGAGATTCTTGTCATTTACTATCATTGAAGCTTGGCCTTTCACAATCGGATCATTAGCAATAATCCATTGCATTTGTGCATCAAAGGTTTCTTGAGCAATTTGAGTATCAAGAAGAGTCTGAGCAGCATCTTCAGCATCTTTCTGCTCTTTCATTACTGCAAGCATTCTTGAAGCTTCAAGTGCTTTCAGTTCTTCTTCATGAACCCTTTTGGCCTCTTCTTCACCTAAAGCCATCTGAATTTGCTGTGTTCTTTTCAACTTCTTGGACTTAGGCTCATCTTCAATCATAATGCTTTTGCCCTTATCCTTTGGAGTTGGTTCTTGTGATGGAGCAGAAGATTGCTCATCAGCAGCAAAAATCCTCCCTTGAACAAACAAATTCCCTTGAGGCTCTAAACCCCTCTTTCTCTTGTACACTTTCTCAGCAGACCCTTTGTACCCCATAGCCAATAGCCTCTCTATCCTAGCAGGCTCTTGCCCTGCACCAGCAGGCTCTTCATCATAAACTTGAGTTCCTTCATGGAATTCAAATTGAGCCTCCTCTTCATCTTCAGAATTATCCATCCTCCCCTTTTTGGAAGAGTGACCTAACCTATCAGCATCTGATTTTGAAGAACCAGATAAAACAACCTTTGCAGATCTTTTACCCTTTAGCTTCTTCACTTCACCCTCCAACTTCTTTACCCTCTTGACTAATTTGATGTTGATCTCAGAAAATTTCGTGCTTTGTCTTTTAAGAGCATCTTCTAAGAACTTCACCTTCTCTTTTAGTTCTTGCATTGTCTGAGGTGATTGGGGTTGTGATACATGATGTGATGATGTTGGTGGTGTTGCTGATGGTACTGGAGATGGTATTGGTGATGTTTGATGTGTTGGTGAGATGTAACCAGTTGAAGAACTAGATGATGGTGATTCTGCTGATGGTGTTGGTTCTTCTTGATGTTGTGGTAACATTTCATCAAATAGTGGTATATCTTCCCCTCTAAAACCAATTCTCATGTTTGAAAATACTTTGTGAGAAAGTTTTGGTGTTTCATAAATTGAGTCTGTGGGAAGTAACAAATGTTTTAATTTTGCAATAATGCATCCAATAAATCTTGGGTACATCAAAAACTTTGTTTCACTTTTCACATTTTTAATCAATCCTTCAAAAATATGTTTGGAAAAATTGTATTTTCTGTTTGTAGCCAAGCAGATAAGAGCAGAAGCCATGTTTCCACTAAATTGCTCCCAAGAGGTTTTCTTCTGGCTCAAACAATGAAGGATTGTGTGAATCAAAAATCTCCATTGTGGAGTAAGATGCTTTTTCAGAAAAGTGAGTTTGTTAGACTCAGCATGATACCCCATTCTTTCTAAATTTTCAAAAATCTCAGTATCTGGCAACTGACTAATACCATCAGAATCATCCAAATGAAGATGTCTTCTTATGGATGACTCAGTAAGAGTCAAAAGTTTGCCATCCACTTTGGCCTTAATCCTTTGTTCCCCATTTTCAGAAGTTTTAATTTTAGCAGTTTGCCAAAATTGTAAAATTTGAGATTCATAAATAGTGGGATTGACTAGTAAAGCAAACCTGATATAGGAGTTATTTAAAAAGTCCACTACTTGATGAAATGAGGCATTATCCTCTGACTTCTCCAAAAATGCTAATTGATTGTGACGTTGGACAAAGTTTAGAACATCTGTGGAATCTATAATGAAAATTTTGAATATGTTGGTGGGATTTGTTGGTAGTACTGGTAGAAGATGAAAGGTGTATGTGAATTATGATAAGGACTGATGAAAGATGATTTGTGAGAATTACTTTTAACCGACAATAAGAAAGATTATAATTAGTAAATGTAAAGGCGGTTAAAAAGATCTTTTATATGTAAAATATAATAAAATATAATCATCAGTAATTTACATAACTACCCCAACGGCTAATTTTAACTACCAGGCCCAACGGCTAAAACTTTTTCTGACAGGCTTAACGGCTATCTAGCAGTACCATTGTACTCTAGCAGTGCCAATTTTTGAACTACCAGTACCTTTGAAAGTTTTATAAAAATCCCTTATAGTTTTTAGCAAACTACCAGCTATCAACGGATTTGAGTTGTCTTTACCAAAAGCCGTTTGCTTAAGGACTAGCTAACTTATTTACAATTAAGTATGGTTAGTTAACAACCATATAGTTTTTGGTAAACTATCAACCATCAATGGATTTGATTTGTCTTTACCAAAAGCCGTTTGCTTATGGACTAGCCAACTCTTAAGTTTGTAAAAACTTGGTGAGCTGAATACCAAAAGCCATATTGGCCTAAAGATGGTGCAATTTCCTTGGATGAAGGAAATGTAAAAGACAATGATGCTGTGTATCTTGGATGATTGGTTCAACAAGTGAAATCATCTAATAGCATGCCTTTGAGTTGAAACTTTTCTTAGTTTGATCTAGATAGAACTTTCTCCTTGAGAAATGCTTCATCCCTTCTAGATATGTAATCTAACTCTCTCTTTTTCAACTCTGCATCATCTTGTATGCTCTTGTCTTTTGCTTTCATAAATTGGTTTCTCTTCCATTCTGGGCTATCAAATCCTCCCCTGAGATTGTTACCTCCCCTGAGATTAATAGAACTTTTGTTGCCCCTTTGTGTTTGAAAGATCTCTTGTTTTGTTATCATCCTGAAATGTGTTAGTTGCAGACCAAAAGAACATAGTGCAAAGCACTTGATCTATAGCATTTTAAACATTTTAAGCATCAATATGAACAAAACATAGCAAATTTTATACTAGCAGGACCAATTATGAATTGACAGTACCTATTGACTAACTAGCAGTACCATGTTTAAAATCCAATATCAGATAATTTTATATACAAAAACACATGTTTTTCAAAGATTTATCATTCCAATACCTCCTACAAGATATTTGAATCTACCTAAATCAAAAGCTTTGGTGAGAAGGTCTGCATAATTCTTTTCAGAATCAATCTTAACAACTTGAATTAACCTTTTCTCATTGCAATCCCTTATGAAATGGTGTCTTATTTCAATGTGTTTTGTCTTTGAGTGTTGAACTGGATTTTTGATGATACAAATAGTACTGCTATTGTCAATATAAATAATGGTGTTAAGAAAATTGTACCCATAGTCAAGCATTTGATTTTGGATCCAAAGAACTTGCCCACAACAACTTACACCAGCAACATATTCTGCTTCAGTTGTAGAGTTTGCCACCATTGTTTGTTTCTTGCATTGCCAAGAAATGAGTCTGCAACCAAGAAATTGACATCCACCAGTTGTGGATTTTCTGTCTAGAGTTGCACCAGCATAGTCACTATCCGAATAAGCCACCAATTCAAAAGATGATTCCCTTGGATACCAAAGACCCAACCTAGGTTGACCCTTGAGATATCTAAAGATTCTTTTGACTGCTGTGAGATGAGAGATTTTGGGATGTATTTGAAACCTTGCACATACACATACTGAGAACATGATATCTGGTCTTGACGATGTAAGGTACATCAAAGACCCAATCATTGACCTATAATTGTGCAAATCCATATCTTCTCCTTCAGCATCCTTGAGTAGCCCTTTGTCTGGATCCATTGGTGTACTTGCAACCTTAGAATCAGCAAAATTAAATTTCCTTAGGATCTCTGCTACATACTTATCTTGGCTGATAAATATGCCTTCTTTGGATTGTTTTACTTGGAGACCCAAAAAGAAATTTAGTTCCCCCATGGAACTCATTTCAAACTTATTATGCATAAGTTTTTCAAATTCTACACACAAGTCTTGGTTTGTTGATCCAAAGATAATGTCATCAACATAAATCTGCACTAGCAAGATGTCTTTCTTTGTTCTTTTGATGAACAAAGTTGGATCAATCCTGCCTCTTTGGAATCCACTTTCTAGTAGAAAACAAGCCAATGTTTCATACCATGCCCTAGGAGCTTGGTGTAGGCCATACAGAGCCTTGGTAACCTTATAAACCTTATCTGGATACTCTGCATCAATGAAGCCTGGAGGTTGAGAGACATATACTGGTTCTTCAATTTCACCATATAAAAATGCACTCTTAACATCCATTTGATAGACAGTGAAGCCTATGAATGAAGCATAGGCCAAGAAAAGCCTAATTGCTTCAAGTCATGCAACTGGAGCAAACACTTCTTCATAATCTACCCCTTCTTCTTAAGTATATCCTTGAGCTACCAATCTTGCTTTGTTTCTGATCACTATACCTCTTTCATCTTTCTTGTTTCTGAATACCCATTTGGTTCCAATTGCCCTATGACCTTTGGGCAAATCAACCAATATCCAAACCCTCTGAATCTTGAATTGGAGAAGCTCTTCTTGCATTGCTTCCACCCAACTTGCATCATCTAAAGCTTTGTTTATGTTTTTGGGTTCAGCCTGAGATAGAAAACATGAAAACAAGCATATATTGGAAATATCATGATTCTTTTCTTCATAAATAGAGGAGATAAACCCTTCTTCATCTGAAGATAAGACTTGAGATAAACCAACTTGAGATCTTGTTCTAACACCAGAATTTATGCTACCAATCACATCATCAGTTGAGTGATCTTTGAGAATTCTAGTGTTGGGTGTTTTAGGAACTTCATAAGTAGATGGAAGATTGCTAATCCCCCCTTCTTCTGGTAAAGAATCATCTAATTGAACATTCAATGGCTCAGCAGTATCAATACTTGAACTAGCAGTACCATCTGGTGAACTAGCAGTACCATTGTCATTAGCACCACTTTCTTGATTCTCTTGATTCTGAGTTCCTTGATCATCTTCATTGCCTTCATTTGTTGTGTTTGAAGGTCCTTCTTGACTTGAAGATAGATCCAAATTTTTCCAAATTGGCATCCAGATGTAATCTTGATCTTTAGGTGTTTCAACATTTTCTTCAAAACCTGCATTATCATTAGTATTTGTACCTGAAACAGGCACATAATTCATAGATTCTGAAAGCCTATCAATATCAAACATCCAATCTGGTCCAATTCCTTTCACATTTGTTAGTTTCTCTTGAAACTCTATGTGAAGATTCTCTTCCACTAGCCTAGTGCAAGTGTTAAACACTCTATAGGCTTTACTCTGCAAGGAATACCCTATCAAATAGCCTACATCTGCTTTTCCATCAAACTTGCCTAAATGATCTTTGGTATTTAGAATAGTGACATGACAACCAAAAGGTCTCATAAAACTTAAAGATGGTGTTCTACCAAAGAAAAGTTCATAAGGTGTCTTTCTATGTGGCTTTGTCACAAGAACCCTGTTTTGTACATAACAAGCAGTACCAACTGCTTCAGCCCAAAATGAAATAGGCAACTTAGAGTCTACTAACATAGTTCTAGCAGTCTCTATAAGTGTTCTATTCTTTCTTTCTGCTACTCCATTTTGCTGTGGGGTTCTAGCTACACTAAATTCCCTTTTTATCCCTTTTTCCTTGCAAAAGTCATCCATAACTCTATTCTTGAACTCTGTCCCATTGTCACACCTGATGACTTTGACTTTCTTATCAGATTGGTTTTCTACCTCAGTGATATAAGATTTAAGAATCTCACTAGTTTCATGTTTAGATCTTAAAAAGAAAACCCAAGAGAATCTGCTATAGTCATCAGTAACAACCAAACAATATCTTTTTCCATTCAAGCTACACACATTAGTAGGACCAAAGAGATCCATATGAAGCATATGTAAAACCTGAGAAATAGAGTTTTGGGTCTTGGGCTTACAAGAAGCTCTATGTTGTTTGCCTTTTAGACAATCAACACAGGATTGGTCATTTTGGAAAATCTTTTTGGGTAAACCTCTTACCAAATCATATTTTGCAATGGTGTTGATTGTTTTAAAGTTTACATGACCAAGCCTTCTATGCCAAAGCATAGATTCATCCAATGAGGCTTTTGCTACCAAACAAGTTAGACTCTCCTTAGGATCAATGTTCTTTAAATTAACACTGTACATATTGTTCCTTTTTGGTATTTTAAGAAGGATCTGACTCTCATCAGGCATCTTAAAATCAGAAGAAAGAACCATACATTCATTGTCAGTAAATAGAACATTGTTCTTTTTGTCACACATTTGTGAGACACTAAGAAGATTAAACTGAAGTTCTTTCACAAAATACACATTTTCAAAATCTAGTTTACTGGTTTTGATAGTACCTTTACCAGTGATCTTTCCTTTTATTCCTCCCCCAAAGGTAACATATCCTCCATCAAATGTTTTGAAGTCTGAGAGGAATGACATGTTGCCTGTCATGTGCCTTGAACATCCACTATCAACATATCCTTGATCTCCAATATCAGATGAATGTTCCTGCACATGAATAAATATATTAGTTTCCTTGGGGTACCCAAGCCATGACAGACTTGGGTTTGCCTCTTGCATCAATGAAATCAAACCTTTTCAGGATTGTTGATGCACCTTTTGATTGGATTGGTTTCCATATCCAACATGCTGAGGACTTAACAACACTTTCCCTTTTAATCCATTTTGTGGTCTTTGGTCTATCAGTACCAATTTTGGCAATACCAATTTTGGCAGTACCATTTGGTCTAGCAGGACCTTTGGTTTTTGGTTTCCAAATTTTTGTTTTGACCACAGATTTCTTTTGAATAGGACTATTCTCAACTTTTGGTACATATTTGAAAGTGTTTCTTGTACCCTTATCAGTTGGTTTTGTAATAACAGGCTTATTTTGTCTAACAGTATCTTTAACTTTTGTGGTGTTAGACTTGACAAAACTTTTTCTGGGGTGAGTAACATTTGTTTTAGACTTTGTTTTACTCCCAGAAACCCATTTATTACAATAAGCATGAAGATGATTAAAGCTACCACAGTAATAACAAGCCTTATTGTACATGACAAAGTCATCACCTAGTTGTTGTGACTTAAGGTTGTTCCAATTTCTTTGGCTTCCCCTAGGTTTGTTATTATATTTTTCACAACTTTCAACTGTTTTCAAAACAGCTTTAGACTTAGCCTTAATTTTTACTCTCTTAGGACTGATTGGTCCTACTTTGTTTCCTTTGATAGGAATAGTCTCATCTTCATCATCATCAGATACCCAATCTTCAATAATTAGGACATCTGGTCTCTTATCAGTGAGCAGCTTGGAGAGTGAGGCAATCTTAGCACTCTCAGAAGGTTCACTCTTCTCTACAGGTTTAGCTAATGGTTTATTAATGATTTCATGCAAACCTGTTTCAGTAAGATCTGATCCTGGGGGACAAGGAATTCCTCTATAAGGAGGTGGACATTCATTGTATCCTATCCCTGATTTTATTCTTTTATTCATCTGATTCTCTACTATGCTCCTAGTACACTCAGAAGCAATTTCCAATTTAGTAACAGTCAGTTGAATATTATCTCTAGCCAATGTCACTTTAGTACACTCATTTCTTAACATTTCTATTTCTGAATCTTTCAAAAATATTTGTCTATTAAGAGCAGCTTTAGCATCAGAAAAGGTAAGTTCATTTTCTCTATAGTGAATGATTTGTTTTTCTAGTTTGGCCATACCACACTTATAGTTGACTAAGGTTTGATTGGTTTTGCTATGTTCTAATGTCAGAGTATCATAAGATTTTCTTATAACTTCTAACTCTTTAAGAAATTCACAATTATTAGAACATTTGATAGTTTGTACCTCAGGAGTGGAGAATGCCATCAAAGCCAATTCATCAGAAGTTGACTCATCTTCACCCATGAAACTCCAATCAAAACCTATGCCATCAATAGCAACCATTGCTTTTGGCTCAGCAACTTCAACAACCTTACTTTTGCTTTCAAAGCTTCCTTTCTTCTCAAAGTTTCCTTTATTCCTGTTGTCAAACCCTCTACCCTTGTCATCCTGCTTCTTAGGTCTTCTACACTCTCTAGAGTAGTGACCCTTCATGTGGCAGTTGTAACACTCCACTTTTGACTTATCATAGCCAGCAGGCTCATTTCCATTTATCATTATCTTCTTGCCAGTCCTCATCAACAACTTCTTAGCTCTAATGCTCAAGAGTGAAAGTTGCCACTTTATGTCCATCTCTTCAAGATCATCAGGATGAATCTCTTGAAGATCTTCAAATGTTAATATGGACCCATTGTGTTGAGATGTAAGAAAAGTACACCCTATTGTTTCATCTAAAATGGTTTTGGTATTACTAGAAGTACTAGCAGTACCAAAGGTTGTGTTGGCAGTACCTTCTTCTCTGCCACCTTTTTCTTCATTGTCAACCTTTGAGATGCTTGGAGATGAAACAAATGCCATATTTCCTGAGCTTGACCCAGTAGTCTTTTTTACTTCATGCTCTACTATTTTGAAATTGTTGTAGAGATCATTAAGACTCATCCGATCAATATCTGGCTTGTTCTTCCAGACAATGACATGCATAGACCATTCTGAAGGTAAACTCCTAAGAAATTTAGAGTTTAGGTCTTCTTGAGTTATCATCACTTCATGGATGGCTAACTGACTTGAAAGCTTCTGAAGTCTATTGAACATACTGTCCAAAGACTCATTGGTTGTGGCTGTGAAGTTCTCAAATTGCTGTTTGAGAAGTGTTTTTTGTGTTTTCTTGGTAGCATCATTACCACCAAATCTAGTCACAATAGCTTCAAAAAGGGTTTTGGCATCTTTGTATTTGTTAAAGATCAAAAGCTGATCATTTGGAATAGTCATCAGTAACATACTCCTTGCTTTTAGATCATTTCTCTTCTGAACTCTTTCATCTGCATTTGATGGTTGGTCTTGTATTTGTGTTACAAGAGCATCATTTACTGTTGTAGTGGTGATTGGGGGTTTAAATGAGTTGCCTCCTTCAATAATCCCCCAAAGTGCATAGTCCTGTACTTGAAAGTATTGTTCTACCCTTAGTCGCCAAATTTCAAACTCATTTTGCTTAAGTAATGGAAGTTTAGCTGCAACATTTGTTTGAATATGTTCAACATCCATTGTTCTTTTAAATTAGTAAATATCAAGCCCAGCTCTGATACCACTTGTGGAAAGGTTTAATGTTGTTCAAACACTTGGGATATGAATCTTAGTAATGTGTTTGAGAGATATTTATGTATGAATGTGTTTAGCATGCGGAATCTACTACAACACACTTAAAAGAACACAAGGTGATGAGTTTATGTAAACGTGAATATGCAATGAATAAGTAACACAACTTTGGTTAACACAAAATGATTCAATATTATTGATGAGATAATACGGATGATCTAAATATCACCGGGATTACAAAGTAATCTTGAATCTAAGATTGTAAAAGGATTTGTGAGTTGAGTAACTAAGTTACTTGAGAGATAGTTTGGTTTTGGTTAATTGTTGGAAAAGATGCATGCATGAAGTGTGACTAAGGTATCCTTTTATAAGATAAGGACACCTTATTACAAGTTGTTCAAGTGGTTGAATATAATACTATACTTTGACTATTTTAGCGCCTACAATTAAATACAACTACCAATGTACAACTCTGTAATATTCTTCCGTACACCACAGAAGACTAAACTAATTCTACATAACGTATAACAATGTACAAAGACTAATAATTCAACTAAATATCTATTACAAAATATCTAATCGACTTGACATAAGCTTGGCAGGCTCTTCATTAACTAGCAGTACCTTCTACCCAGAAGGTACTGGTAGAACATCTTCATACTCTTCAAAATCAACTAGCAGGCTCTTTGACATCTTTGGCAGGCTCTTTGACTTGAACATTTTATTCCCAACAATATAAAATGGCAAGATCCTTGGATCTCATTAAGACTCTTACAACTTGTGTCCTTTTTGACGAACACAAGTGTATCATTTTGGAAGTGTTCCTAACGAGATATTTTGATGAATCTCATGGCTCTAGACTCTATTGTGCATTTTGGTTTTAGCCGTCGGAGGCATGGAGCAGAGTGTCACCTTTTCAATATCAACACATCTCGGAATGAGAGGCCCATAGATTATGTAGTGTTCTCCGTGAGAAATGAAACAAATATCTTTTGAGAGATATCTGAATGGCTAGGAGGGGTGGTGCAGCGCGTCACTGGGTCCATGACGTCTTGTCTTCAATATTAGTATCACCTTAGTGAATACCGATAGTAGATGTATTGACCCGGTTTCTGCCCTAAGTTTTCATGGAGGGCTATTTCTTTTCACCCTTATATTAAACTTTTCTTTTTTATTCTTCAACCCCTTCTAACTTCTTTCTCATTTACTCCTTTTTTCAATCTTACCTAAGGACTTCTAATTCTAATCTATTGGAATTGTCCTTGGGTAGATCTCTCCGGCTCTGGCGGATCATAGGACGGTTTTTCCTAACCTTAGTCACCTTATAACTCCATGACTATCCTAGATTTGCCATAAAACCTTTTGAAAATCTCTCAAAGTGTTTATGAATAAACACATTTAGTTAGCACTTTGAGAGTTTTACATATTTGAAATACTCCCCCTTCACATGTGCTCATGAGATTTAAGAAAGAATTGCACATGTTGGGTAGATTTCGCACATTTGAAATGATCGATTTTCATTGAACATGACCTTCGCGAGACACGTTTACATCACTAGATGGACTAGCTTGAAATTATTACCCGTCCCGGTCATATTCAATGATCATCTCTCAAATTGGTACATTCTACTCAGACAAGTCCTTCGCGAGACACGTTTACATCAATGGATAACCATCTTGAAATTATTACCCGTCCCGGACAAGTCTTTTCGATAACGGACATTTAGATTTCGTCAATTCGAGGGTTAGAACTGAGTCTGTCTGGTGAGCATACTTTGAGATTCCACGAACTTTAAACCTTTTGATCACATTTTAATCACGTTTTCTCCCCCTAAAAAATAGCATGAATTGATATTTTTGATATCAACTGATTAAAATGAAACTTTTTGGAGAGAACGACGGATTTTAGCATGAAATTGGAACATTTTTTCTTTTTAATTTTATACTCCCCCTTAAATAAAGCATGTTTCTATAAGATTGGAGGGAGTTATCTTGAGCACTTTATGAAAGATTTTGAAAAATCTTATTGAAAAATCTTGAAGGAAATGTGCTCAAGATAGAGATGATTTTGAAAATCTTTGAAGATATGGTAGGGGAAGTATCTTCATTTGTTTTTAGGATAAGTGTTTGAAAAAGAGATTGGTTTTGCACAACACTTTCCTTTATTTGAAGTTCGGGTTGTAAGCTGAAATACTTACAAGCCATTGAGATTTTTAGGATAAGTGCTCGAAAAAATATTTAAAACCTTTGTTTTGATTAAGCACTTTCCTTTCTTTGAAGCGCGGGTCCTGAACTGAGTGTTCAGAAGCCATTGGGTTAAGCGCGGGTCCTAATCCGATATGATTAGAAGCCATTTTGAGAAGAAATTTTGAGAAACGACATGTTTTGAAAACATTTAAATGAACTCTCGCTCAAGCATCTGTACATGCCCGTATCATTGTTGAATGACATTTCTAGGTACGTACAGAATATCGATTATACGAGAGACATGCCGGAGAAGAATATTTTTGAATTTTATATTTTATATTGTTTTTGTCTTTTTGGAAATTTTCTATTTTTATATTTTGCTTTTGTTGGTTTTTCAAATTTTGTATTTTGTTTTTGATTTTTTCTAAAAAAATGTATTCACAAAGAAGAATTAAGTATGAACAAGTAGAAGTGGAGTTAAGAGAGGAATAAGACCAGGATTTCCAAATGCGATGTTGGCATAGAGTTCTTCTTTTCCACATTGGTTGTATGAACCATCTGCACTTTCACAAGTTCCTGCATTCACAAAATCCAAAAAAGAAGAATATGCACAAATAGTAGTGTTAGCAGCACATGAATCATCACTCTGAGGGTGTTCACTATCAATGGTTGTAGTGGTTTCTTCATCCTTATCCTGATGATTTTCACTACTACTTGTTGTGGTGCGACTATCAAGAATCTTTCCTGTGGGAATCCATCTAAGACCGACTGTTTTAAAAACTTTTCCCGTGGGAATCCACCTAAGGCAGGATCTAGGAGTTGTTTTCTTTTCAGATACAGCGGAAGTCTCATTTTGAGAAAAACTACGTCCTGTAGGGATCCACTTGGTAGAATTCTTAGCTTTTTGCTTCTTATCAACGGGTGTGTTTCTATTTGGTGTCTTAGAGGATTGTGCCTTAGCACGCAAATTTGCTTTCTTGATATACTGTGCCACACATGCATCATGATTAGCTGAAAAGACACATTTTTGACATGTAGGACAGACAAATTCAACATTCTTGTTCAAAACAGCAACCTTAACTTTGTCACTACAGTCATTTGAAGCTTGTTTTCTGTTCGAAGAGGAATTCTTAGTGTTGCATTCTACTTGTTTAACATTTTCTTTTTCGCAACTACTCTTAGATGCAGGCCAATCCCTAGTCTTTTGTTGAGAGTTCCTAGGTAGTGGTTTACAACTACTAGAAGTGCCTTGTAATGTTGTAGAATTCATCAACGTAGACGGTGTTCCTAAAATTCCATCTTTTCGAATCTGTGCCTTTTTCCTAGCTTTTTCTAGATAGGAATTGTGGACCATGTTGTTTGAACCAACAGATTCTTTAACAGTATTTGTAGTCACATTTGGTGAGCTATTCCTGGGGGCACACACATTAGGATTCAACTTGTTGTCCTTTGAATTTGTAGTAGCATTCCTAGACTCTTTTGGATTATCTTTTGCACTTTTGTCTATCGCCTTATGTGTATGAGATGTAGAGGCAGACACAGTAGTGGTACTAATCCTATTAAGATCAGGTGCTATCACATTTGAGTTTTCGACAACAGCTTTTCCTTTTCCTTTCTCGTTTTCCTTAGGCAAGGATGTGGAAATGGACATTTTTGGTCTAGCAGACTTATTTTCCTCACCCTTTCCTTTTTGACTATCAAGCTGAGACTTCAAAAGATCAATTTGTTCTTGCATGTTTTTGTAAGAACGCTCATACGACAATTTGTCATATTTGCATTCTTCTTTTTTCTGATCAAGTTGTTTAAAATATGTTACATTTTGTTTTTCAAGCTTAATAAGCGCCTTTTCATATTTTGAAACAATTTCGGAAGTCTCAGCTCGAAGTCTTTCATCATCTTCGACAGAATACATTTGATAAATAATGGACATAATATCAGTTGAAAGAGCTTCTTCAGAGAGTGCGTCATTTTGTTTTTCCAAAACTTTGATTTTTTCAATGTTTTCATTAGCTTCAATTACCAAGGATGTGTGGTCCTTGACAAATTCAGTTACTTCTTTGATAATTGCTTTCTCAACATGAATTGCTCTTGCATGTATGCCAGATACAATGGGAGTAATCTCTGTTTCGAACATCTTTTTCTGTTCAGTTTGAAAACTTGAAAACCAATCGTTGATTTTAGTATTAGTTTTGGTTGCCACAACATCTTGAAGCATTTCAACTCTCCTTTTAAGATCAGCCAAAAATATTCTAGCTTCACTTGTGGAAGTGTCGTTAGAGTACATTTGTTCGATGTTAGAAAGGTGTTTTGACACAACTTTGAACTTTGAGGCAGCCACTGGTTTTTTGAAAAACACAAGGTGACTCTTTTTTAACAAGATGAACACCAGCAAGTTTGTTGGCTTCATTATAATCAATCAGTTTGATTTCTCTATTCAATTGTCTCATTTTGTTTCGACTCTCTTTCGTAAGCTCAATCGTTTCATGCGAATCATAACAAGCAGGTGGATCATGCACATCATTTATAAGATTACCATTAAATAGCACATTTTGTTTTTGCTGAGCTTTCTTGAGATAACAAGGGTTTTCACAACCGAGAGCCATTTTCTTTCTTGTATATAAAATCGAGTTTTTGTCGTTAATTAACATATTAATCGTTTGAGTTGAATGACCCGTTTTTACAAGAATTTCTTCCAACTTTTTAATAGTTTCCTGTTTGTCAAGTACTTCATCAAGAAGTTCATCTTCTCATTTTGAAAACTTTGAATGCAACTCTTTCTTTTCTTTTTCAAGATCAGAACAAGTTAATTTTTGTTTAGAAAGTTGGTTGGTTAGATCAGAAATTTCCACTTTTAAGGATTTAATTTGCATGTTCAATTTAACATCAAGAGTGTCGTATTTGATTTGCAAATGTTTTTCCCTTAAAACAGAATCACTGTAACCATTTTCAAGTTCTGACAGTCGTTTGTGGTGAAATTCAAAAGCTTTTTCGTTCACCTTGTATCTCTCAAGCTCAGTGCTCAATTTCAGATTCGCGGTCTGAAGATCGCTATTGACCTTTTTCACCTTTTCAATCTCAATGCGACAATTATTCAGTAATGATTCAAATAAAGCACGTGTTTCCTCATCATTAGCGTCATTTTGTGCAACTTGAACTTCATTAGGATTCATATCTGGAGTTGCCAAATTAGTATTGCTACAACTTGGCATTTCCATGTACGTATCATAAGTAGGTTCGAGAGGCACAGAATGTGGCTTTTGTTGAGCAAACGGATTAACCTCATTACTTGAAATTGATGTCTCATGGAGTGGTTCTTTGTCATAAGTAGGAGGAATGTCAAAATCGCTGCTGCATGATGCTGATTCTTGCTGATTAGGCATAGGGTCGGAGATTCCAGTGACTTCTGCTGAATAGTTTGCAACCATGAAGTCATATTCTTCATTAGTCAATGGTATTCCCGAATCATCCTTTTTTTCTAGCATCAACATGTACTGGAGCTTTTCTACTTTATCCATTGCATTGACATTTCCAGCTCTACCTATATCACTCCTTTGGGTTGCGGAAGAAGTCATGAAGCAATAATTCTCATTATGATTGACCCCATTCTGATTCACAAACTGATCCATTTGATTTCCCGTATACTGCCCTGCATATTGCATTTGATTCCCCATCTGTATACCCGTAGCATTTCCTTGCTGATTCCCGATAACGTCAACCATTTGTCCTTCTTGACCCATATATAATTGCGTATTGTCAGTGTACGGTGAATTCCATTGGTTGTTGTTATGTTGTTGGAGGTTTAATGCCTTGGTGATTAATGCAAAAGCATGTGCCAAATCAGTTGTGATATTGTTTTGGTGAGCGGCCATGGATGAAGTTGTATGATAAAGATGATGTTGGATCGGTTTAAAGAACTAGGATACGGTTGGTTACGGTTCACGAGTTGTTTATGGTTTGAGTCCTTTGTCGTTGTCCTTGAATAGTCGTTGAGAAACTTGATAAACCTTGAGAAACTTGAACTTGAAACTTGAGATAGTCCACAAAATTGATAAGTCCCCAAAGTTGATAAGTTCACAAAGATTATATATTGAAGAGTTAAATACAACTAAATAGAACCCTTTGTCATTTAGAAGCAAGTCAATAAAAGCAAACAACACGTCAAAAGCACACATGCAAAACACGTCAAACTCAAAAGCAAAACACGTCTACACACATGCAAATCAATATAGAACCAAGGTCACATGCAACACACGTAATGCAACACACGTCAAATGCATGAACTTCTATAGAAGGATAGCAAAGCACGTTTTTGACAACTTTATAGTATTATGAACTTTACACACGTCAAAAAACAAACTCACTTGTTTATCAACTTTTACAATATTAGTATTATGGAAACTTGTAGTATGGAAACTTGACGTCAAAGAATGAACTTCAACAAACTCGACTATTCTGCTTCGACTAGACACTTCGACAATGTTGCTTCGAAAATTCACTTGGTTCGATGAAGTGGTTCGATGAAGTCTAACTCGACTAGATATTTGTTGCTTCGATGAGAGAAAACTGGTTCGACTACCTTAGCTAGTTCGACTATCAACTCGTTCGACTAAAAAGTTGGTTCGATGAAATTTCTGGTTCGATCAAGTTATCTTGTTCGACTAGTGAGAGTCGTTCGATGAAAAGAAGTGGTTCGATCAAGGTATCTTGTTCGACTAGTGAGAGTCGTTCGATGAAAAGAAGTGGTTCGATCAAGATATCTTGTTGCTTGACTAGTCTAGCTCGACTATCTTTCTTGCTTCGACTACAGTGAGTTGCTTCGATGAGTTGGTTCGATGAGTTGCTTCGATGAATTTTCTGGTTCGATCAAATAAGTCGTTCGATGAAATACTCCTTCGATGAAGTTTGGTTCGATCAAAGAAGTTGTTCGATCAAAGTGGTCGTTCGACTAGTTTTCTCGTTTGATCAAACTCGTTCGATCAAGTGACTCGTTCGACTAGTTTTCTCGTTCGATCAAACTCGTTCGATCAAGTGACTCGTTCGATCAATTGGAAGAGAAAGTCTAACTCGACTACCCTTTTTGCTCGTTCGATGACTGCTCCTTCGATCAAGTTGCTAGTTCGTTCGATCAGTTGGTTCCTTCGATCAGTTGATTCCTTCGATCAAGTGGTTCCTTCGATGAAACCTCCTTCGATGAATTGTTGGTTCGATGAAAACCTCCTTCGATGAAATGTTGGTTCGATGAAAACCTCCTTCGATGAAATGTTGGTTCGATCACAAAGTAGCTCGTTCGATCAAAGAGTTGGTTCGATGAAGTAGTTCGACTAGCAAACTTGCTTCGACTACAGTGAGTTGCTTCGATGAGTTGGTGAATGTGAACAGAAGGATTCCTTTTATTGGATAATGCAAATGAGAACACAAATAAACTAATGCAACTTAAACGTATATGAATGAAACAGTAGGATGCCTAGATTGGTTCGACTAAATATAAGAAAAGTAACAGTAGTGATAAAAAAATAAAAAAAAAAAACTATTGGAACAGTAACGTGAAAAAAAATCCTAGATCTTTATATTTTTTGCTCTTGATACCACTTGTTATATCTTAGTATTACTCTTTTATCATACACAAAATATTAGAATAGGAGAAGAGAAAGAGATAGAGAAAGAGAGATGGTCACTTCTTAGAGATTAGATTGAGAAAGAATGAGAGATACAAGATGAATACCCTTAAAGCAACACCCTCCAAGTGAGGAGGGGAAGGGTATTTATAGTTTTCTAGACTTGGGTGGGCTTGGGCTTGAGATGGGCTTATACAAGGATTACATGATCATCACATTTAACTAACAAGCTTAAGCCCAAGCCCGTTGATTAAACTAACTAACTCAAACAAAGACACACTTAATTAAACTATTACAATGACAAATGACCATCACTTTAAAATAAATCCTAACATGTTTACTAATAAAAAACGTTAATTATTACAAAAAATTATAGGATACAAAAAATCATGTGTTGATGCGTGGGTTTTGCAACCTTACAACAGGTTTTACCTCTCGAGGGATCTCAAGAGGCTTACAACCCCACCAGGCAGTGTACCTGACCGATGTAGTATAGTGTAGTGGTAAGTACGGGGATTGATCGTTCTCCACAGGGAATAGTGTTCGTTAGGTGTGAAAGGCTACTCTAATTAGGTCTAAGGGTTGAGGAAGATTCTTTTTATGTTTTTTATAATTTATAAAAGCAAGTAAAATCTCGGGTTTTGAAGGAGTGGGCGGAATTAGTTGCTAGTCAACTAACCCAAATTACTACAAATGCAAATAAAATAAAATAACAAAAATGAAAAGTGGTGAGAAACTTATGTGTAGAGAAATGTGTTTACTTAGATTTCCTTACTCCCTAACTATCTTTTACCGGTTAATTAGTGTGTATTAGTCGCGTGGATGACGGGTGTATTCCTTAATACCATTCGTGGGGTGGCGTACTTACTTCCCCAAACTCTACAAGCTCCTACTTCACTCCTATGTCGAGCCGGCTAGGAAGCTCCTAACATGGGATCACTAGAATTCGCTTGTGCATTAAATACAACCATAAAAACCTTTAGTACGCGTTTGGTTCATGTTTCTTAAGACGTTCAAGCAAGTTACCGAATAGGAAGTTAGCCAGTTTTCTTAAGCCTAACATAGATAAACAATCATCCAATACAACTAACAACACACTAACAACCAATAATCAATAGCTAGGTTTCATTAGATCTAAGCAAACACAAGATAAATTTAGCCTAACATGTTAAACAAAAGACAAGCATAAGATAGAATCAAACAACACATAGACATATTGAATGATTAATTGATAACTTATCTTTCAATGAAACATGGAAGATCTCAAGGCAAAAAGCCCTGAAAAAGTAGCTAAAATCGTCTTAGGGTTTTATCCCAAAATTCCACACACTAAGCTCTCTCTTAATGACAAAAAATTAGAAAACTATATATAGACTTTGACATCTGACGGCGTCACCTTATGCATTGTGACGCCGTCACCTCGCCGCTTTTAGGGTTCCCGGATGACCATCTTGACGCCGTCCCTCTTTAGCTCTTCAAAAATCCATTCTGGCTTATCAAGGCTTGACGCCGTCGGATCATGAACGTGACGCCGTCCCCTTATGATTTAAGCCGTGACGCCCTTGATTTAGTTAAAGCGTGACGCCGTCAGAATTCTCATGCAAACTCACTGGCCCGTCATGAGTAAATTTCACATCCAACTTTTCTTGCCAAGGCATGACGCCGTCCCATGTTAATTATGACGCCGTCAAGAGTAACTTTTAGCCGATTCTTGAGACTTTGCCGTTTTCTTCACTTTAATGCTCCAAAAAACGTCCAAAATGCCTCCTTTTCCAGATTTCTCCTCAAAAGTACCTAAAATGACAAAAGGAACGATTTAGGGCAATATTTGATCAAATAAATACGATTTCGGGCTTAAATGACCCCTTAAAAGCGGTACACTTTTCGCCTCATCAAATACCCTTACACTTGAGATTTGCTTGTCCTCAAGCAAATGCGCTTTTATTCTAATCAAAATACAAGTTAGGGGTCATTTAATGCAAACATAAAAGTAATTACAACAAATATTCGTTCCACTTCAATCATAATAAGCACGGAGATTACATACTAGCACCTCACAAGTAGTGTTTAGATACTCACATCTCTCAAGTGTCATCAAAATAAATCTCATAAATGAAAACGGAAAATATCTCTCACTACCTGTCATAGCAAATAGATTACCATAGGCTTGGGAAAGGATCGAAAACCTCCTCCACTAGGCGTAAGCACCTAAGATAAACTATCAAAGAGGGCTTTTAAATGGGTTATAACGTTAGGTGTAGGGAAAAGGAAAACACGGTTTTGTTGGATAAAGGATATTTTACTGGTGGCGAGTTAAAGATCTTGATCAATTACATGTACTATACAATGTTGCTAAGCCAAGACTAGACTCGATCTTAAGCTAATGAAAGAAAATAACAAAACATAAACATAAAATAAACATAAAATGAAACGGGATGGTAGTCCGTATGTTTTTCTACTTTTCTTTTTCTCATTTTTTTTGTATTTTTCTTGATTTTTTTTTTTTTTTTTTTTTTTTTTTTTTTTTTGCATACACTTTTACCCTACCATCCAAAATAATACATCATAGGGGCGTTGCATCCCCTTACACTTGAACTTTTACATAACTTTACAAATAATTATTCTAATGACTCGAATTAAGATAATTGAAAAACTTGGAGTACTTTTAAAACATTTAGCACATATGGGGGTAATAAATGATGTTCTTCCCCATTACTCCATTACACTAGTACTTTACCCATGAGTCCCAATCGTCCCAAAACAATATGTACAAAGATATGACTCGACTTAGCAACCATGTAATCAACTAGATAATTAACTTGGGTTTAAACAAATGTTGTAACAATAATGCACTAAAAATGAGTGCATACAAGGTAGGCTAAGGCGATTTGGGTGTACATTTAAGTGGGGTGTAACAAATTCTTCCTTTAAGTAAAATGCTTAAAGGTCGAAACGAAAAGATAGGCTCTGAGGGGTGTACTAGGGGTATCGTGTACTAAAAATGAGTACAACGCAAAGGGTGTGGGAGAATTACTTGACCAATGTAGCCAATGTAATTATAACAAAAACACAGGTGTAAAACATGGGTTAATCCTAATGCCTCTTATCATGTAGTAAATCTAACTACACGAATGTAGTCTCACTTGTGGCCTCGGAATGGTCCTAACGCAAGTTCTAGAATCTAAGTGCTACCGGTACACACATCATAGCATAAATGCTTTTCCTACCGATTCTAGGGGCGAACCTCACATATTTGGGGGTGGAAAATTTTTTAGTGGTACGGTTTTTGTGCTAGTCATATAACTCCTATCCATGAGACGCTCATTAAGATCAAAGTTTCACTCCTATATGTTGTAAAAAATTTTAAATTTGGCACTAAAATTGCCCTAACAGGTATTTATCTCAGTTTTATTACACATCTACCATCAAACAAACAAAAATCAAGCGCAATTGTATTCTCAAAAATCGTACTTTTACCCTCCCCTTACACTTAAGATGAACATTGTCCCCAATGTTCAAATGACAAATGTAAAAGCATAAAGTAAAAGAATGAAATCAAATACTCCCCTGATTCGCTCGTTGGATAATGAAATTACACGGTTAAATCTTCCTCCAAAGAGAATGTTGAAGCTCCATGACTAATGCATCGCCATAAGCTTGATTCAAAACATTTCCTTGTCCAAAATAACCTGTTAAACCTGAGAAAACAAACACGAAAACCTGCATAACATCGGCGGGATAAAATCTATATATAAGGATATAATGCTTGTGGAATGATAATTTTGCAGATTCCTGGAGATTATAAGTTGGAGATTTTAATAAAAACTTTTTATGAAAACAAAACTTTCAAAAATTTCTGGAAATTAAATCTGACGCCGTCAGGTTATAACCCCTGACGCCGTCAGAAATGACCTGACAAAAATTTTCGTTTTAAGTTTCCGGAAAATTTCTGGAAAAACCTTTACCTTACTTCCTGGAAATCCTGCAAAACATCATTATGACTCGATACAAGCATTTGACTCAAACAAATACGAATATGTATGTTAATTTATTATTATTACGATTCATGTTCATTTGTGTTCTAATAAACCGATTTAGATTTTCCCTTACACTTATCTTTTGCAAAATACCTTTATATGTAGTTAAGACGAAGTTAAAAACAAAATAAAGCATTTTCACAATTTTAGTTTTGAACATGAATCAATAATAATAAAAATTAAACATACATACGGAAGCAAATAGAATCAAACAAACAAATAAATAAACACACAAAGCAAATAAAGCTTGGGTTGCCTCCCAAGAAGCGCTTGTTTTTGTTCGAGTCATGAGCCTGACTCTACCCTTATTTAATGGATAAAGGAGAGGTTTTCCCTACACTTAGGATTAAGTGCGGGTGATAGTAGCGATACACACCAGCTCGGTAGGAGTATGCCACGTGAGGAAAGAGTGGTGGATGAATTATATGCTCAAAGGGGTGTGCTCCTTTCATCATAACCTTGCCTAGTTCACTTTGGTCAATGGGTGATTTTGAGTTTCCTCCTAAAAAGGGATCATCTTCTATCAACTTCGAGAGACTCCTAGTTGGGAATCCATCTTGACCTAATAAACCCGGTTTAAACCCATAATGTTTCTTGCGGTCAATCATGAATGGGTGATGTAAGTATGTAAGGTCATGGTTCACTCCTATGTTAGCTTCCTCTCTACAAGGCCTAGAGTCTACTTCCTTAATCTTAACATTACCCGGACTACATGGTTTGATGGGTGGATCGGGACCTAATTCAATTCCTAAGTTCACATCTAAGGATGGAAGATTAGGTAACGGTTTTGGTTTAGGCTCCGGTTCATCAAAACTAGGAACTTCCCTAGAACTAAGAGTAAGGTTATCATTATGAGTATTCAAACCTATATGCTCTAGTGGTGCTTGGTCCAAGGGTTCTACCTCAATTGGGGTTCCTAAAGTCTCTTCTACTTCTTCTGAATAAGTCACGGGCGGTGTGTATGCCTCAAATGATGGTAGGACTTGTGGGGTATTTGGCGGGCTTGGATTTTCTACTTTATCATCCATCTTATCAAGATCACCTATATCCTCAACATGTGTTTCATTATAATCCAACCCTAACATTTTCCCAAGTATCTCAAGTGCTTCTCTAGGCATCTTAACTTCTATATCCGAATCATAAGGATCATCCTCAATATTATGACTGCTATATTCAAATTGCCCAAAAGATTCATCATGTGTTTCTTGAGATTCATCATCATCGATCATAAAACCTAGGTCTTTTTGATCAATGTGATCATGTTTGGCTAAATCCTCCATCACATCAAGGTCACCTATGTGTTTGTTTTGTACTATGGCATTACATGACAACCACTTAGGTATCTCAACACTAACATATTCATCCCCAAACAAACTTGTTTCATGATCCTCGAATTTTGTGGTCAATTGACTTGTACTAACGTTTGTTGGGTTGTCTACTATATAATAATATTGGGCACACTCTTCAATAGCTTCCCATGCTTTCTCAGCACTTAATTCCCTAATATCCCTGCCGGCAATATGGTAAATGTACCTTTGGGCTTGTCGGTCGACATGATTGTAAAAGAATTGAGTTAGGGACCAAAAATCGAAGTTATGATGAGGGACTTTTTGGAGTAAATATTTAAAACGAGTCCATGCATCATAGAGAGGTTCATCTTTATGTTGTTTAAACATCAAGATGTCATATGGAGTGGGTGAATTACGTGGTTGGTAGTATGGTGGATTCGCGTTCTCCATAATGGTGAACGGAAGAGTCAATGGAAATTACGAACAAACACACAAAGAAATAAGATAGACTAAAGAAAACCTAGAAAAATAAAATAAAAATCTCACTAGAAAGGAATCTAGTGAGTAGACCTAATAGAAATAAAAATTCAACCTAAACAATAACTATTCCCCGGCAGCGGCGCCAAAAACTTGATGCGTGGGTTTTGCAACCTTACAACAGGTTTTACCTCTCGAGGGATCTCAAGAGGCTTACAACCCCACCAGGCAGTGTACCTGACCGATGTAGTATAGTGTAGTGGTAAGTACGGGGGATTGATCGTTCTCCACAGGGAATAGTGTTCGTTAGGTGTGAAAGGCTACTCTAATTAGGTCTAAGGGTTGAGGAAGATTCTTTTTATGTTTTTTATATATTTATAAAAGCAAGTAAAATCTCGGGTTTTGAAGGAGTGGGCGGAATTAGTTGCTAGTCAACTAACCCAAATTACTACAAATGCAAATAAAATAAAATAACAAAAATGAAAAGTGGTGAGAAACTTATGTGTAGAGAAATGTGTTTACTTAGATTTCCTTACTCCCTAACTATCTTTTACCGGTTAATTAGTGTGTATTAGTCGCGTGGATGACGGGTGTATTCCTTAATACCATTCGTGGGGTGGCGTACTTACTTCCCCAAACTCTACAAGCTCCTACTTCACTCCTATGTCGAGCCGGCTAGGAAGCTCCTAACATGGGATCACTAGAATTCGCTTGTGCATTAAATACAACCATAAAAACCTTTAGTACGCGTTTGGTTCATGTTTCTTAAGACGTTCAAGCAAGTTACCGAATAGGAAGTTAGCCAGTTTTCTTAAGCCTAACATAGATAAACAATCATCCAATACAACTAACAACACACTAACAACCAATAATCAATAGCTAGGTTTCATTAGATCTAAGCAAACACAAGATAAATTTAGCCTAACATGTTAAACAAAAGACAAGCATAAGATAGAATCAAACAACACATAGACATATTGAATGATTAATTGATAACTTATCTTTCAATGAAACATGGAAGATCTCAAGGCAAAAAGCCCTGAAAAAGTAGCTAAAATCGTCTTAGGGTTTTATCCCAAAATTCCACACACTAAGCTCTCTCTTAATGACAAAAAATTAGAAAACTATATATAGACTTTGACATCTGACGGCGTCACCTTATGCATTGTGACGCCGTCACCTCGCCGCTTTTAGGGTTCCCGGATGACCATCTTGACGCCGTCCCTCTTTAGCTCTTCAAAAATCCATTCTGGCTTATCAAGGCTTGACGCCGTCGGATCATGAACGTGACGCCGTCCCCTTATGATTTAAGCCGTGACGCCCTTGATTTAGTTAAAGCGTGACGCCGTCAGAATTCTCATGCAAACTCACTGGCCCGTCATGAGTAAATTTCACATCCAACTTTTCTTGCCAAGGCATGACGCCGTCCCATGTTAATTATGACGCCGTCAAGAGTAACTTTTAGCCGATTCTTGAGACTTTGCCGTTTTCTTCACTTTAATGCTCCAAAAACGTCCAAAATGCCTCCTTTTCCAGATTTCTCCTCAAAAGTACCTAAAATGACAAAAGGAACGATTTAGGGCAATATTTGATCAAATAAATACGATTTCGGGCTTAAATGACCCCTTAAAAGCGGTACACTTTTCGCCTCATCATGTGTGCGTAAATTTCTATATATATTCAAGAATGCATCTCAGAAACCACTCAAAGGAGGATGGAGATAATTACAATAAATGTACAAACATTACGATAATAATACAGTTTAATAGATTTAGAAATTATATTGGATTACTTTTGTACAGTTTGAGACAGTCAAATCATTTGTCACGTTTCGTATCAGATTATTTGAATGTAGACACATTTTAGCAAATACCCTTTAAACATGACTTACATTAATCGATTTATGTTGGAATTTAAATTACAACTGGTCAAAATACATTAATCAAAATATTAGAAAAAACCCCGCGCGTGCGCGGGCATTCTAACTAGTTATTGGGAATTATATATATATACTAAAAGGCGGACGCTCGATGGCTTCCAAGGCTATTAATGGTGACAGCAATTAATGCATAGACATGTGTGTACCTCCTATTTGTTGCAAAATAAATGCTACCCTCTTCCTTAATATTCATCCCTTACAAGGGAAGCTTATTCAAGTTCTAGATAATACTTGAACCGCCAAGGGCCAAATGACTTTTCATTCTCCCTTAACTCCTAAAAAAATCCGAGGTAGAGGTTGGCAAAGTAAGAACATCATGTCCACGGATAAAGAAGAATCCTTCTAAATCACTTCAGGTGAATGATATATTTTATATTATTTGTGAATTTGTATTCATTTAATTTAGATATTATTTACATCTGCTTATTTATGTATAAATTAGTTAATTAGGTTATTAATTTGGCTATTATTTATGTAAAAATTAGTTAATTAACCCTGCTGGAAGTGCTTTCTAGATCCAAAATTTTACATCTAATCAGAAGATCTATTTTTTACATCTATTTTTTAACTAATCCTGTTGATTATGTTTCTTTAGTATAGTTTTTGTTGATTCATATTAGGGTTTTTAAAATTTGCATATTTAAATGTAATCAGGAATTTCTTAATTTCAATATTTGGTCCACCTATTTTGTAACTAAAGCTGCTGATATTTGTATTGTTGTGTAGCAAATAGTTGCCTTAACAAGTTTTCATGTGTAAAGTGGTAGGATAGCAGATTTGGGAATTTACATGTGGCCACATTACTTGGTAACTAAATGCTTTAGATTTTCCGTTCTCTAATTCTTCATTACTACCAACTATATGCATTTCATCAAAGATAGAAGCGAAACTGAAGAAAATGTTGTGATCAATTATTTTGTGAAAATAACTTTTTCGCAACATTAGCTTCTGTTTCCCTACTATTTTTAAGAATTGGATACTGTTACTAATTAGGCTCTATTACATGTAAATATCATGGTGAATGTGCACCCTCCATTCCAGAAACTGATGAGAATGTAATTCGTAGCGAATTCCTCTCTTATTAGATATCTAAAAACAAAGAGATTCGCTACAACTTGCGTTGTCATCAGTTTGTGGAACAGAGGATATATTAAACAAATAAAGTGGCCCTATCCTCAGATCTGACGATACCATTCCATGTTGTATCAAAAATTTGCCTATACATAGTTTTCCTACTCAAATTCTTCGTTAAGAATAAGGTATTATCAACGTAATATAATCTTGCACTTACATGTATTCTGCCTATCAACTATAATATTTTTTTCCAGATGATAATTTAGTTGCATTTATGACATGCAGGTAAACTTTCAAAAGCCCACACATATCCACCTAATTTATTTTGCAACATATTTTTGCCAATAATGCTGAAGACCAAGAAACAATCAAAAGGATTACAACAAAATGAGGTAAAAATCAAATACAAATAAAAAATCAGTTTAGAACACCAAGTTTTTTTATATTCCCATTAGATGCATACTACATTATACTACATACATTAATATATACACACATATTGCATTACATAGATATATTACCACATAGATGCATTTATCATACAAAAGATAAACTAATATATTAATAACCAATCCCATTGATCCTGGTACTTCAACTAAAACAGCTTTTCCCCTTCCCTTTCATTGTCAGTTTTGCATAACCATCCTGGGTTGGAAGGCCTAACACTTGAATCCTTTTGGCACTAGCGTCACTTGACATAGCTGCACCTTCTATCATTTTCCTATTTATTGGAAAACCTTTCCCTCTTGCTGTTATTTTTGCATAAGCCTCTTCGGTTGGAAGCCCAAGGACTTGAATCCTTTTGCCAATATCCTCAACTGACATACCTTCAACTTCTATCATTTTCCCAGTCATTGAAAAAACATCATTACTAACAGGAACATTAACAGAAGTGTTACTCTTTTTTGAAAATCTAGCAGCTGTACTTTTTTTTGACCCACCTGATGAGGTTGAATATCAACTAGGAAAATAACTGGCCCATGATGAAGAAATTTCATCACCTGAGCTTGAATCATATGAAGAAATATCACTGTTTATTGCCATTGTAGTTATTTCTACTTATTTTAAGAAAATTTTATGTTTATAATAGAAGAAGATGCCCTTATAAATAAAAGTAAATGACATTAATTAATCAGTAGGTCTACCCATTAATGCCTATTAAATACTAACTTGACTTTTCTACTATCTAGAAGAATCACAAAATAAAAATAAAAGAAATAGGTATTCTTTTTATACATAAGCAAGGATCCACCAACTTTGTGAATATAAGAATAATTTAGCAATTATAAATAATCTAAATTATTTAACTGAAATTTTGTTTCTTAATACATAAACTTCAGAAAGGTCATTTCTAAATTCCCACTTACACAAAAAAAAAAAATGGCAACTAACCTTAAATTTAAATCAGTTCTCACCAATACATCAAAAAATTCAAAACCCAAAACCATTAAAAAAAACATCAGGTATCTTGACATGCTTGGACCAAACTTGATATTTGTATATGATGGCGGCATGTATTCAGCAAAAAAATAAATAAAAGAATGACCTCTCTTATTGCTTTTATATTCAGTATGTAACATTTTTTAATCTAATAAGGATGATGTAAACAAAGACAGAATTGCAAAAAACAAACATTGATCATCATGCCTGCCCATATAAAAGCTGTATAAGGTAACTGCACCAAGATTATAGTTTGATTTTTCATAACTTTTTGAGTTTTATATCATCTTTCTTACATAAGATATATGTCAGTTTAAATTAGCTCAGGTTCAGTTGAACAATTATTAAAATATGTTAAATGAAATTTCAAGAACCTTAGAACACGCAAAAGAAATTATGATAATAAGACTTTGATTTTACGGGTTTTGTATACAAGTAATATTTAGTAATGTATGTGCATCATTCTTCACTTCTTTTAGAAAGTAGCTTACTACCAAAGTCATTAGCAACTAAACAACAGCCATTAATAACATGGCAAGACACTGAAATACTTGCTGAAAATAAGCTATCCAAATAATGTTTAGGACAACACCTAATTCAGTTTTAGGGAAAACTATTTTCTTAAAATAAGACACACTCATTTTTCATTGTAAGTTTCGACATGTTGCATAATAAACAAAGCCCATAGATCGAAACTTCTAATAAGTAAACCTATCTCCAAATTCTTTGGCTAACTGACTTTGAAGCAAGTTTTAACTGCTGTTATACTTTTGTGACATTAATGTTCAATCTTACATGGTACTTTTTACACTTTTTAATTGTAAATAAAATCATTTTTTTCCCAGTTTGCTTAACTTTACCTATCCCATTTTATGTTTTTTGACTTTTGATTTTCACTTTTTCAGATTTTACAGATAAGATTTATGGATCAAAATGAAAAGAATATCATTGAAGATAATCTTGGTCAACCACATGATTCTGGATAAAGCATTTTGTCTCCTTCATAGCTGGAAATTCTCCAAAAGTATGAAAACCTAGAGACCTTTCTACTAACCATTCCGCTGTGGTTACATTCTCTTCAACAGCCCAAGGACTTGCGCCACATCTTTTGTTGTTTCAACTACTTGAACTACTTGCTACGACCACAAAGAAAAGACAAATTCCAAAACTTCTTTACTACATTATATTAGATTAATCAATAATGATGTAAATCAAAATGAATATTAACATACCTCCTTTATTCATAAAAATTGTTCTTTTTTAATATCATTGTTATTGATTACATTTAATTTCCTCTTTTTAGTTTCATCAACATTAGTGTAAAACCACAATGTGCAGACACACATACTAATATGCAGAGCAACCCATTGTTAATTTACTTATTTCACAGACAAGTTGGAATAACCTAAGATCATCAACCTGGTGCCAACTATACTGATAATTTGAAACACTAATTTGGTATTAATGTCCATCACAAAAGAGATAATGACTACTTCTTTTCTGTTTACAGAATTGTTAAAAAAATACTATTCAAAACCATTATAAACCTCAAACTGTTGTCTCTAATAACGTAGCCAAATTAAGTAATGCAAGCATAAAAGCATCCATGCCCAGACTGAAAAATTATTCATACCAAAATGATTATATCCATTAATAAGTGGTAAAAAATTTAACCATAGATAATCTCTTAACCAGCCTAATCATTCATCATGAAAATAGTCTGCTTCTATAAACCTTTCTAAAATTCTATAACACCAGTTTCAATAATACAACATAATTAGCTGTAAATTAGTATCACACATTATTACACAAACTGTTAACATTCACAATCTAATAAAAGAAATTAAACAAATAATAAGAAAAGTTCATATTTCCATTAAAACCATAATATTGTTCATCATTAAACCCCAAGAACATACACAAAAAGATCATAATAAACCATTAAAACAACTATTAACAAAGAGCAAAACACAAAAACAAGTTATTAAAATTACTTAATCATCTTCATCATAAAAATCCATAACATTTATATCACCTTTATCCTCAATCAAAGCAACATGAAGTTGAGCCACAAACATCTTTAGCGCCTCCAACTTTCTGCGCGACCTAATCTGCTTTTGGCGCAGACACTCAAAGATATCAGCACCAGCATCTTCCTCATCATGATTTAAAGACCAAACTTCACCCATTCGCTGTTGACACTTCTCTATCTTGCTCTCTAACTGAATACATCTTTCTTCCTACGACACAACAAACGCTTCATCTTCAATATACTCTTGAACAAAAAGAAACTTAAAACATTTGTTAAGTTTCTCAGATCCACAAGCTTCTTTCAGTTCGTTAATCAAAGGGGTTTGTTCAGCCATTTTTTTCAATACTTAATTGAAGGAAGAATTTTAGATCCGGAGTATTAAGAGTTTTAGATCCGGAGTATTTATCAAGAATTAGTAAATGTGTATTTACTAATATACGGTGCTCGAGACTGAGTGAACAGGATTTCATCATTACAAAACTTAATTGCAACATTAGTTCAAAGAATTGCTTCATTTTCCCATGCAGAAGTATGCAATGTATATTTCACACTGACTGTTGGAATGAACAGTATAAAAAAAAAATATATATAATAAACATACATATCAATATAAAAAAAATGTATATATATATATATATATATATATATATATATATATATATATATATATATATATATATATATATATATATATTTGATCATTAGTTAGCGAGGCTTTATAGATAAAAAAATTCCCACAAATTGAATGAGAAGTGGGTCCATCTAAATAATTGATACCTTGCAAACAATAACACTCCTTCCCCATATGGAGTTCGGAACCCAAAAGCAATCATTGAGTGAATTGTATCTTCTTTGTGTTAGTTAACCTAAGCCGCACCCTTACTGCTGGGGTGGGGCTCGGCCTCCGAACCATATGTGGGACGAGTTATTGCCTCATACAACTCGGGCCAAAACCCGGGGGAAGTTTAGGAGAGATGGAGAGACCCAATAGCTGACAGTCGTGACGGGGATAAACTCCCTCCTTCACAAGCTCATAAAGAAGAGTTCTTTTCTTCGTAATTCTCATTACTCAAATTTTAAAAAAAAATTTAAAAAAAAAATAATAAAAAAATAAAAACAATTTTTTTTACAACCCCCGCAGCAGCGCTAGTGCTACCTAACTTTTTGATGCTAAAAATAGTAGACGTGTTGTGTGCATGCAGTATATGTATTGTGTATTGTTCATGATATGGTAAGGTAACGTTTAAAGCTTATATGGTTTACACGTATTATCCAATACATATTTATCTACTATGGGTTGTTGCATTTTTCCAGAAATTGATTGATTCTATATCACTTTTCTCTAATTCGATTTTCTCCATGCTCTTAACTATCCACCTTCACCACTTTCAGACAACAAATTCATCAAACCAACCTTACCAATACTTACCAAGATTCACCATCACCAATATTCACCAATTCAATTCAAGAACGTTTCCAAATTTTCATCATACACATTTAGTTAAAACCATAACCCGAATTCCATCACAAATAAATAAACATCACAAATCAATCTCGTGAACGATCCTTATCAAGATCCGATTTTTACACGGCTAGAGTGGGAAGTGTTTGGCAAATGTGACTACGGGGATTATTCTTAATTACTTATTTGGGTTCGAAGTGATGTTTTACGGATGCATGTATTTTGTATCTCTAAGTCTAGAGGTTGGTTGGATGCACCACTTTTGGAGATCCTTGTTTGAACTGTAATTCCATAGTGATTAAGACTTGGCTATCTACTTATACCTGATGTAAGGAGTTACGTAGTAGTGCTCACATTGTATAGCTATCACTTTAAGGAGTTATGTTGTAGTGCTCAGTATCTCACGTAGTTGAGGATATGTCAAAAGGGATTGTGCTTATTATACTTTTGGTGTTGGGTATAGGGTACACCGTTCTTAGTCACAGTAGAGTACAAGATTAAGTCACAAGTCTGTGGGATTTTACTTCATTTTAAAGTTCGTCATATCGGGTTGTCTTCATATGTGGTTACTACGGATGGCCGTTGGATTTGATACAAGGGCTAGTAAAGAGTTAGGCTGAAATGGGTATTATAGTAGATTGAGTTTATCGACATCTTCTTAAGGGTTGAATGATTTATAATATGGTGCTTCCAATTAGTGCTTCATGGATATAGTTATATGCTGATTCCGATAGATCGCAGCCATCATGGGCAGTGAAATGTGTACATCGGGGACTGAAAAAAAACTCACGTGACCGAGTTTAATGATTTATTTATGCCGAAGAGACTTGTATCATAACCGCATATATGACTAGTGCTTCAACTTTTTACTTTGGAGTTATCGTTTCTTCTTCCGTATGATATATGTGTACATCATGGGCTGATATGAAATATGTAAGATAACTGGGATGCATTTAGTAAGATGATGATGTTGATATTTTGTTCCCCCAAAAGGACAACCTTGAAAAAGCTTTAGTCTACAGTCTATTCTACATTCTCCGCTGTGTGTTAGAAGACTAAAGATGGTTTACACAATTATCAGAAGATTTCTTCAACACCAGGGCATTTAGTGTTAGAAGACTAAAGACGGTTTACACATTTATCAGAAGACTTCTTCAGATTCAGGGCATTCATCAGAAGGGTTGTCGGTTTGGGGCAGAGCAGTCAAGATAATGATGCACTACTTAGGGGAGAGTAAAAAAACCACATTTAAACCCTAATTAGATTTGTTTACATTGTTCTTCTAAAAGTAGAAAGATGGAAGCTGAGAAGATTCATGAAGCATTAAAGATTAATGAATCAGAAGACTATGAAGACATTCTTAGAGCTGTTGCACTTATGATGTGTACTTATATTTAACTTGTAAGAAAAGTTGGAAGCAATTCCTGTATGACATCACTTGGAGAGAGATTGTTAGCCTCAAAAGTGAAGCCATATACGGGAATTGCATTAGTATCTTTGGTTACTTATACGTAGGGACTTATATCATCAAATAGGTTAAGTTAGGCATGTAAAGTAGTATGTATACCCTCCTAGTCACAACTAGGAGGGTGAAGCTCCCATTTGTAACACTTAATAAGTATGTGTATTAGTGTTTTTCTCTCTTAATCTAATATACACATCTTTCCGCTCAACACTCTCTCTTTCTCTACATTTTACCATGTCTAACTAATACTTTGAGCTTCCCCATCAATCCGAATTCATTTAAAATTAATCTTGTTACAAGTCGTCCTCTAAAGAAATTTTGTGGGCCTTGAGAGATATATCTTCATTGCGATTATACTTGGAGTTTTAAATTGGGGTCCTCAGAACCCAGGATTAGTAGCAACATCATGCTTATTGAATGGACCTGAAAAAGATCTCAAAAAAGACAATGATAAGAAGCGAAAAAAATGTATGAAATATATGATGTAATATTTAGTAAAGTATAAATATGTATTTTTATGACAATGAGATAGGCGACTGACGCCGCGTTGCGGGCGTGCCTGTTTTTCGGCTAATGTTTTAAATGGCTGAAAAGTAATTAAAATAAACAGTTGTATAATATTAATAAATGCAACGTTACAATATAAGTTCTAATGTTTATTTCATTAAACTTTTTGTCTTATTATACGAAATAAAAAAATTCCAAACAGTAGTTCCTAAAGCTAATTTTCAGCTTATTAATAATGCCTGATTCTGCTGCAATCTACTTCTGTAGTATGATCTTCAGGTAGCAGGACAGCATTCTTTGATGTACCCTACAAAATAATATAGCACAACTATGAGATTTTGAGATGGTCAATAATTCAATATGATAATCTGCAAATTCCACTCATCGAAATTGAGAGGTCCTCCAAAGCTGGGGAGCAACAAATTAAGTTAATAGCACATAATACCATAATAACACTACGATAATCTATGCATACAATTGATAGTTATGCATAGTTATGCATAATCTATGCATACAGTATGACACAAAATAAGCTGATTGGTATAAGCACACTATTAATCCAACACTAAAAACTTATTATTTTGTTTGTGACTTTAGTAAGGCAATGATAACACTATAACGTTTTACAACATAAATCGATAATCTGTAAATACCACATCAATAAAAAGGCACTTACACGCATATGTTTGGCAATGAGAATTTAAACTATGAAGCATATCATTATGGAAAATTTAAACTATCATGGCGGATGGTTGGTCCTTTAATTGACACACCTAATGGCCAAAATAGTATAAACGTAAGAGAAAGGCCGATGACACATGTATGCCGAAGATAGCATAAACAGTAAAGAAACACAGACACTAATGCTTAAAAAAAAAGGATCCAATATACCATTTGTTATAAGCAAAAGGAAGCCATCATCAAACAATAACTACATCTATGTAATAAACCGAAATACTTATCCTATTTATCCTATTGGTCACAGTAGTTAGTTTTAACCGACGTATGCGCTTCTTTGTTTGTTTCACTTCGGTTACGTTAAGAGGCACCAGATTCTGCAGTAACAGTTCACAGAAGAACCTTACTAGTGATAGATCTGAGATTTGATCACCGGTATCTCTTCTCCGACTAATAGTTTACGTTGCAGCGTTGCTTGTGATAGAAAACATGGTAGTAGCCAATTTATATTTGAAGTTGAACATACATGGATCCTGTCAATTATGCGCCGAGGTGAGCCTTGTCTTCTGGCAGTAGTCTAATAAGCACAGAATCTGCAACTTTATGCTGCAATTCATTGTCAAATAGAATAGGCGTTAGGGAAAAAAAAGAGCAGAAGTTAAAAGTTTTTTAAACTAAACTAATATATATTTTATGAAAATCAACGTGACTACCTGAATGTGTTAAAGCTTGTGTGACACGCCTTTGTCGCCTGCATCCATTGGAGTAAGGATAGCTGATCAGTGACCCATGTTACGACCGTGTGTATAACAGAATATAAAATAAGTTTGAGAAATGTTATTATGAGTCACTGACTATGGCAATAACATTGTTTCAAAGAAAAACAGGGACAGATGCATTAGAAAAGTTGGACAATTGACCATCTAATATCAAAGTTGAGCAGCAACATGAGGGAAAGAAAGAATGGCTGCTTTAATCATGGCAGTATCCCCCTCCATTATCTTTCCCACCTCCTTCCTCCCTACTCCTTCCACCTTCTGCGCACTTTAACTCACACAGTTTCAAGATGGAAAGAAAAAGAGAAAGGTCTTCAAGTGCAGACATGTAGATTACGGCAGATTTCCTGATCATAAACAAACCGTTAATAATAGCATCTCACAGTTAAGCTTTTTAAACACAACATCACAACTTGACTGAAAAGGCTACATACCAGTGATAAATTGGCTACAAATTAATAATGGCTACATACCAATGAGAAAATGCTAAGCCTCCCAAATTCAAACTTTGGCATAAACCTGTTAAATTGGCTCAACCCTAGGATTGCTGAAACTGCTTTTGCGCTTGTTTCAACATCTGCTGTAGCTGAACGTGCAATTAAAGGACACGTCGTTATTAGAAAACAACCTCAACTACATAAATATGCGTGTGTATAAAGCCCATATTTTTTTCAAAATTTTTAGTTTCTTTCTTCATACTTTTGACATCAATTTTGACATCGTAAGGACACGTGGGTAAGTATAATATTTGATAGTAATAACAGTGGCTAAGTCGACATACCTTGTCTAGCAAGCTAACGTCGTTGTGTCTTTGCTCGCATTTGATGACCAGTATTTGTTGATCGGCATTGCTTAGCTGCAATGAGATTATACACCATTAGAAGGATAACTAACATTCTTCACATAAAAACGCATTTAACCATGTAAAGTAAAGCAAAACAGCATAAAAATATGTTATTTGTTCAGTCTCTCTGTTCTCATTATTTAATATACACATTTTAATGAATTGATATGGGTTCAGGTTATTCAAATAACTTAAAAGGAAAAGTTGATCATTGGATATATCATGGTACAAATCAGATTTATACATACATGGTCCATATTTCCAAATGACCCGTTTAACAGTAGTGTGTGGGCTGAAGTCAGTTACAAAAAGGAGCGTTTGAAAAGCATATGATGCGAATCATTCAATCATTTTCAAAACGCAATGCCAAACACCCCTTAAAGTGAAATCTGAAAATTACCTTGCGTCTTTAAAGCCTGGAGCCGTGTGGACGTATTGTGTTTCCAGAGCTGATACCTCTCCATGCCTCCTGCAACTCTCTCTCCGTTGATGCTCGCCTAACCAACACTGTATTATTTGTTCTGCTATCAGGAACGTTCATATCCGCAGTAGCCACCTTCTCCCTGGTAAAAAAATTGTGTTAATATTATCAGAACTGTAATGAAAATGACTATGGTCGATGAATGATGAGTTAACATTTATATACTTAAGGTGGAGAGCAGTGAGTGATTCATTTAGATGCAAATATGTCGCTTCAGGAAACTATTAACAGAAACATCATTATTTACTTCAAAAAATTTACAAAGGAAGGCCTACGGATACCCAAAATACAGTAGGAATCTAGTATACGAAAAGGGAAATTTTGTTAGCTTGATTACCTAGGGTCTTTTTCACGTCATGTGTGGTTGCTACTATCAATAAAGAATTTGTCAGACTGACAATAAGTAATAAGTACTAAGTACGTACCACTGTCAAAGAAGCAACAAAGTTGTGTCCGAGTATCCCACAACTAACCTACAGCAAATAGTCAATTCTGAATCATGAAAGACTACTTATAAACTTTTTTTTTTTTTTTTTTTTTTTTTTTTTTTTTTTTTTTTTTTTTTTTTTTTTGCTTCAAGATCAGCAAATTGATCATTACAATTTCAAGTACTTAAAGCACACTCTAATACTATATCTTGAGGCATATGTTTCTAAGCACATTATGTAATCCCGATTATGAATTTCGCAAAATCACTTTCAGTACTGGATTCCAAACACCACTTTAACCTATGATAATCTACTATAATCCATGACCCAAAGAAAATATCCATGTCATAAACACCACCTTAACCTATGATAATTTACTATAATCCATGACCCAAAGCAAATACGCATGTTATGCAATCAGACGTTTACTTTTCAAAAGGCACTATAAGCATGTCATGCAATCAATTGAATACATAAATGTGTATATCTATTTTTAAGCTCAAACTTATTGCTTTGGGACTATAACCAAAATATATAATATTTGGATCACTAACAGATGACGAAAGTGTAAAGTAGTTATGAAATACTCACGGCACTGAAATGGTTATTTTTAGGTTTGGGGTTTTTGTTATACAATAGCATATGCTGATATCCAGTTTTGCCCTCCTTTGTCTTCAACCAAATCATATCTATTGAAGCAATTCATAACAAAGGTAGCAAGTTCCTGTTATAATACGAACAAAAGGACATAAAATACAACTAACTTTGAACTCGAATGCAAGCTATGTATCCGCCATACCCGCAACAACAATACATCGGGACGCCAAAGTGCGGAGAATCTCAGCTCTAATCGAAGGCATCAAAACTCATCACATCAAAATCCTACAATCAATACGCAAACAAAACATATTAACAATAGCTTCAAATCATCAAACCCCCAAAGCTATTTATAATAAAAACCCCAAACCTAAAAACCCAATGAATAGCAACATCTTCAAATCCTTTAACTGCAAAAGGTATTTATAAAAAAACACAACCTCAAAATCATAAGTAAACCCTTACGTTCATTTTTTTTTTTTTTTTTTTTTTTTTTTTTTTTTTTTTTTTTTTTTTTTCACAAATCATTAAATTGACATAGAAGGGATTGCACTTGGTTGCCCTTCTATGTTGTCCATTAGCAGTTGTCTCCGAGCAGAGGTTGTTGTCTCTTCAGCCTTCGTAACAGATTCGTGCAGGCTTTTGTTGTATTGTTCAGTCACATGGGTCGATGCTTGCAACGGTTCGCATGTTGGTGGTGAATTTGGTGGTTCGTCTTCTGGTATAGCTACCTTTATTGTGTCATGTGTCTCGGTTTCATGTAGTCTTTCCTGTATCACATACAACAGAAAAGTTGATTTAGAGAGTACATTGATTGCAAACAATAATTTATTATGACATATATAATATAATAGTCTTTCAGACCTTCTATAAATGTTCAGATCATTAGCATGGGCATATATGTGATTTTAACTGTGATTTGTCGACAAAGAAAACGCCATGACAAATGATTTCAGACATCCTAAAATGAGAAATATTATGAGTTTATAAGGGAAAGAAATTATAATAAGCATGAACTTAGGAAAGTGCCTTTTTTGGATCATTGATGACTAAACTGTTGGTACATCTAATATCTTAATCTATATAACTCGCAAAACTATTGAAGGTTTTCCTGTCATTTAGTGTTGATTTGGAAGAAACGAACAATAAAAAGGCCAAGTTATGAGTCTATTATGATTGTAAATTAGCTCTTAACCAAACACAGAATGGCCATATCTTGTTGTTGTTCCTAAGACAATGGTATCTATGAAGCTTCTTTCATTTAAGTGTTTGTGAAAACCGGTTAAAGTTTCAGTAACACTCCCATGGGCGGAGCTATTAAGGGACGGGAAGGGTCCCGGCCCCCCTAGGCCTAAGCCCGGTAGTGTATTTTTTTCGCGATTTCAAGTGTTAAAATTTTATTTTTTCCATTTTGGCCCTCCCATCTAATGTTCTTTCGGAAAATAAAATTGTTTCGGGCCTCCCAAATTTTTTTTTCTAGCTCTGCCATTGAACACTCCCCTTTTAAAAAAGGATATCGACCCAAATGTCCATAATGTTGGTTTAGTTCAGAGCTCATGTTTAATTAGGTTGATGATGTCATGAAAAAGGAAATTTAGTATTGCCCAAACCTATAATTGTTAGGATCTTCAGGATTAGGTGGCAATAGTATAACAGACGATGGTAAGTAAAAAAAAAGATAAGGCAAGCATGTGACTGTGCGAGTGAATTGACCAGAACCACCACCCGAAACCTAAAAATAGCGAAAACCATAACATACCTCGTGCGGCACGCGTTTGTCTAGCAGGACCCGAACCTACGGAGCGATAACGGCTACGCGTTGCTGTTCCCTGTGCTGCAGCAGTAACAGGTAAGAATGGCCATGCTTCAGGAATTTAAGTCCCATTTTATCAAAAAAAATTATGAGTGAACGAAAATGCATAAGAATGAAACATCAAAGTTGCATCGAAATACTTATCTACTTAAAAAAACACTATACGCAAATTAGCACTTAAACTAATAAGTTCTGGATAGAAAGAACAGCTAGTTATTAGTGGTCAAATATTGGTAAAACACATACCTTATTGTTAATGGGTGTCGCCTTCTGCGTTTGGCGCTGTTGCAACTGCTGCTGCTGCTGATGCACAGTCATCATATTCTATGCTCTGCTGCACAGTGACCAGCTTCGCGGGGCAAGCACCAAGAGGAATCTTGTAGATCTTTGAGCACGTACTGAGGCTGGAATTTAATCGTTTCATTAGATTGGTTGGTATACTCATAGGGAAAGTTGCATTTATATTATGGTCATTTGTCGTTATAAAATACCTTTCTGATTATCGGACTCGGAATAGGACCCATGGCTATTGAGCCTTGATATCAAATCAGTTGTAGCAGGCTGGTTTGCATCTTTCCCCTGCTCACTTTCTCGATTTCCCTAACCTACATTCCATTATACAAAAACTCAAATGTCCAAAAACATTTCAATTTTGTATGAAACTATCTTAAACTAAATAAAAACTCACCCAAATCCACAGGCTGAAGCGTGCGAAGCTTAACCTCCACATCAAACTCATTGACCCTAATAGTGCCGAAGCTAAAAAAAATTTCACACCTACGAAAGCAAAACCCCGCATATCAAAAAGTTTAAATCTTTCAGGACATAATTACTTCAAAGTAAAATTCAATAGAAGTATATGAGACTACATACTCGGTATGCAAGTATTAGCTTAGTTCATGAAAAAGCTTATTAGCTCTTTTTTGTTTTGTTTTGTTTTTTTTATTTTTTTTTTATTTTTTTATTTTTTATTCTGACCTTGGTATGTTGAATTTATGTCAAGTCGCATAAGACGGAAAAAAGTAATGTTATGGCCTTTAAAATTGGAGGCATACATGCATGGCCCATTCCCTCCCATACAATAACTTCTTTAGTTTCAATGCCTTCATTTTATCTTCGACGTCGATGCGAAGAAATTGGGAAAATTCTTGATTTTATCCGCTATCTTCTTTATTACAATCTGCCATTAAGAATTGAACAAAAATAAGGATCCATTTTATAAATATTCAGGCAGTAATAATGAGATTTAAACGCTTGGCTTACCTTTTTGTCAGTTAATTTTCCATTTTTACAGCTAAACGGTGAGCTGTACGGAGCTCTTCTTTCATCATCCGATCCACTTCTATATTGTATCGACTACACTTTATTTCATTGAATCTGTAAATATGCATATACAAACAATAATTAGAATTGTTAAAATTTTCAAAATGTATTGGCATACCTTAGGAAAGGAAGCAGTATACGTACACGCGATTCCAGATCACAAAGTATAGGCACTCACTTTCTGTCTTTTTGTTGTTCAATCCATATCACCAAGATGTGATGAATTTCATTAAATTACCTCCATAATGTTTCGATCGTCGCACATGATATTTAGTATGTCAGTCCTCATTCTTTGACAATGCTCTGCAAACATGACAATCAATGATAACGAAAACAAAATGAAGGGCTTGCAAGGACTGTCACCAAAAAATAGCACCCTTAATTCAAGTATTAAAATCTTAAAGCTATATTTGTTTTCTCCCATTTGGAACTACCACATTTTCGCAATCCACGTTTGGCTTTACCCTTACGGCATACCTTGTATAGCTATTTTTCGAGGTACGTACCATAACAGCAGACACGGTCTTGTAATCTCCACTACCATCTGCAGCCACCACGAAGTTTAGTGTCACTGTATTTCTAAATCACTATACTACTCTAACATTATTTTCACATGAATTTTACTGTAACAAACGTCATCCAAAGGCGATTAAAGATGCAAATTTTTTATATAAAAACTAAGCCAAATGCCCTTAAACTATACTTATCATACTTAATCAAAACACTACATGAAAGTATGAAACTATACTTATTACTAACCTCACTAAAAAAACTGCAACTAACAAAACCCCCAAACCACCACAAAAAAACTGCAATTAACAAAACCCCCAATCTATCACAAAACCCTAATTTCAAAATTCAATTTTTTATATATGTATAAGCTCTAAAATTGTTATACTTGAAAGAAGCAAGAGTTAATTTCACACAAAGAACTTCATACCTTATTTTTTTTGCTTCTCGATTTTGTATTGATTCCCCTCTACTTTCGCCGGCTGTAGATTCGTGATGGGTTTCTGTAGATCGTGATGGGTCTCTGTAGATCATCACCGCCTTTCTGTTGAGTATCTGGTGGGAACAACCGGAATTTGGTAGAAGGTTGTAGAAGCGTTTTCTCAATTTCTGGGTTTCAAAGATGATGATATACTAATTTTTTTGGACCGGTACCAACTGACGCAGATCAATGGCACGGGCCACTTTTGGCCCAGGAATTTTGGCGGGAAAAGCCTGGTGCTAAACGGCACCGTTTGTTTTCGGGTTTAATATATATTATAATTATAATTACACAACGATCATATTTCAAATTTAAATATCATAATTTAAGAAACAAGACATAAAATGTGATCTTTGTCTGATTTTAAATATGACAAAAAGATGATGCTTGAAAAGCGATTCATTAAGTTTAGTTGTTTCAGGTTAAGGTTCATTCATTTGATTCTGAGTTCTTGGATACATTAAAAAGGTGTATATAAAGATTATACCCAACTAATGGCATACTTCATGTTCACCATCTAAGTTAAGCACTATAGCTCTATATATCACTATTCTTTCGTTTGTGCCACGTTGAAATTGGAACCTTAAATATCCCTTTTCAAGTTTTAATGCATGATATGGTGGTGTTATTTTATATAAGTTTTACATGCAATTAGAAGTTACAAATGTCCTAAATGTGACCTCTCATGGACACTTGTCCATACGAGGGTGTCGTTTGCATGGGTTTGGGGGGGGGGGGGAATGGTGTAAAATTTTGTGCTAGTTTTATGTTATGTGCAAGAGTTTTTATCCTGATAATTGAAAACGTAAAGTTTTTAAAATGCAAAAATGTAAACCGGGTAACCTAAAAATCTAAAGCTTACAAAATGTCATAAATTGTAAAAATAACTAATTTTAGTATTTGAGGTGTGACACGAGCTTATCGGGGTGTTTAAAAGTCATTAAATCTAAAAACGCGGGTCGCAAACGCGTAAACCGTAAAATCTGCAAAGTTTACGTAAAAATGGAAATGTAAAAATAGGTCATATAAAATATGTGATGACATACCCTCCTAATTGGCTCGGAGGCTACCCCTCTGAGTCTGCTGGGACCTCCTCCCATTAACATATAAAGGCCTTCGAAAAGGTCCTCTTGGCGTAAAACTGTCTTTATGATGGTTACCAGTATGAGAATTCGCCAACCGAAGCACAACGCCCTACGGGGTGTGCCCTTCGTGAAAACTGGCTCAGAGAACATCTCTGACCAAGTCAAACCCACGTTCAAATCTCTGTCAAAGCTTTCCGGCCAAGACAGAGATCATGGTACACAACCCCCTGTGATCCCCTAAAAGTGCGGGACTCCCCCACGTTCACCGGTTCTTGTGAGATATGTGTAACTGCCCATTATTCATCACCTATAAATAGATGGGCACAACACTCAGGTATGGACAAACTTTAACACATACAAACTTTATACTTACAACTATATACACCTACTTACTCTCACGCCGGAGGTGATTCGTAGGGTCTAACCCATGTGCTTCACTTAACGTAGTGTTTCTATCTTTGTTGACACAGGTTACTCAAGGCTTAGCAACTCATCCATCCACAACATACTCTTCGATCACCATCGAAGCCTGGTAGTGTCGATTATTGCACAATCAGTGGCGCCATCCGTGGGACCGCTACAATTGGTCTCTTTATAACCAAAGCTTGTAGCCGCTAAATACAAACACCCTATTATTCCGGCATGACTGAAGGAAGAAAAGGAACACCCCCACCGAGATTCTCGACCTGGACACCATTACACGTTCCTGACATGGTCAACCTACCACCCATAACCGCTTCAACATTTACTATCACTTCGTTAAAAAGTACCTTACCTTTTAACCGAGCCTCCACTTCGGCCAATCCAATGCTTGTGATTAGCCCAGCTTTTGTGAAAGCCAATTATGAAGTCTTGAATTCCCTTATGAGGGAACAAAGAAGACGGGTACACAACCAAGAACTGCGTAAGGAATTGGAATATTCCAGCGAGGAGTATGATAAAGAAATCGAAATGGAGCCGCGGCCCATGCGGAAAGAGGAGACCACCCCCATTTTACGGAGAAGGTCTCCTATTGTTCGAAGGTCCCGAGGAAGAACCGTAGAGTTCGAAGAAGCTCCTCGCAGGGTTAACAACGACATCGAAAGGGAAATGGAAGGCATGAGGCCTTCGGGAAATGGTGGAGAAGGAAGAGAAGGGCAAGGAGTCAACCCTCTCTCTCAGAGGAGGAATGAGAACGGGCATACTTTGTAGTTGAAGTTAACCTCCGGATATGGAGGTAATCAGCCTTCGACACAAACGGGAGGAAATCCACCTCCCTCTAGTACGTATCTTTCATGCAATGCTCAACCGTTCATGCCTAATCACCCTTACCCTCCTTCCAACAACTTGTCAAATAGTTATGTTAATCCTTATGCCCAAACATATCCGAACATGACCTATACCCAGCCACCTACGTTCCATTATCCTAACCAAGGGGGAAACCACCTCTTTGGAGGAAACAGTTCTAGTTACCCATTTGTAGGGCCGGCTCAAAAAATGACGGCAGGAAATCCTGGCCTTAACTCCATGGGACCTGTTAACCCCAATGCGTATCCCATGTACCCCACTAATGCAAGCTAAATATCAAACACACCTTTCGGCCCGCGGGGCTTTTCCCTGAATCTACCGGATGTGTAACACCCTTCGTCCGGTGGATCGAGGAGTATCCTCTACCCGATGGCCTGAAAATACCATCGCATCTAGACTCCTATGATGGAAATGGAGACCCTGATAACTACCTTCACCTATTCGATGGGGTCATAAGAATGCAAAAATGGGCCATGCCCGTAGCCTGTCACATATACTCTGAAAGACTCCATCAAAAATTGGTGGAATGGGCAGAAAGCAGGTAGTATAGCCAATTACGATGACCTCAAGGCAAAGTTCAGGTCATCCTTCAGTCAACAGAAGAGGTTTACAAAGACACATTTGGCTGTGCATAACATCAAGCAAAAGGAAGGCGAAAGCACAAGAGCCTTCGTCACTAGATGCACAGATGACACGTTACAGATTTTGGGGTTACATGAAGACCAACGAATCTCAGGGTTTGTGCATGGCCTAAGATCACGGAGCCTCGTGGAATTCCTCTCCACCGACCTGCCCACCACATATAAGGGTCTGATGGAGAAGACTTACACCTGGATTGAAGCAAAGGAAGTTGCCACCAACAGTGCTCCGCACGACAATAGAGACAATACCAACAGATAAAACAAAAGCTCCTCATGGGATCACAACAAAAGTAACAAGAAAGCCGGGACCGATTCTATACATGCAAGGGGTCCAATCATGGCCTCCTCAGTAACCTGGTGAAGACTCCCAGAGAAATCTTGGCGACAGAAAAAGTAGCAAAGACTTTCGAACCACCTCCTCACATTATAGGAGATAGGCGAACACATGATTCGTCTAAGTATTGCCACTTTCACGAAGATCTTGGGCATGACAATAATCAATGCCGTGAATTACGACACCAAATAGAGGAAGCTATGAAGTCGGGGCAGCTGATGCACCTAGTAAAGGGTATCAAGAATGGTAGGGGAAGAATACGAATACCCCGAAGGACGAAAATGTAAAAACAGAGAAAAATGAACCAACAGTAGAAGCTCGGATCCTCATGATTCCAAAAGAAAGCTCAGGAGGAACGGGAAAGAAGAAAATCGACACATTAGGGGACATAGAAGAAATGGCCTTTCCTCGAATAACCGATTCCCATTCGTCCTCTGATCCAGTCACTATTGTGGTAAACGTTTTTTATAGACAGGTTAATCGTGTATACCTGGATGGGGGGAGTGCATGCGAAGTCATCTATGAACATTGTTTCCTCAAGCTGAGTCCTAAGATACGCTCACAAAAGGTAGATTCCAGGATACCCCTCGTGGGATTCTCCGGGGAACGTTCGTGGCCACTAGTGGAAATATCTCTCGAAATCAAGATAGGAAGCAGTCCTCTTGCAAGGACGGAGATCCTTAAGTTCACCATCATACGGTCTGAGTCACCTTAAAACATACTCTTAGGGAGAAGAACTATGCAAAAGATGTGGATGGTCGTTTCCACGATTCACGCAGCAACTAAATTTCATACTCCTTATGGCGTAAGAACCTTACTATCTAATTTTGAAGCAAATCAAGACACAGAAGCCTGCGGATAAAAGAAAGGGAATCCTACGGAGGAGCCAAAGGAAATATTAAGCTGCGCTAACGCAAACGAAAAGGTGGTTATCAATGACCGCTACCCCGTGAGAAGGTAGCGATCGAAAAACAGCTAAAAAGGGACTATAAAAAGAAATTACAAGGTATTCTCCAAGCCTACACTGATGTGTTTGGATGGACGGAGATAGAAGGAACGAAGACCGCCGATGACATCATAGGCAATGATGAACGCCATGTAAAACATAGGGGAGGAAAAAGAGGGAAAGAGAAGTGTTGGAATCTGGAATGACATGAAGCAGTTTACCAAATCGAATCACTCGTTAAGTTCAAATTAAAATTCTTTTTAAGTGTGTCTAAATGGCACTATGGCAAAGGGGGGGGGGAACGAGTAAGGAAGCAACATGATCCATCGATAAACTGTTACACAACCATGAAGATAGAAGAAGTACCCTCCAACCATCGTCAAAGAACCTTTTCAAGAACCAAACAAGAGGTAACCTGGACAAGTATGGTAATGAATTAGTAGTCAAAAGTAATTCAGAGGAAGATTTGCTACTAGATATTCAAGAAATTCTTGAAGGACTCCGTTCCATTGGTGTGAAGCTTAACCTGAAGAAATACTCCTTCGGAGTGGAGGAGGGACATTTCATGGGAAATCTCATCACAAAGCAAGGTATAATAGCAAACCCCATGAAGGTACAAGCCATCATGAACTTCAAACCTCCAAAAACTTTTAAGGAGGTCCAAACACTGAATCGAAAATTGGAGGAAGTGAGCAGATTCATACCAAACAAGGCTGAAGTATGGTTACCTTTCGACAAAGTAACAAGAGGGATGAATAGGAAGGGAGCTTTGGAGTACAACAAGGGGCTGGTTAGAGCCTTCCACGATTTAAAGAACTCCATAAAAGCATTACCAGCACTCACGGCCCCAATCAAAGGCGAGGTACTGGTAATGGACCTAATGACTTCGGAGGAATGCATCAGTGCGGCATTGTTCGCGGAAAGAAACAAAGAGCCAGCTCCAATATACTTCCTTGGCAGAATCTTCCTAGACAAAGAACTAGGTTATTCAGAAGAAGAGAGGATCATTGCGGCTTTGGTATATGCCACGAGAAAACTCTAGGGGTATTTTCATACTCATGCTATTCTTGTTTCGAGCATTAAACCTGTCAATCACCTGTTGGACAATCCAGAAATATCTGGAAAAGTAGCCAAATGGGCAGTCGAGCTGAATAAATACAACATCAAGTTCCGAGAATGGAAGAAGCTGGGGTTGTTGGGAATTATTTCATTCAGAGTTAGTACTGCCAGGCTAAAGATGAGACTATTGAAGAATAACACTAACAGTACTAACATAGTTAGTACTGCTATTAGTACTGCCAAGTTTACTTTGTATTGCTGAAGACTGCTGTTGGACGATTGATACTGCCAAGGTTTAGAAGATGTGTGAAGATATGTATAGAAGATATTTAGTATATATCTTATAAGTTTAGAATGATACAAATATATTGTATATGAATAGTTATCTTGTAAATGACTCCTTGTGCCTATGAAAGGATGTCCTAGGTTACATCTCTATAGATGTAGAGTTTGTGTTAAGATTCAAGGTTGTAAACCCTAGTGATATTCAGATCACTCGTATTATTAATCTAATAATATTGAATCGTTTTGGTTAAACTATGTTCATAACTTGTTTACTGTTTCATTGCTTATACATTAATATTGTTAAGTGCATTCTTCTAACTATCAAAGAGTAGATTCCGCATACTCTTTGGTATACTCAAAGTTTCTAAACAAAGCTCAAGGAGATCGTGTATTGGGATCCAAAAGTGGTATAAGAGCTTTTGCAATCTTCTTGGGTTCTTCCTGAGATAAGAAACAGACAAATAAACAAGTATGAAGGTCTTCATGAGTTTTTCCTTCATATATTGCACTGATAAATCCTTGTTCTTGTTCATCTGTAGACTTGACTTGTCTCCTTGTCTTTACACCAGACTGCATATCACCAATCACAAGATCAAGTGAATGATCTCTGTGAAATCTTGTATGTGGAGTTGAGGGAGCTTCATATGTGATAGGAATATTGTTCAAGTCTACTTCAAAATCATCAAAAAGATTAGTCTGTGGAGCAGGATGAACTGTTGGATCAACAGTATAAACATTTGGTCCACCAGTACTATCTTTTGGCTCAGCAGTACCATCATTTGGCCTAGTAGTACCATCATCATTAGTACTATTTTCAGGTACCTCTTGTTCTTGATCATCAACTCCACTTTCTTTACCATCAGCATCACTAGAAGTTGGTGGATCCTTATTCTTTGAAAATGAATCATATAGAGAACCATCTTTCCAAATTGGCATCAAAATGTGATCTTGACCAGTCTCATTCTCCATGCTAGATTCACCTGTATCAATACTGGCTTCTGAACCTGCAAAATCATTAGTATTTGTACCTATAAAAACTGGTACATAGTTCATAGATTTTGTTAGAGCATCAAGATCAAACAGCCATTTTGAACCTTCACCTGCAACATTAGACTTATTCTCCAAAAATTCAACATGTATGTTTTCTTCTACCTTCCTAGTTCTTATGTTGTATACCCTAAAAGCTTTACTATGTGTAGAGTAACCAACAAAGAGACCCTCATCTAACTTTCCATCAAACTTTCCCAAATAATCTAAGCTATTAAGGATAGTAACATGACATCCAAATGGTCTCATGAAGCTTAGAGCAGGTGTTCTACCTCTAAATAGTTCATAAGGAGTCTTGTTGTGAGATTGACCACTAAAACCTTGTTCTCCACATAACAAGCAGTATTGACTACTTCAGCCCAAAATGAAATAGGTAGCTTAGAGTCAGCTAACATGGTCCTAGCAGCGTCTATCAGTGTCCTATTCCTCCTTTCAGCAACACCATTCTGCTGAGGAGTTCTAGCTATACTAAATTCCCTCTTAATACCTTTTGCTTCATAAAATTCATTCATAACTCTATTTTTAAACTCTGTCCCATTTTCACACCTGATGATTTTTACTTTCTTATCAACTAGGTTTTCTATTTCTGTTTTAAAACTCTTAAGAATGTTACTGGTTTCATCCTTAGTTCCTAAAAAGAAAACCCATGCAAACCTTCTATAATCATCAGTGACCACAAGACAGTACTTCTTATGTATTAAACTACTCACAGATGTAGGACCAAACAAGTCCATATGAAGCATGAATAATGGTTAAGTAATAGAGTTTTGAGACTTGGGCTTACAAGAAGCTCTGTGTTACTTTCCCTTAAGACAGACAACACAAGTTTGGTCATTGTCAAAACGTTTTTGAGGTAAACCTCTTACCAAACCATCTTTTACAATCTTATTAATGGTTTTAAAATTGACATTACCAAGTCTCCTATGCCAAAGCATTGATTCATCCAATGTGACCTTTGCAACAAGACAAGTTAGATTCTCTTTAGGAACAATTTTCTTCATATCAACACTGTACATGTTGCCCTTTCTAGGAATTTTAAGTAATACATGACTTTCATCAGGTAACTTAAAATCAGAAGACAGGACAAGACATTCAGCCTCAGTAAACAGAACTCTGTTCTTTTTGTCACACATCTGTGAGACACTAAAAAGATTAAACTTAAGTTCCTGCACAAAGTACACATCTTCAAAATCAAGTTTACCAGTTTTAATTGTACCTTTACCAGTAATTTTACCACCTCTTGCTCCTCCCCCAAAGGAAACATATCCTCCATCAAAAGCTTTGAAATCTGAGAGGTAAGACATGTTCCCTGTCATGTGCCTAGAGCATCCACTATCTGAATATCCTTGATCTTCTTCATCATCTTGTGGATGTTCTTGCACATAAAATAAAGGAAATTAGTTTTCTTTCGGGACCTAAGCCATTACTGACTTGGATCTGCCTCGTGCATCAATGTAGTTATATTTCTTCATAATGATTGATGCATTATTGGGTTTGGTGGGTCTCCACTCCTAACATGCTGAGGCCTTAACAGCATTGCCCCTTTGTGCCCTAATAGCATTCACTGGCCTAGTAGTACTAACTACTCTCCTAGCAGTACTAACTGCTGGCCTAGCATTGTTAACTTTTTGGCCAAATTTTCTGGTAGTTAATGTTGTTTTATTTTGAAAGGGCCTTTTAACAGTTTGTTGTGCTGGTTTAGAATAACATGACATTGGTCTAGCACTATAAACTGTTGATTTGGGGTGAGCAGTACAAACAGGCCTAACAGTATTCAAATGTCTAAGGCCAGTTCTCATCAACACTGCTCTGGGAGCCATGTTTCTTTGAGCATTAAGGTGATTATATTTAGCAAAGCCATTTGTGTTCACCCTAGAATTCCCATTTACCACCCTTTCCCTTTGGTGGTAGTTACAATTAGCCTGAACATGATAAAAACTGCCACAAGTAAAACATGCTTTATTGTACATGACAAAATCACTTCCTAGTTGTTTGGACTTCAAGTTATTCCAATTTCTCTGGTTACCCTTAGGACTTTGTGATCTGTTTTGAGATCTATACATCTATGCATATCTAACTTGCTTCCTAACTGGTTTTTTAATTTCTATTTTAGCCACATTAGGAACAACAATTTTCTTTTCTACCTTAACTTCAGACACATTTTCCTCAACCAATGAGGTGTCACTAGCACTCTCAAAAGATTCCTTAACCTCTTCAGACTTCTCTGCACTATCACTTTTACCTTCAGTAGATCCTAAGCTTACAATTTCATGTTCTTTAAACTCATAGCTCACAGGTGGAAATACCCCTCTATGAGGAGGTGCAACAACCTTATAACCTAGACCTTTCTTGAAATTGTTAGTAAGTTGACACTCTACTATCTTTTCTAAGATTTTAGTTGCCGCTGCATATCTCTCTATATTCACTTCAACGCTGTCTTTATCTAGCTTAATCTTTTCTAGTTTTCGTTTAAGCTCATTAATTTCTAAGTCTTTAAACATAACATCTCTTTTCAACACAGCAATATCCTCAGTGAATACAGTTTCATTCTTTTTGTAGAAAACAAGTTGTTCTTTTACAACATCTAAACCTCTCTTATGATTTGCTAAATTAAAATTTGATTGGTTAAGCTCTACTCTTAAGTCATCATACTGCTTTTTAAGTTTTTCATAGTCTTTTAAAGCTAAACAAGATTTTGAACAAGCTTTAACCGTATGTACCTCAGAGTCAGAGAAAGCCATGAGTGCCATCTCTGTAGGTGCTTCATCCTCAGCCATAAAGCTTCAATCAAATCCAAGTCCATCAATAGCCACCATTGCCTTGGAAGAAGTCTCTTCCTCATTCTTCCTGGTGCTTTCTTTATTTCTAAAACCTCTGCTAACTTGATTCCTACCCTTGTTGTCCTGGTTCCTTGGCCCTCTGCATTCCCTAGCAAAGTGTCCCAACTTATGACTGTTGTAACATTCCACTTTTTACTTGTCATACCCAGCAACATCACCTCCACTGATAGTGATATTCTTTCCTGTCTTCTAATAATATCTCTTGGCCCTCATGCTCAGCAAAGCCAATTACCACTTCAAATCGATCTCCTCCATATCATGTTCATGAATTTGAACTAAGTCTTCATGATAAAGTTGAGACCCACTAGCTTGACTGGCCAAGAATGCATAGACAGTTTCATCACCTAAGCTAGTAGTACTAGTTTGTGAACTAGCAGTACTAACTTTAGGGTTAGCAATACTAACTCCTGAAGCAGTATTGACCTCTTCTAGACAGCTATTGATGGGAGATGATACAAATGCCATATTCCCAGAGCTAGAACTTGAGATTCCAGTCTTCCTAACCTCCTGTTCAACAATCTTCAAATTGTTATACACATCATCAAAACTCATTATATCAAGATCTGGCTTGTTTCTCCAAATCACTACATGAGTGTTCCATTTAGCATGCAAACTTCTCAAGAACTTTAAATTAAGATCCTCCTGTGGAATCTCTACACCCAAGACAGCTAGTTTTCTCATAATTTTTTGAAGCCTGTTGAAGATAGAATCAAGAGACTCAGTGCTTGGTGCACTAAAATTTTCATAATTCTGTTTTAGCAGAGTTTTTTTGTGTCTTCCTAGTTGCATCATTGCCTCTAAACCTTGTTGTTATTGCCTCAAACAAGGTCTTAGCAGTCTTGTACTTGCTAAAGGTCAACAGTTGCTCATTGAAAATAGCCATCCCCAACATACTTCTAGCTTTTACATCATTCTTTTTTGAAGCCTCTCATCTGCCGTAACAGGACCTGATATAGTTTAAGTCTTTACACCATCTTCTGTTGTTTCTATGACTTTAGGTGTAAAAGAGTTGCCATTTTCTATGATGTCCCATAAAGCATAATCCTGCACTTGAAAGTATTGCTCAATTCTGAGCCTCAACATCTCATATTTATTCTGTTTGAGCAAAGGCAATTTAGTAGTGGTTATGGTTTGAGTTGTTTCAAGATCCATCTTCCAGTAAGTAAACCGTTCTTCCTTGTAGGTTTCTTCTAGAGCAAAGTTTTAGAACCTTTAGCTTTGGATGAAAAATGTGGATAGTAATGCTAAATTTTTTAATAACATGAGGAGAGCTACTAAGGGTTATTCAGGGGTTGAAGTACCGTTGTTTGAAAATATGCTTGTTAAGGTACAAGGTGAAGGATCAACAACCCCAGTTGAGTCCCATTACACACCCACCAGCTCATCTAGTACTCCATTAGCCTCATAACCAACTTCATCATCCTATAGGAGTTCTCCTAGACAGTAAACTGTGGTCTCTCAGCCCAGTTCTCCTACTCACACTGTTACACCCCGTGACCAATTTGACCAAAATTTAAAACTTTTACGCGAAAACACTTTGACCCGTTACCGACCTCCTATCACTCTTTTATAAACTGACTGAAATCTATTACAAAACAGACATTGAGACTATTTTTAGAAGAAACTAGACTCAATTACCTTCGAAACGACGGGTGGCACGACCCGTGACGACTTACGGATTAAAACTTACACGATTTTTAAACACACACTAATACTATAGGTATTAGTCTAAAATGCACCATTTTTCAGTCTAAAATACACCCTTTTTCCTGCACTTTTAAACTGACACTATTACCTAAGGTATTAGTCTAAAATGCACCCATTTGCATCTAAAATACACCCATTTTCTTGCACTTTTAAACTGACACTGTTACCCCAGGTATCAGCCTAAAATACACCCATTTGCATCTAAAATACACCATTTTTCTGCACTTTTAAATTGACACTATTATCCCAGGTATTAGTCTAAAATGCACCAATTTGCATCTAAAATACACCCTTTTTTCTGCACTTTTAAACAGACACTATTACCCTAGGTATTAGTCTAAAATGCACCCATTTGCATCTAAAATACACCCTTTTTCTTCAGATTTTTGGCACTTACATATTTTGACCCATTTTCTGGAAAACAACTTTTCCCACTTCGACAATACACAAAAACTTCCAGATTTCATTAACTTGACATAAGACATCGTTATCATATCATACGTGGTCTCAACGACCCATAAACATTTACTTTACATGACGACGGGTGTTTTGACCCGTTTGCATACACTATAACACATACCAATGTTGCAAAAATCGTGAATCGGTAGCGTGGCGGTCGACCACCCTGCAGCGATTAATCGGCCAAGGCGGGATTAATCGGTGATTAATCGGATTGGAATTTTTTGCATGTTTTGGGTATTTCTGGAGACCAAACTAAAGATCGTAACTGATTCCAAGCCTACTATGTTTCCAAACCTCAATAAAAGGCTCCAATTCTGATTATGAGGCTCATTGTGTGTTATAAGTGAAATAAACGATCCTCAAAATAAGTAGAATGCCTAAATTTTTATTTTTTTTAAAGGCTGACCGATACGGCCGATTAATCGACCGATACAGCCGATTTCTGGCCGATATGGCCGATTTTTGGCCCATTTTTTGCCCAGACCGATTTTTTGACCGATTTTCAAAATTCTACAAGGTCGAAGGCCGATAAGCGATATATCAACGATTAATCGGCCGATACGGCCGATTTTTTCAACATTGACACATACTATAACCAATGACCTTAACATACTTTAAATTCCACATTTACAAATAGTTTGACACTTAATAACGACCTTTAACAATCCATTTTGACGCTTGGGGGTACAACATAAACATAGAGCTCGGTATCTACCTAAGCTCCTACTTTCTTACCCAAATCCTTCTAACATTCGCATAACCAATCCTTAATCCATAATCCAAGCTATAGCATCTCCATAACATATAAACCTTAGCTCCAAGCTAAGCGTATTAACGCATCATCATCATCCTTATAACCATCATCATCATCATCACCCTATTTCATAATCACCATAAATACAAACACTTGAATACATAACCAAATAACTATAAGAATGGTTAATCTAACCACATCTCATCTCTAAACACCTCTAATCATCACATAATCATAGATTGATTATATGATGATCAATCCCATAAATGACTAACTTAAAAGAGATTACTTACTTGATGTAGGAATGGTTAGTATAAACTTAACTCTTGATTAGGACTTCTAATCTTCCACCACTTGATCACTAGTAAAACCTTGTCTTTCCCTCCCTTTTTCTTGAACCGACACCATCACCACACACACACAAAACACTTATCCAAAAGAACTAATAGAAGTTTAGAGATCCCTCTAGACATTTGTTAGGTGGAAGTTTGCCTAGTTGGCAACTTTAGTCCCTTTAGCCATCTTCTTCCTATTTTAGCCACATTAAACTTATAACTCATTAAGCATATGTCAACTTAAGTCCCTTGAGTTTATGCGTCATATCTTCTAAAACCATAATACACTTTCATTGACTATTAGATTGACTATCCGGTTTGACTACTATGTAACTTTCATTGACTAACCAATCACATTAAGTCTTAGTTAATTTCATCTAGGGTGAGGCCTATTTGTATTCGGGATATGGGTCTAACAATTCTACCTCCTTTATTTAGATTTCGTCCCAGAAATCTCTCGTCTAAACTATCCTTAACCTAGCTCCATCTTCCCCCATTCTTATCACTTACAACATTAAACCATTCGGTTGCAACGATCTAAGTGATCTTGCAACACTAAGCACACCATAACACATTTCATACCCTTGGCTCATCCTACTTCTCGCTTAATTTCTATAGCCATACGACTTCTAGTTTAATCATTATGTCATCCGAGACATATATATTATAACTAAAATATATCATTCAACCATATCTATTACTATTACACGACATTCAAACTCGTTCCATTCTAACTTTTCCGTCAAGGACTATATGTCACCTGAGCGAATCACACCATCCTTACTATCATTTCCACTTTTTATCATAGCCATCTCACTATTCTGTTAACATTTCTACTATAACGCTTCATTTATCTCTATTTCTTTCCAATAAATTCCATTCACTTTATGACCACCACGGTCACTTCTCATATTACAACATGCCACAAGGCATACTTTAACTTCAACTTAAACTTTAACTCTTTTCAATTTACACATTAAACACTTAAATCTTAGGTTTCTCAAAACAACTCTCACCTGAAGTCGATATCCAACTCCCTATATCCCACCTATCTTATTCTCTTAGGACATTTAACTAATTCTAGGTTTCCATTTTCTAGCCTTTCCCTACTCATGCCATGTCGGAAACACATAAGCCCATTCATTTATACTTCCTCATTTACATGGAGAGGCATCCCAATCGATGTAAATCAAGAAACATAAACTCATGGTTCGGCGATTCACAACTTCTTTATTTAAATGAAAAGGTGTCCCAATCCATTTAAATAAGGAAATCATAAATCATCCTACTTATACACTTCCGACATAACACTCGCTATTTTTTTTGTTACATGCTTTAACTTTTAACTTTTCTTCTATTATTCATATTCATCATTCATAAATTAAACATTTCGCTTTAACTTTTCTCTTTTCTAGCTTGGATCCATCTTTACATAACATTTTAAGCTCGGCCATCCCGATGGATACCATCTTTTATATTTATCCTGAACGATCTTTAAAATTCATCCTGAAGGATCTTTAACATTCATCCCGAAGGATCTCTAACATTCATCCCGAAGGATTTCTTTAACATTCATCCCTAAGGATCTTTAACATTCATCCCGAAGGATTTCTTTAACATTTACACTGTAACACTTTAACCATGGATCCAAGCTATTTACATTTTAGCACACACACTATCACATCCATTTCATTTAGTTTAAGCTAGTGCCATAGGGCATATGAAACCTGCTTATTATATTTACACATTATCTACGTGTTTACACTTCTCACTCTAACTTACATTCTTTAACCCGCGTTAACCACCTCCACATTTTTTTACTATTATCATTTTAGTCTACTCGACTCTTTCCTCATTTAAACCTTACATAGGTTATCAACCATGACATACTCATTAGCATATATTCATTCTTCTTCCACATTTTAAACATTAAGACATTCTCATCATGTTTTACTCATATATTCATTCTTCTTCCACATTTTAAACATTAAGATATTCTCATCATATTTTACTATGTATCATATCATCACATTCTTTTTCACGTAATTAACTCTTCTCATTTTAGTTGTTAACCCTTTAACTATACCTTTATATCTCACCATTAGATACCAAAATACCTTAATCCTATTCGATTATTTTTATGTTATTAGACACTTAGAAGTTAATGTGTCAATTTCAATCTTGCTTTCATCACAACATACCATAACATCACTTATCATCATTACACATTCACATTCATACTTAAATCTCAAATACTTTAACTTACCATTAACCCATCTCTATACCACCTTAACGTCAATCATTAGAAACTACATAAATGAGAACATATGTTGGTCATCAATACCTTACGGACCATATATCATTACATTATCCATTTTCAACTTCTTACCATAACGCTATTCTAATCACGCCTCTCTATAAACAATCATACCATTTACCATTTCTAGTCACATTCTATTATCTTTACTATAGCACGCATTCTTGAAATCGCATACTCCACCGACACTATCTGAAGTGCACGGTACTCTTATCACTTAAACACATTGAGTCCGCCATGGACTTACATCACATACACATTAACACCATAAAATACATTCAACGTTTATCATCATTAAACTCATCTAGCAATCCCTTAATCCGCTTCATAAATTAACAATCATTTTCCCACGTTACTTACACTTACGTCTAACGCATCTACTAGTGGTTTAAGTCTAGGCAACCTACAGGGAAACCTAATTCACTTAAACCGAAGCTCTGATACCAAGTTGTTACACCCCGTTATCAATTTGACCAAAATTTAAAACTTTTACGCGGAAACACTTCGACCCGTTACTGACCTCCTATCACTCTTTTATAAACTGACTGAAATCTATTACAAAACAGACATTGAGACTATTTTTAGAAGAAACTAGACTTAATTACCTTCGAAATGACGGGTGGCACGACCCGTGACGACTTACGGATTAAAAGTTACCGGATTTCTAAACTGACACTAATACCATAGGTATTAGTCTAAAATGCACCAATTTTCACTCTAAAATACACCCTTTTTTCTGCACTTTTAAACTGACACTATTACCCCAGTTATTAGTCTAAAATGCACCAATTTGCTTCTAAAATACACCCTTTTTCTTGCACTTTTAAACTGACACTATTACCCCAGGTATTAGTCTAAAATACACACATTTGCATCTAAAATACACCATTTTTTCTGCACTTTTAAACTGACACTATTACCCCAGGTATTAGTCTAAAATGCACCTATTTGCATCTAAAATATACCTTTTTTCCTGCACTTTTAAACTGACACTATTACCCCAGGTATTAGTCTAAAATGCATTCATTTGCATCTAAAATATACTCTTTTCTTCAGATTTTATGCAATTACATATTTTGACCCATTTTTCGGAAAACGACTTTTCCCACTTCGACAATACACAAAAAATTTCAGATTTCATTAACTTGACATAAGACACCGTTACCATATCATATGTGGTCTCAACGACCCATAAACATATACTTTACGTGACGACGGGTGTTTTGCCAAACACCCGTTTTGACCCGTTTGCATACACTATAACACATACTATAACAAATGACCTTGACATACTTTAACTTCCACATTTACTAATAGTTTGACACTTAATAACGACCTTTAACAAACCATTTTGACGCTTGGGGGTACAACATCAACATAGAGCTCGGTATCTACCTAAGCTCCTACTTTCTTACCCAAATCCTTCTAACATTCGCATAACCAACCTTTAATCCATAATCCAAGCTATAGCATCTCCATAACATATAAACCTTAGCTCCAAGCTAAGCATATCAAAGCATCATCATCATCCTTATAACCATCATCATCATCATCATCACCCTATGTCATAATCACCATAAATACAAACACTTGAACACATAACCAAATAACTATAACAATGGTTAATCTAACTATATCTCATCTCTAAACACCTCTAATCATCACATAATCATATATTGATTATATGATGATCAATCCCACAACTGACTAACTTAAAAGAGATTACTTACTTGATGTAGGAGTGGTTAGTATAAACTTAACTCTTGATTAGGACATCTAATCTTCCACCACTTGATCACTAGCAAAACCTTGTCTTTCCCTCCCTTTTTATTGAACCGACACTATCACCACACACACATAAAACACTTATCCAAAAGAACTAATAGAAGTCTAGAGATCCCTCTAGACATTTGTTAGGTGGAAGTTTTCCTAGTTGGCAACTTTAGTCCCTTTAGCCATCTTCTTCCTATTTTAGCCACATTAAACTTATAACTCATTAAGCATATGTCAACTTAAGTCCCTTGAGTTTATGCGTCATATCTTTTAAAACCATAATACACATTCATTGACTATTAGATTGACTATCCGGTTTGACTACTACTTAACTTTCATTAACTAACCAATCACATTAAGTCTTAGTCAATTTCATCTTGGGTGGGGCCTATTTGTATTCGGGATACAGGTCTAACACACACCCCACTAGCAGATGAGACTGTCTATGACAGAGTAGTGAGGGCTACCACTACTGTGTCTAGCTTAGTAGCAGCACAAGCCAGTGGTACCATTGATAAGACCTAACCCACGGCAACATCTCCTGACTCAAGCTCACATGAGCATGTTTCAGGTGGTGGACTCCCCAGTTAACTGGAAACTATAGGGGAAATGCCCCATAATTCATCTCTCCCAGGAGGTAACACACCTGGAAGTGATGAAGGCAGTGTGTCACTTAAGGAATTGATGGTTACTTGTACAAATTTGACAAACAGGGTGACTGGCCTGGAGAATGACTTAAAGGAGACCAAAAGGTTGTATGGTGGTATCTGTACCAAACTTATTCTGAAGGTGAAGAAGCTACAACACAAGGTCAAGTCACTCAAAACCAAAAGAAAAGCTCAAATTGTGGAATCCTCAAGTTCAGCAGATGATAGCTCAGATGATGATACGAATGATTCTTCCAAATAGGGGAGGAAAATTAAAGACATTGATGTAGATCCTAACATCTCATTAGTTCAAGAAGATGCTGAAACTGAGGGGAGGCAATTTGATCAAGAAGGAGTGCACCTTGAAGAGCCAGAAAATGTTGAAGATATAGCTACAAGTACAAGATTTGAAGTTAGTACTGCTGGTATTGCTGGTGCAGGGGTTAGTAATACCAGGATTGTTTACACAAGAAGGAGTGCTGCTGATAAAGGAAAGGGGATTATGATTGAATCTGAGCCAACAAAGAAAGTCAAGAAAAGTGTTCAAGCTCAAATAAGTTATGATGCAGAAGTTGCTTAGAGGGTTCATGAAGAAGAGCAAGCTAAGCTACAAAAGAAGAAAAAATTGCCAGATTTATGATAGAACAAAAGCTTGCAACTGAAGATGCAGAAAGGTTAGCTCAAGAACAAGCAGATGCACTTTTAGCTCAAAGAATTTATGAAGCAGATAGGGGAGCAATTCCAGAAGCAATCAGAGAAGATGCTCTAAATGATTTTCTTGAAGTTATTAGAAAAAGTCAAAGTGCAAAGCAAGCTGCTACAAAGAAGAATAAAGCTCCTACTCATGTACAAAGAATGAAGCATATGAAAGAATATTTGAAGAATCAGGATCACTATACTGCTGCTCAACTTAAAGGAAAGACTTATGAAGAAATTGAAGCTTTGTACTTCAGAGCCTACAGAAGAGTTCAACAATTTGTTCCAATTGGTACTGAAGAAGAAAGCAGAAGCACAAAGAGAGCAGGATTGTTATTAGAAGGATTGTTATTAGAATCAGATTCCTCCAATAGACAAAAGATCAGTGAAAAAGTACCTACAGAAGAAGAAGTAGAAGAAGAAGAGAGTTTGACTGATAAGCAGCTTCAACAGATGATGGTTATTATTCCTGAAGAAGGGTTGAATGTTGAAGCAATTCAAATTAAATATCCTATCATTGGTTGGGAAGTTCAAAATGATGGAAGGATAAAAAGCTGGAAGATCATCAAGGTGGGAAATCATATTGAGGTATATCAGTTCATGGAAGATATGCTCATGGCATTTGACAGAGAAGACCTGGTGAAACTATGGAGTTTAGTTAAAGACAAATTCAAATCTTCAACACCAACAGATAACAAGGAGAGAGCTCTATGGGTGGACTTGAAGAGAATGTTTGAGCCAGTTGGAGATGACAGTATATGGAAGTTTCAAAGTGGAAATCAAGGGTTCAAATGGACATTGTACAGTTCATGTGTTGTTCATCATGTCTCATCAGGTACTCTCACTTTGGTGATATCTGAAAAACTACATGTGGATGAAGAGACAGGGATGGCAAGAGATTTGCTGAGAAAGATCTTCACACAAGCAGAAAGGAAATAAGGTGTTTGGAAGAATCCTCACAAATACAAAGGAATAATTCAAGAAACTTGTTGATTTGGAGGTAAATCACAAGTTTAGGGGAGGATTGTTTGGAATTATTTCATTCAGAGTTAGTACTGCCAGGCTAAAGATGAGACTGTTGAAGAATAACACTAACAATACTAACATAGTTAGTACTGCTAGTGTAAATATTAGTACCGCCAGGTTTACTTTGTACTGCTGAAGACTGTTGTTGAAAGATTGATACTGCCAAGGTTTAGAAGACGTGTAAAGATATGTATAGAAGATATTTAGTATATATCTTATAAGTTTAGAATGATACAAATATATGGTATATGAATAGTTATCTTGTAAAAGACTCCTTGAGCCTATAAAAGGAGGTCTTAGGTTACATCTCTATAGACGTAGAGTTTGTGTTAAGATTCAAGGTTGTAAACCCTAGTGATATTCAAATCACTCGTATTATTAATCTAATAATATTGAATCATTTTGGTTAAACTGTGTTCATAACTTGTTTACTGTTTTATTGCTTATACATTGATATTGTTAAGTGCATTCTTCTAACTATCAAAGAGTAGATTCCGCATACTCTTTGGTATGCTCAAAGTTTCTAAACAAAGCTCAAGGATATCGTGTATTGGGATACATAGGGGTTAGCACGAGCAACCACTGATACGCATACGAAGAGTGTCAAGATCATGAAGAAGGAAGTATCAATGGCTGAGGATAATATACGCGCCTCAAAAATTATGTGGAAGTTATACACCAGAGGAATTCTAGAATCCGATAAACCAGGGGCAGGATTACGGCTCATAAGCCCCGAAGGAAAGGAATATGCATACGAGCGAGGCAGCCTACTGTGAGGCAATATATCAAGGAAGTCACAAAACTCCTAGGAGGGTTCGAGGCATGGACAACGAAACGTATTCCAACGGACCAGAGGGAGGAAGCTGCGAAAGTAAGGAAACTCGCTTTGAAGGAAATGACACACCTAGCGAAAAATGTATCGGTAGAAGTTCTAACGGAGAGAGCAGTTGCCATACAAGGAGATGCGGGTGACGCAGTCGGGAAGGGCACGGTAAGATTAGTGCCATTCCAAGAATACTTTATGTATGGATACCTCCCGAAGAGCCGATAAAAAATTGGGAGGATTCGGGTCGAAGTGCCGCAATACATGGTGAAGTGCGGCAACTTGTACAGGAGATCATTCCTATCCTCGTGTTCACGATGCAGGAACCAGGAAGAGGCTGATGATATCGTTCAAGAAATACACCAGAAATACAGCGGTACAAAACCTAAAGAAATAATCTCGAAAATCACCAACGCAGGCTACTATTGGCCTTCGATGCACAGGGATGAAGAGACAACAGTCCGTGACTGCAAGAAGTGTTGTGGCTACTCTGCGAATGAAACAGAGTTAATAGGTGAGGCAACATCTATAGAAGTAGCTCAATGCAAATGGGGGTTAGAGATCGTAGGCTCCCTACCCAAGTCCTCCAGAAGAAGAAATTTCCACATCAAAGCAATAAATTACTTCGGGTGCAGAGGAGTGGGAACACATTATGCAGAGGAGTGGGATCCCCCGACTCCACTCCTCAGAGAGCAAAGGGCCCTCCTCAGGAACAGGCAAACAACAAATAGGAGAGCATTCAACAGCTCCACAAACACAAATAAAATACTGTAGAGCAAATGCTGGGAGCAAAAATGCTCCACTAAGAGGAAAAATCGGACAAGTTGAGGAGTCCGAAACAAGAAAAGGAAAAGGGAAAAAGGGGAGGAGTGAAAAAGAACTTCGCAAGAGGCAGGCACGAACAAGGTCCATCAAAGAAATTGTCCACAAACGCGAATTAGATAAACAGATCCGACCTTCTGAGGAAGCATACAAAAGTCGCGTAATGAGGAAGACTGCTACTGATGAAAATTGCTCAAAACCTAGCTACGGTTACACCATCCAACGGGCATCACATGGTATGAATTTCCACAAGTTTTTTGTGAATTCTATGGTTGTTGTTTCGACTACCCATGCCTAAGGGAAAATTACTAAGTGTAGCAAACTAAGTATTCATGCTGAATGTGATGTAAATCTTCCAAAACTATTAATGAAAGTAATGAATTCCCTTCAAATTTTTTGAATCATTAATTTATTATAAAGATTTGACTCACTAAGTGTTACAAGTTTCAACGTTCGAAAGGATGCTACAGGCCACACACGAGCCTTCGATATGATATCAAGGATACATCCATTAAATTCACATTAACTTCCCAAAGGTATTCGCTCGAAACCTTCTGGGCTAAAACGGAGCGGGTCGCAACCCTCTGTTACAAGCGAAGGACTTCTTGACAAAATCTTAGTGTCAAATCTATAGGGGCCACACTTGAACCCTATATAATAAAACTATACAAGAAAAAAGCCTACACATAATATGGCAATCAGGTCACAATGACCAAAACAAGATCAGGCAACACTTGAGCCCAGATATTAAAACAATTGGACAATAGGTCAGATAGTCTAACTCAGGGGTGGGAATATAATCCCTGTGAAAATTAACCCCTTCGAGAAGTCTATTGGGTAATCCCATATGATTACAGCAACAGTTGCTATCTAGTCCCTTGAATTAAATGAGGAAAGGGTCATAAACCACTCCACAAAAGGAATAGCACACTGCTATCCTGCTAAGCACGGTTCTAGGTGCATACATAAGTAAATACGATAAAATATAACGACCCACGATTGAGAAACATAAATTGTCTATAGGGTATATATATACCCTCGTTACAGATAATAAGTTATTGTTCAAAAAAATAAAAAAGCACATGGTGCTAACAGCACTTACTACAAAAGAAACACCATGAAAGGTGCGGAAGTTCACTACAAACAAGGCTTCAAATGAACTGAGAAGACTGGGGGTCCACCGTGGAAGAGGTCTGACCTATGCTGGGAGGCTTGAGATTCATAAGGAAATGTAAGTCTTTGTCTGCATACTGGGCCAACAAAGAGAGATACGGGGACTTCACTGCATACAGATCATCTACAGCCTTCTCGAAGGCAGCCCCTGCCAACAGGTTATAATCCCTCATCTCTTCGGGCTTCAAGGAGGCTCCGAGCTTCGCGGTCTCTTCCAAAGTGTAGGCTCTACCAGCAAGCCAAGCTTTCTGTCGTAAATCTGTAACCACTACATTGAAATGATCAGATGCAACATACTTCTCCACAACATGTGGAATTAGCTCTTTGATTACCGTTGCTCGCTCCAACTCTGCAGTCTCAGCCTTTTCAGTTAAAACTTCAATTTCTTCCCGGAGGCTGGCAGCAACAACAAGGTGCATGGACTCCTTCTCGTCGTAAGATCGACAATACTAATGAGCCTCTTCCAGCTCCTACTTCAAACGATCCATCTCTGAATGATCGTACTGCAATGAAGAGACCTCAGCTTGCAAGCTCCGAATACGGATAGTTAGAAGACTTCCCGTCATGGAAAAATGAAGTGCTTGGACGTCAAAAGAATCAGCTAGACCTTCTGGAGTCAAATCATTGAGTTTTCTGCGAACACCTGGCATGGATGAACCTAACAACGCATACCGAGCGGTCATCACTTCCGCAGGTCCTGGATAATCAATGTATGTAAGGTAGGCGTATTCTAAGATTAGGAAATAATGGAAAGTGTGATACATAAGTTAAAATACCTACTTGGTGTAAAGAGGTCATTTGGTTTGGCTAGAGGATCAGTTTCGTATACAAAATCTGGAAAGGTAATCGGATGATCACGGAGGAAGTTTCTCAACGCCATACCTAGGAGGTACAATACGATTAATGATGAGACAAGGATATATTTGGCGCTAAAGATTCAAATAATAGCAGGTTGGTGAAATTTTTTTACCTAGAGATGAAGAAACTATTGAAGAAGGACTATATGCTGACGAGGGGGTAAAATTGTTTATACATGGACAACTAAGAGTTATCTTGGTGAGAATGTAATCGCAATAGTCCACGTGCAAGGAAGGTAAGTGCACTGGATTTGAAATGAGGATAAAATTTTGATTTGACAGCTTCGGATACAAAGGAACAACTGTTGAGTTTTCAGTAATTATGGATAAGCTAACTCCCGATGCAAGTGGGATTCGCATTAAATGCGGTTATTAATTGGCAAAACGTAGTGGTTTTTGGGATTAAGGTCCCAAAGTAATATTTAAAGTCGAATGGAATACGGTGATCAAGTGACAAGACGAAGAAGCTTTCAATATGAGGGCTTCGAAACAGTATTGTGAAGTCGAAAATAATACATCCATAGATGCATATATCACTTTCGACTGGGGGCATGATGACGTACCCTCCGAATTGGCTCGGAGGGTACCCCTCCAAGTCTGCTAGGACCTCCTCCCACTAAACATACAAAGGCCTTCGAAAAGGTCCTCTCGGCGTAAAACTGTCTTTACGATGGTTACCAGAATGGGAATTCGCCAAACGAAACACAGCACCCTACAGGGTGTACCCTTCGTGAAGACTGGCTCAGAGAACATCTCTGACAAAGTCAAACCCATGTTCAAATCTCTGTCAAAGCTTTCCCACCAAGACAGAGATCGTGGTACACAACCCCTTGTGATCCCCTAAAAGCGCGGGACTCCTCCATGTTCACCGGTTCTTGTGAGATATGTGTAACTGCCCCGTATTCATTACCTATAAATAGATGGGCAAAACACTCAGGTATGAACAGACTTTTAAACACACATACTTTATATGTGGAAACCGTAGAGGAGGGGGGGTGAATACGTTTTAATTTAAAAACTTAAAAACTTTTTGTTTCAAACACCCGATCAAGTGTGACGTAATATGAAAAATGTCAACAATGATCATACAACATCTAGAGATGGTATAAAGTAAACTACAACACAAGCACAATCAAACCATGACACAAACATAATCAACATAACATAAGCAACAAACCACACAAACATAAACGCAATGCAAATATAAGTATAAAGCGATAAAGACTAAAATAAAAGTAAAGAGATAAGTAAAGAAGGCGCAAACCGGACACGATGATTTATAGTGGTTCGGTCACAAAGCTCCTCTTCGCCCTACTCCACTCCCCGAGTACCCAACTCGAGAGTTACTTCATTAATCAACAAGCTCCCTTCAGGCGGAGAAACCGTACAACGTCGCTTATCCTTATTTCCGACACTAAGCTAAATGTCGAGTACTAATCTTAGCTAGTACCAATCTACCACGATCCACACGATCTAATCACGATCTACCCGATCTACCCTTGATCCACTTGATCAACACACATGCCCATAAGCTACAAGAGATCTCCAAGATCTCAACAAGATCACACTGATCTACTCCCACTTGACTCGATCTACCCGATCTACCCTTGATCCACTTGATCAATACACAAGCCCACAAGCTACAAGAGATCTCCAAGATCACAATGATCTACTCCCACTTGACTCGATCTACCCGATCTACCCTTGATCTACTTGATCAATACACAAGCCCACAAGCTACAAGAGATCTCAAAGATCTCAACAAGATCACAATGATCTAATCTCACAACCTCTCAAAAGAAAAATGAACTTGATGTATGCAAGGATACAACAAGTATGTAACAAGTGTTACAAGTGCACTAACTATAACTACAACACTTTGTATCTTTATGATACTATGTGTTCTTCCCTTGCACTAGTAGAGGAATGAAGGTGATCTCTTGGTTGGATGAAAGGATCACTCTTAAACAAACTAAGACTCTCTAAATGATCATAGAAAGTGATCTAAGTAAGAAGGGATTAGACCAGAGAAAACTAACTGAAAAAATCAAGTTGGAAGTGTAAAATGGTCCACTATTTATAGGCAAAGAAAAAACTAGCCTTTACGTACGGACAGTACCACTAAATACCCGACAGTACCAATAAATTTAGTGTTACCATGGTACCGTCCCAGACAGGGACGCTCCAAATTTGTTTTTTAGTGGTGAAAGTTTATTTGGGGAAGTTTGGAGCTTATTTGGGGGGGGGGGGGGAAATTGCTGTTGGTACTTTTAAACTTAATTTTTAAAATAAAACATTTCTTTTTAATTCAAAAATAATTTGTAAAATGTATTTTTGAAAAAATGTTTTGTCACATTAAAAATGTGAAGTTTAGAACAAAAAATTTATTTTTTTGATCATCCGTCAAGTTTAAATTTGTTTGTTCATACCTTGAGTGATTTACGTCGGGATGAAAATGTACGACTCTGTTGAAGTATACTTGAGACGTCGAGAGATGTTGATGCAAGTATGCATTGATGATTTGTGTTTACAAGTAACTTGCACATTTTACGTTATGCGTTACAAGTTACATGTTTGTCATTATTAAAATGGAAGAGACCATTTAGTTTAAATATCGTAATATTTGCACTAATAATCTCCCCCTTTTTTATGATGACAAATATGTAAACCGTAACACATAGTAAAATGTAAAAGTTACCTGTTTACACTCCCTTCTCCCCCTTTTGTCGAAGCAAAAAGGTAGTTGCCTCGAGCTCTCCCTTGAATTCACTCCCTGCTCCCCCCCTTATTATACTACTATCCTTTATTCCCAAAAAGGCGAGCTTGCAGCATCCCAGTGAAGTCTTCTATCACCACTATTAGAAAGACTCCGTGCTATGTATTCAAATACTCCCAAGCTCCCCCTAGCTGAATGCTCCCCTATGGTGATTGAATCCCCTTGTTTATTTACCTTAGTATCTAGCGGATCCATGGATCAAATTCTTACAAAGGCTTTTCCTACATCAAGGGTTAGCTTCGTGCAACATAATATATTAAAGAATAGGAGCAACATTATAGAGATAGAATACTCATAGCAAGACATGCAAGGTTAAACTATGCTAAAGTGTAGCTACCAAAAAAAAATGAGTTTGATGAGGTATGTGAGCATATCAAAGTATGATAGAGGTTAGACACATGATGAAAGTGTGCCAAAGGGATAAAAACGAAGAAGAAAGCCCATGACAGTTGTGCGACACAAAAATGTGAATGCGTAATGCAATTCAAAGATACTAGAGAGTAACAACTTGACCAAAAACCTAACGTGTAATTGTTCAACCAATCACACTACCAAGAACGAGATTCGTTCGTTGATTGACACATAAAATGACTTCTTCCATGTTGTCATTGGGAAGGCAAGTTCTAACAAACCTTTTGAACAACGTAATCATCTACCTAAGATGATTGGTGTTAATGATAGTTTGTTGATAAGACATACTCTAAATGATTACTATTATGACAAGTTATGCCATAAAGTAGACTCGATAGAAGATATACCAAAAAAAATGAAAATGAGAACGATATGCACCTAGATGCAAATGGAAATGATTCCACAAGATGGGAAGTGTTGGATTTGACCTTTGAGAAAAGGTGGGAAAAGACGGTTTAGAATACGTACTATATCGTTTGCACTGACAATGAGATGCATGATATATTTCAAAGGAGAAAATGAAAAATGTACATGTGATCCTAACAGGATTGTGGGTGGATATCTCTAACAGGGTTGAGGTAACGAAGTTCGAGATTTCTAGTTTGGATGATCCTAGTTGTGTGTTAGAGATAATTTGGTGCATGAAGGGTTTCGTGTGATTGTGAGGATGAAAGTTATTAAACTAACTATCACTATCCAAAGTGAGGAATAGTTGTAAGGTTTGAGTGTAATGATCAATGGGTTGAAGCTTCCCAGACTAACTATCACTGTCAAGAGTGAAGTGTAGCTAAAAGGTTTGAGTGGGATTGATATAAGGGTTGAAGGTTTTGAAACTAAATATCACTGTCAAGAGTGAAGTTTAGTTATAAGGGTTGAGTGTGATGATGGATGATATTAATGTGAGGTTTGAAGATGAGATGCAAGATAAGCTTGCAATGGTGAGGCCTTATATATGCAAGAGTTGTGGGATTCGAATTAAATTTGGTGGTAGTGTCCTATGGTATAGTGAGGGAATCTTAGGGTGTATGTGAGTTTGCAAAATTTTGCAGGTTTGAGGTTAGGGATGCAGGGATCTAGAGGAAACAGTGAAAATTCGTCAAAAAAGGGCATTGTACCACTAAATACCGCATGGTACCGTGGCCTATTTAACGTTACCGTGGCCTGGAAGTCACGAATTTTCCTGTGCAACCTAGTTCTGGGCAGCTAAAGGGAAGTTTTCTAGGGAATATGAACCACATTTGTGTGTTCTTGAGAGTGTTTATTGAAAGACTATATGAGTATGTTTTCGCTCCCCCTTAATCGATGACCATCCGGACAAGATGTGTAAAAAATAAAATAAAGAGGAAAACAAACGTTGACGGAAGCGATGAGCTTAGTAACCTCATGACAAGTGGTGGATAGCATACAATAAACTTCACCTTTGAAGTCATGTAGCTCTTCTCAATCATTGTGAATATCCATAGAACATTCATATGATGAGGCATGTGATTACGTGAAAATATGCTAAGGGTTAAGAAGATAAAATCTTCAAGGTTGTGAGGTTAGTGATATGGTTCTAGTGGGGTTATCTATGTTGATGAAAAAGGGTTATCTCAACTTATCCTAGCGGTTCTTCGCTTGATGTGTGTGGAAGATGAGTGGAATACGGAAGCATTGGTAGTGTAGAACGAAGGTTGACAAGTGTAGATAAGTTGAGAAGATAATGGATACGGAAGTAACCAAACATATGGTGTGTTTAGTACCATGCGGAATTGAAAGGGGAAAAAGCTAAGGAATCAGAAAATAGACAGAATCTATTCTGAAAGGAGACGGTTCTGATTCAAGACTACAGCGAGTGGGTTTTGATAGTATTTTTGAAACAGTGAGAATTGAAGACAAAATAAACTGTCTCAGCAGACAACGGTCCGACGGTACCATTAAATTTAGTGGTACCGTCCCCTATTTAAGGGTACCGTGACCTGCTGAGGTCAGTTTTGACCCGGAATTAGATTTTTGACAAAGATATTTCACATATGTTGTGATTTTTCTGGACCTTAGATTAAAGGAATTTATACCAAATAAATTCTTTTATGAATGAATCCAACAGGATTCGATGAACGTTGATCGAGAACGAGAGATGACATTTAATTGTATTTCGCAAATTAAATATACTTTAAATATTTCGGATAAAATATTTAAGTTTTCATTGGAATTTAAGAGGATTTTACGAATAAATCTCGCTGATTTAGTGAGACTTTTTGACACGAGGAGAGAATTTATACCTAATAAATTCTTTTTACGAGATGAACGGTACTAGACTAGATATGACTTTTATATTTCCGAGGAAATATATAGGTAGTCATTAGAGCGATGTGAAGGATGACTTAATATTTCCAGTGAAATATTTAAAAAGTCATGAGACGAGACACAAGACATGACTTCAATATTTCCAGTGAAATATTCAAGTAGTCATAAGAGGGATATGAAGGATGACTTAATATTTCCAGTGAAATATTTAAAAAGTCATGAGACAAGACACAAGATATGACTTCAATATTTCCATTGAAATATTCAAGTAGTCATAAGGGAATGTGAAAGATGACTTAATATTTCCAGTGAAATATTTAAAAAGTCATGAGACGAGACATAAGAGATGACTTCAATATTTCCAGTGAAATATTCAAATAGTCATAAGAGGGATGTGAGGGATGACTTAATATTTCCAGTGAAATATTTAAAAAGTCACGAGACGAGACGTAAAGGATGACTTCAATATTTCCAGTGAAATATTTAAGTAGTCATGAGAGGGATTTAAAGGACGCATTTGAACACATGGGAATTGTGAAATTCACGGAATGTGTTCCATCATTCCTAGACCTAGACGAAGATGGTTAGAGGATTCTCATTTGAGAGGTTTGGTTGAATTACGGATTTCGATGTGCTTTGCACGCGAGTGTTTCATGGGGTTTTAAAAGACGTAAAGCAAGGCCTATGTTGCTGATTCGCAGCAGGGTTTGGGATCTTAAGAAGTGTATATTCACACGATGATGAAAGGAACTACTAATCACTTATATAGTAACGCGTGAGTCCTTTTTCACCCGAAGGTTGATGTTAGCATTTAGCTTTTGGATGAGCGTTTTAACATATGTTGTTAAAAGGCTTGAATATGATGTTTCAGATATGACGTTTAACAATTGCGATCGCAAGTTAAACTTACTTGAATATTTCGGATGAAATATTTAAGTTGTCAAATCTACTCCAAGTTCTACTGGGTTTGTATCTAACCTCCCCATGACAAAGGGTGTATTACTTGGAAGAAAGCAAAATGATGACCAAGGAATTAGGACAATTTCGTGACTACTTTAACTTATAGGCTTTGACACTAGTGTATGACTATATGACATCTAAGAGTTCATAGTGATAGGCATACCTAATTCATTATGTGTCAAAATGACATAGTGTAGGTGCAAAATTTACAAGCAAATCATGTAAAATGCACATAAGGAATAAATGCAAACATCATGCAAAACATGATAATCATTTAGCATTTAAGATCATGAAGACATTCAATCATATCTTACGAGAACATGTTATTATTTTGAAACACATATGTGGGATGCAAGTAAACTAGGTTCGCTAAGGAGGATCCCAATTACTACTTGTTCAAAATGAAATCCTAACGGGAGATAAAGTTCACCAATGTAAACTATCTTTAGTCAAATATAGGAATGAAAAATTTTCAATTTAGAGAATGAGTATGAGACTATCACTAGTGGTGCTCAATTCAGGCTAAACACGACCATTTTTACGGGTTATACCACAACCCAACTTCTCTCCTGGAAGTAATTCAACCGTTAGGTCAAATTGAATTTCTAGTGCGATAGGTTCTCCAGTAGTCATTCTCATGTTAGAAAAATTCAAATTCCTATATTTGCCTATCGAAGTATAGCAAAGATGATATTAGCTTATTTCGCTAATACATGGCCTAATATGACTCAACTAACCATATTTTGAAAGTCGGTTACGAAGGTGACATGTCTTACACAACTCCTAACAAAGGCAAGCAAAATGTTTTAATATCGTATTTGAGATTTAGAGGTTATTTGGTGGAGATAGTGCATTTTATGATCTCTTGGATAACATCTTTGTTTGTTGAGTTGTTACATGTTATTTTAACATGATTTGGTTTCCTAGAACCAAGAGATGCTCTAATGTGATACAATCTAGAATCTACTACATCGAGAGTGTTTCAAGAATGCCCTTTGCATATCTTGAGAAAAGAATCTAGTAAACGTTACTTACCTCAATAGATCTTGTGAGGATTATATGATGTATGATTGAAATGAGACATATTGTATCTTTCAACAAATATGCTTTTCTAAGAGGAAACTTATCACTCTTACGAATGCTTAGTAAAACAAGTATTTTAGTGTATGGTCAATTTTACTTGTTTATGCAATGACACATGTAGTATTGGGTTATTACTCAAATCTAATATCCTATATTTGTTAAACATGATGCAGTGTATTCTCTTGTAACATAACCATTCATGTTACAAAGAAAATAAAATGCATAAGATATAAGTTATTCTTTGTCAATCTTTTGATAAGAGAAATACATGTAATATTCTCGAAGATTGATGACATACATAATAGTTAATAACATATTATGTGTGACACTTTTACTAGACATGTGATTTAGAGTGTTGAGTCATTCATGAGCAAAGTTTACATATGTTGTTTGTTTGCTCGTGTTTAGTTTTTCGGAAATGACACCTTTACTAATTGCATTGCAATGTAAATTACTTGTATATTTCGGATGAAACATCCAAGTTGTCAATCCTACTTAGTTGTGTATTTTATGTATCTTTTAAACATATTAGTTTAATGTTTGGAACACAACCATTGGATAAGAAGACTCAATATGGCATCTTCAACACAAGTGTGAGTTATGATCCGATGCATATTGTAACACCCTAGGCAAATCCCACATCGGCTGTGGCCTGGAGAGATGTTGGGTTCATAAGATAACATTCGCCTTACAATGACACAACGCGTTTTGTGGTCTACTGCGAGTGGGGTTCTTAGGAACTGGCAGTTAAGTGTGCTCATGTGAGAGTAGTACTGGCTTGGGTGACTGATTGCGTGGTTTTGTAACCTTACAACAGGTTTTACCTCTCGAGGGATCTCAAGAGGCTTACAACCCCACCAGGCAGTGTACCTGACCGATGTAGTATAGTGTAGTGGTAAGTACGGGGGATTGATCGTTCTCCACAGGGAATAGTGTTCGTTAGGTATGAAAGGCTACTCTAATTAGGTCTAAGGGTTGAGGAAGATTCTTTTTATGTTTTTATATTTTTATGAAAGCAAGTAAAATCTCGGTTTTGAAGGAGTGGGCGGAATTAGTTGCTAGTCAACTAACCCAATTTACTACGAATGCAAATAAAATAAAATAACAAAAATGAAATGTGGTGAGAAACTTATGTGTAGAGAAATGTGTTTACTTAGATTTCCTTACTCCCTAACTATCTTTTACCGGTTAATTAGTGTGTATTAGTCGCGTGGATGACGGGTGTATTCCTTAATACCATTCGTGGGGTGGCGTACTTACTTCCCCAACTCTACAAGCTCCTACTTCACTCCTATGTCGAGCCGGCTAGGAAGCTCCTAACATGGGATCACTAGAATTCGCTTGTGCATTAAATACAACCATAAAAACCTTTAGTACGCGTTTGGTTCATGTTTCTTAAGACGTTCAAGCAAGTTACCGAATAGGAAGTTAGCCAGTTTTCTTAAGCCTAACATAGATAAACAATCATCCAATACAACTAACAACACACTAACAACCAATAATCAATAGCTAAGTTTCATTAGATCTAAGCAAACACAAGATAAATTTAGCCTAACATGTTAAACAAAGGACAAGAATAAGATAGAATCAAACAGCACATAGACATATTGAATGATTAATTGATAACTTATCTTTCAATGAAACATGGAAGATCTCAAGGCAAAAAGCCCTGAAAAAGTAGCTAAAATCGTCTTAGGGTTTTATCCCAAAATTCCACACACTAAGCTCTCCCTTAATGACAAAAAATTAGAAAACTATATATAGATTTTTGGATCTGACGGCGTCACCTTATGCATTGTGACGCCGTCACCTCGCCGCTTTTAGGGTTCCCGGGTGACCTTCTTGACGCCGTCCCTCTTTAGCTCTTCAAAAATCCATTCTGGCCTATCAAGGCTTGACGCCGTCGGATCATGAACGTGACGCCGTCCCCTTATGATTTAAGCCGTGACGCCCTTGATTTAGTTAAAGCGTGACGCCGTCAGAATTCACATGCTAACTCACTGGCCCGTCATGAGTAAATTTCACATCCAACTTTTCTTGCCAATGCATGACGCCGTCCCATGTTAATTGTGACGCCGTCAAGAGTAACTTTTAGCCGATTCTTGAGACTTTGCCGTTTTCTTCACTTTAATGCTCCAAAAACGTCCAAAATGCCTCCTTTTCCAGATTTCTCCTCAAAAGTACCTAAAATGACAAAAGGAACGATTTAGGGCAATATTTGATCAAATAAATACGATTTGGGGCTTAAATGACCCCTTAAAAGCGGTACACTTTTCGCCTCATCAAATACCCTTACACTTGAGATTTGCTTGTCCTCAAGCAAATGCGCTTTTATTCTAATCAAAATACAAGTTAGGGGTCATTTAATGCAAACATAAAAGTAATTACAACAAATAATCGTTCCACTTCAATCATAATAAGCACGGAGATTACATACTAGCACCTCACAAGTAGTGTTTAGATACTCACATCTCTCAAGTGTCATCAAAATAAATCTCATAAATGAAAACGAAAAATATCTCTCACTACCTGTCATAGCAAATAGATTACCATAGGCTTGGGAAAGGATCGAAAACCTCCTCCACTAGGCGTAAGCACCTAAGATAAACTATCAAAGAGGGCTTTTAAATGGGTTTATAACGTTAGGTGTAGGGAAAAGGAAAACACGGTTTTGTTGGATAAAGGATATTTTACTGGTGGCTAGTTAAAGATCTTGGTCAATTACATGTACTATACAATGTTGCTAAGCCAAGACTCGACTCGATCTTAAGCTAAAAACGAAATAACAAAATAACAAAAATATAAAGCAAACATAAAATGAAACGGGATGGTAGTCCGTATGTTTTTTCTATTTTTCATTTTCTCATTTTTTTGTGTTTTTTTTTTTTTTTTTTTTTTTTTTTTTTTTTTTTTTTGCATACACTCTTGCCCTACCATCCAAAATAATACATCATAGGGGCATTGCATTCCCCTTACACTTGAATTTTTACATAACTTTACAAATACTAATCTAATGACTCGAATTAAGATAATTGAAACACTTGGAGTACTTTTAAAATATTTAGCACATATGGGGGTAATAAATGATGTTCTTCCCCGTTACTCCATTACACTAGTACTTTACCCATGAGTCCCAATCGTCCCAAAACAATATGTACAAGGATATGACTCGACTTAGCAACCATGTAATCAATTAGATAATTAACTTGGGTTTAAACAAATGTTGACACAATAATGCACTAAAGATGAGTGCATACAAGGTAGGCTAAGGCGATTTGGGTGTACATTTTAGTGGGGTGTAACAAATTCTTCCTTTAAGTAAAATGCTTAAAGGTCGAAACGAAAAGATAAGCTCTGAGGGGTGTACTAGGGGTATCGTGTACTAAAAATGAGTACAACGCAAAGGGTGTGGGAGAATTACTTGACCAATGTAGCCAACGTAATTATAACAAAAACACAGGTGTAAAACAATGGGTTAATCCTAATGCCTCTTATCATGTAGTAAATCTAACTACACGAATGTAGTCTCACTTGTGGCCTCGGAATGGTCCTAACGCAAGTTCTAGAATCTAAGTGTTACCGGTACACACATCATAGCATAAATGCTTTTCCTACCAATTCTAGGGGCGAACCTCACATATTTGGGGTGGAAAATTTTTTAGTGGTACGGTTTTTTGTGCTAGTCATATAACTCCTATCCGTGAGACGCTCATTAAGATCAAAGTTTTACTCCTATATGTTGTAAAAAATTTTAAATTTGGCACTAAAATTACCCTAATCAAGTATTTCTCTCAGTTTTATTACACATCTATTATTAAACAAACAAAAATCAAGCGCAATTGTATTCTCTAAAATCGTACTTTTACCCTCCCCTTACACTTAAGATGAACATTGTCCCCAATGTTCAAATAACAAGATGTAAAAGAAAAAAAATAAAAGAATGAAATCAAATACTCCCCTGATTCGCTCGGTGGATAATGAAATTACACGGTTAAATCTTCCTCCAAAGAGAATGTTGAAGCTCCATGACTAATGCATCGCCATAAGCTTGATTCCAAAAACATCTCCTTGTCCAAAATAACCTGTTAAACCTGAGAAAACAAACACGAAAACCTGCATAACATCGGCGGGAAAAATCTATATATAAGGATATAATGCTTGTGGAATGATAATTTTGCAGATTCCTGGAGATTATAAGTTGGAGATTTAATAAAAAATTTTTATGAAAACAAAACTTTCAAAAATTTCTGGAAATTAAATCTGACGCCGTCAGGTTATAACCCCTGACGCCGTCAGAAATGACCTGACAAAAATTTTCATTTTAAGTTTCCGGAAAATTTCTGGAAAAACCTTTACCTTACTTCCTGGAAATCCTGCAAAACATCACTATGACTCGATACAAGCAATTGACTCAAACAAATACTAATATGTATGCTAATTTATTATTATTACGATTCATGTTAATTTGTGTTCTAATAAACCGATTTAGATTTCCCTTACACTTATCTTTTGCAAAATACCTTTATATGTAGTTAAGACGAAGTTAAAAACAACATAAAGCATTTTCACAAAGTACTTTTGAACATGAATCAATACTAATAAAAATTAAACACACATACGGAAACAAATAAAATCAAACAAACAAATAAATAAACACGCAAAGCAAATAAAACAAATAAAGCTTGGGTTGCCTCCCAAGAAGCGCTTGTTTTTGTTCGAGTCATGAGCCTGACTCTACCCTTATTTAATGGATAAAGGAGAGGTTTTCCCTACACTTAGGATTAAGTGCGGGTGATAGTAGCGATACACACCAGCTCGGTAGGAGTATGCCACGTGAGGAAAGAGTGGTGGATGAATTATATGCTCAAAGGGGTGTGCTCCTTTCATCATAACCTTGCCTAGTTCACTTTGGTCAATGGGTGATTTTGAGTTTCCTCCTAAAAAGGGATCATCTTCTATCAACTTCGAGAGACTCCTAGTTGGGAATCCATCTTGACCTAATAAACCCGGTTTAAACCCATAATGTTTCTTGTGATCAATCATGAATGGGTGATGTAAGTATGAAAGGTTATGGTTCACTCCTATGTCAGCTTCCTCTCTACAAGGCTTAGAGTCTACTACCTTCAACATAAAACTGCCCGGACTATATGGTTTGATGGGTGGATCGGGACCTAATCCAATTCCTAAGTTCACATCTAAGGATGGAAGATTAGGTGACAGTTTTGGTTGACGCTCCGGTTCATCAAAACTAGGAAATCCCCTAGAACTAAGAGTAAGGTTGTGATCACTATAAGCATTCAAACCTATATCCTCTAGTTGTGTTTGGTTCAAAGGTTCTACCTCTATTGGGGTTCCTATAACCTCTTCTACTTCTTCCGGGTAAGTCACGGGCGGTGTGTGTGCCTCAAATGATGGTAGGACTTGTGGGGCACTTGGTGGGCTTATGTTACTTACCTCATCATTCCTTATGTCAAGCTCACCTATATCCTCATCATGCGTTTTAGTAGGATCTAACCCTAACATTTTCCCAAGTATCTCAAGTGCTTCTCTAGGCATCTCAACTTCTATGTCCGAATCATACGGATCATCCTCAATATTCTGACTGCTATATTCAAACTGCCTAAAAGATTCATCATGTGTTTCTTGAGATTCGACGTCATCAATCACAAAACCTAGGTCTTTTTGATCAATGTGATCATGTTCGGCTAAATCCTCCGTCACATCAAGGTCACCTATGTGTTTGTTTTGTACTATGGCATTACATGACATCCACTTAGGTATCTCAACACTAACATATTCATCCCCAAACAAACTTGTTTCATGATCCAGGAAATTTATATTCAATTGACTTGTACTAACGTTTGTTGGGTTGTCTACCCTATAATAATATTGGGCACAATCTTCTATGGCATCCCATGCTTCTTCAGCACTTAATTCCCTAAAGTCCCCATTGGCAAAATCCTCAATGCGCATTTGGTCATATTGGCCAACACGATAGTAAAAGGTTCGGGTTAGGGATGCTAAAGCGAAACTATGATGAGGGAATTTTCGGAGTAAATTTCTAAAACGAGTCCATGCATCATATATGGGTTCATCTCGATATTGTTTGAAATTCGAGATGTCAATAGGGTAGAACGGCCTTTGTGGTTGGTGGTATGGTGGATTCGCGTACTCCATAATGGTGAACGGAAGAGTCAATGGAAATTACGAACAAACACACAAAGAAAAAGATAGACTAAAGAAATCTAATAAAAAGAAAAATAAAAATCTCACTAGAAAAGAATCTAGTGAGTAGACCTAATAAAATAAAAATTCAACCTAAACAATAACTATTCCCCGGCAGCGGCGCCAAAAACTTGATTGCGTGGTTTTGTAACCTTACAACAGGTTTTACCTCTCGAGGGATCTCAAGAGGCTTACAACCCCACCAGGCAGTGTACCTGACCGATGTAGTATAGTGTAGTGGTAAGTACGGGGGATTGATCGTTCTCCACAGGGAATAGTGTTCGTTAGGTATGAAAGGCTACTCTAATTAGGTCTAAGGGTTGAGGAAGATTCTTTTTATGTTTTTATATTTTTATGAAAGCAAGTAAAATCTCGGTTTTGAAGGAGTGGGCGGAATTAGTTGCTAGTCAACTAACCCAATTTACTACGAATGCAAATAAAATAAAATAACAAAAATGAAATGTGGTGAGAAACTTATGTGTAGAGAAATGTGTTTACTTAGATTTCCTTACTCCCTAACTATCTTTTACCGGTTAATTAGTGTGTATTAGTCGCGTGGATGACGGGTGTATTCCTTAATACCATTCGTGGGGTGGCGTACTTACTTCCCCAACTCTACAAGCTCCTACTTCACTCCTATGTCGAGCCGGCTAGGAAGCTCCTAACATGGGATCACTAGAATTCGCTTGTGCATTAAATACAACCATAAAAACCTTTAGTACGCGTTTGGTTCATGTTTCTTAAGACGTTCAAGCAAGTTACCGAATAGGAAGTTAGCCAGTTTTCTTAAGCCTAACATAGATAAACAATCATCCAATACAACTAACAACACACTAACAACCAATAATCAATAGCTAAGTTTCATTAGATCTAAGCAAACACAAGATAAATTTAGCCTAACATGTTAAACAAAGGACAAGAATAAGATAGAATCAAACAACACATAGACATATTGAATGATTAATTGATAACTTATCTTTCAATGAAACATGGAAGATCTCAAGGCAAAAAGCCCTGAAAAAGTAGCTAAAATCGTCTTAGGGTTTTATCCCAAAATTCCACACACTAAGCTCTCCCTTAATGACAAAAAATTAGAAAACTATATATAGATTTTTGGATCTGACGGCGTCACTTTATGCATTGTGACGCCGTCACCTCGCCGCTTTTAGGGTTCCCGGGTGACCTTCTTGACGCCGTCCCTCTTTAGCTCTTCAAAAATCCATTCTGGCCTATCAAGGCTTGACGCCGTCGGATCATGAACGTGACGCCGTCCCCTTATGATTTAAGCCGTGACGCCCTTGATTTAGTTAAAGCGTGACGCCGTCAGAATTCACATGCTAACTCACTGGCCCGTCATGAGTAAATTTCACATCCAACTTTTCTTGCCAATGCATGACGCCGTCCCATGTTAATTGTGACGCCGTCAAGAGTAACTTTTAGCCGATTCTTGAGACTTTGCCGTTTTCTTCACTTTAATGCTCCAAAAACGTCCAAAATGCCTCCTTTTCCAGATTTCTCCTCAAAAGTACCTAAAATGACAAAAGGAACGATTTAGGGCAATATTTGATCAAATAAATACGATTTCGGGCTTAAATGACCCCTTAAAAGCGGTACACTTTTCGCCTCATCAGTGACCTGCCGGGAAGTCTTCAAATGAGGCCACAAAAACAAAGCCGTGAGCCTGCGGGCAAAGCGGACAATATTGTGGTCTGAGTAGGCGGGATGTTACACAAGTGTGAGTTATGATCCGATGCATATTATTTTCGTCTTGAGAGGAAGTTATTATTTTCATAACAACCGAGTGTGATTGAGTATGTAGATTCAAGATAATATATTGCGTTATACTCGAAAACTTGTCAATTAGATTCGATGATGATATCAATCATAATTTGAATAATGAATTAATATGCACTCGAAATCTTTCTTGACCCTCACGATTACTCCTTTTAAAAAGAAAATAAAAATTTAAGGAATGTGTTCCATTTATTCTAGTACTAGTTGTATGTGTGAAGTTAATGACATATTAACTTACTACTTCGGTATTGTCATTTATTTTTATTTGCGAAAAACTATTTATATTATTAAGTATAATATTCTTAGTTTTCGACATATCATGAGTATAAAAATAATTATCCTAACAATTTATACAATATACGTAAAATACTAAATGTTTAAAACATTTTGTGTGTGTGTGTTAGATTAATGCAAGTTTAATACATTTTCTTTTACTTAAATACTAATGTATTAAATGATCTTTTATCTTGTTTAGACAACCCATGGTCAAGCAAGACAAAAGGATATAATGTTTAAGTGATCATGTTACGGATTTAATGAAAGTGTTAAATATTTTTGAGGTGATATATTTTTTACACTTAAACCTTTGAAAAAATAATTGTGTAAGACAATATCTTTCGACGCACATGATCAACCAACTTAGTTTCCATTCCTAAGAAGGTTACTAAAGCATCTTAAAACTTGCAAGCTGTCGAAAACACATATGCAAGAAAAGTGTTCTATGCCTATATGCAATGCAAAATCAATTACGCAACTTAGTCCAAGAAGTCTAGTCTAAGTCCTATTGACGCATAAACCGAAAAACTAATAATCAACACATAGCAACAAGGCATGTAAAACGCTTGTGATTATAGATATAATTAGCTCAACTAAAGATAACAATAAGCACACAAAAATACTAACTAACAATACTAAGACACAAGGAAAAACAAATAGTCATTTAGCATAACACACAAAAATACTTATCGTCATTTTGTGTATTAAGTATAACAATGTATACTAAGCTTGATTTTATTTGAAAACGAATTGGTTTCCTCCTCATTTCAAAGATTTTTACCAAGTCACTTTGAAAACACGTCAAGGTTCAAAAGTTGAAACGCCATTTTTCAGTTTAACCAAAAATTTACGCAAATGGCATGACCAAAAAGACCTTTAGTTGAAAATCAATGACTCTAATATACTTTCATTCAGAACTAATTCATAAAAGTATTTTTCAAATGAAAGTAGACTCAACTTCGTTTAAAATGATGGGTGACACGACTCCTACGGACTTATAGTTGATTTTATATGAATTTCTAAAAATGACCCAATACTGAAAACAGACAGACAGATGCACGGTACCGTTAAATACTCCACGGTACCATTAAATATAACGGTACCGTCCTATATTTAGTGGTACCGTGACCTGTTTCCTGATTCAGTTTATTATTTTAGTGCGGCGACTCGACGGAAAGATGTAAAATTTAATAAACTAGATACCGAACATATAAAATATATATTAAGCATCATTTCCATGTTTAGGACTAAGAAAGACATTTACGATAATACTTTTTCTTCAAAATAATGGTTTGTCCCAAAGACTCCTTTCAAAACCGCATGACTTTACGACTCGTTCTAAAGACATGACCGAACACTTACAAACTCTATTCTTTTATTGGTTTAAGAAAACCTTCAAGCTAGTATGACAAAGTATACTTAACAACAAAACTTGTAAGTATTAAGCAAGTAAATACTTTTCATATTATATCTCCCTTCATGGGTAATTTGATACATGGATCGTACTCAATTTTGAAAACCATTTGTTTTAAAAATTTGAGCGACGTGGCTCTGGTAACAATTATGGAAACTGTAGAGGGGGGGGGGGGGTGAATACGTTTTCATTTAAAAACTTAAAAACTTTTTGTATCAAACACCCGATCAAGTGTGACGTAATATGAAAAGTGTCAGCAATGATCATACAACATCTAGAGATGGTATAAAGTAAAGTACAACACAAGCACAATCAAACCATGACACAAACATAATCAACATAACATAAGCAACAAACCACACAAACGTAAACGCAATGCAAATATAAGATAAAGCGATAAAGACTAAAATAAAAGTAAAGAGATAAGTAAAGAAGGCGCAAACCGGACACGATGATTTATAGTGGTTCGGTCACGAAGCTCCTCTTCGCCCTACTCCACTCCCCGAGTACCCAACTCGAGAGTTACTTCACTAATCAATAAGCTCCCTTCAGGCGGAGAAAACCGTACAACGTCGCTTATCCTTATTTCCGACACTAAGCTAAATGTCGAGTACTAATCTTAGCTAGTACCAATCTACCACGATCCACACGATCTACTCACGATCTACACGATCTACCCTTGATCTACTTGATCAACACACACGCCCACAAGCTACAAGAGATCTCCAAGATCTCAACAAGATCACAATGATCTACTCCCACTTGACTCGATCTACCCTTGATCCACTTGATCAATACACAAGCCCACAAGCTACAAGAGATCTCCAAGATCTCAACAAGATCACAATGATCTACTTCCACTTGACTCGATCTACCCGATCGACCCTTGATCCACTTGATCAATACACAAGCCCACAAGCTACAAGAGATCTCCAAGATCTCAACAAGATCACAATGATCTACTCTCACAAAATCTCAAAAGAAAAATGAACTTGATGTATAAAAGGATACAACAAGTATGTAACAAGTGTTACAAGTGCACTAACTATAACTACAACATTTTGTATCTTTGTGATTCTATGTGTTCTTCTCTTGCACTAGTAGAGGAATGAAGGTGATCTCTTGGTTGGATGAAAGGATCACTCTTAAACAAACTAAGACTCTCTAAATAATCAAAGAAAGTGATCTGAGTAAGAAGGGATTAGAACAGAGAAAACTAACTGAAAAAATCAAGTTGGAAGTGTAAAATGGTCCACTATTTATAGGAAAAGAAAAAACTAGCCTTTACGTACGGACAGTACCAATAAATACCCGACGGTACCACTAAATTTAGTGGTACCGTGGTACCGTCCCAGACAGGGACGCTCCAAATTTTGTTTTTAGTGGTGAAAGTTTATTTGGGGAAGTTTGGAGCTGATTTGGGGGGGGAAATAGCTGTTGGGACTTTTAAACTTAATTTTCAAAATAAAACATTTCTTTTTAATTCAAAAATAATTTGTAAAAGGTATTTTTGAAAAAATGTTTTGTCACATTAAAACTGTGAAGTTTAGAACAAAAAATTTATTTCTTTGATGATCCCTCAAATTTAAATTTGTTTGTTTATACCTTGAGTGATTTACGTCGGGATGAAAATCTACGACTCTGTTGAAGCATAATTGAGACGTCGAGAGATGTTGATGTAAGTATGCATTGATGATTTGTGTTTACAAGTAACTTGCACATTTTACGTTATGCGTTACAAGTTACGTGTTTTTCATTATTAAAATCAAAGAAACTGTTTAGTTTAAATATCATAGTATTTGCACTAACATTATATTTCACAAATACTCTTCGATCACCATCGAAGCCTGGTAGTGCCAATTATTGCACAATTATGTATGTAAAGAAATCAAAATGCATAAAACATGTAGGCTGAGCATAGTCTAGAGTCGGTTCAAGTTAAAAGTAAAAATAGTAAAAGTAAGTGGTTAAATAATAACTTGAAAAATGCGAATTATTACAGTCCATCCCCCTTAAAGGAATCCCGTCTCGGGATTCAGTTTGTGTTGCTGTCAAAGTGGTGTCAATGAAAAGGTGTGGGTATTTGTGGCGGATTTTTTCTAGGATGACTAGTCATCTAGTCCGAGTCGTGGTCTTGAAATATGGTGTAGGATGAGGATATGGTAAGGGTCCTCTTAGTAGTTTTGCTCAATTGTACGAATTACCATCAACTGTTTATAGTCACACAAAATTTGTTTTTTAGGGACATATGTGAAATGTTTGTTTTAAACTTAATTTAAAGGTAACTACTCCCAATATGACATGATCTTTCCTGAATTAAACATAGGTGATAAGGCTATATATAATTGAGGACTAATAATGTAATGCTCGGTTTAGAAAAAAAATTATGGTTCTTAGAGTTAAATACGTTTAACCATACTGTTTATAAAATAGTACTCAAAATAGTTATAAGATTATATCAAAATAGTTAATAAGAATGTGGCAAAACGATTTTATAATGTGATAACAAAACTGTTTACAAAATGGTAGTGAAATAGAAAATCCAATAGACAGAAATTGTCAAAACATGTTGATACAAAATAGTAAATAGTCATAAGTCAAATAAATCCCACAACTTGGGATAAACATACACGAAATACAACAAAGTTCATGAGGAAGTACTACTGCTAATCTCTTAAGGGATATAACTGAAGAGGACCTAGGCTTTGTCTTATTATATGAGGTAGGAAAACTCTTTCTCTAAACATCAACATTCTGTAGCATCATTAAGGTCCTGGTGAGCTTCTCCTCCTCCTAGCATATATGCTCTCCCTCGAGCCCTTCCTCCATTTTGATTCTTCAGTTTTGGAAAATCAGTCCTAAAGTTCCCTATTTCACCACATTCAAAGCAAGTCAATGGGGTAGGGAACCTACAATCTTTAGCCTGGTGATCGGCCCTTTCGCAGTTCCAACATATAGCGGGGCAAGGTCCAGTGTGGTGATATTTGCATTCGTTGCACTCAGGTAAGGTTCCAGCATACCTTTTCTTATCATCCGGCCCAGCAACATAGGCCTTGCCTACTTCTTGTCTCTTATCTTGTCGCAGAACATGATTGTCTCCCTGGCCGTCATGCCAATTCCTTTTGTTGTTGTTTTGTTGTTTTTGTTGTGTTTATTGTTGGTATCTCAGGCAGTCCCAGCTCGTACAACTTGATCCATAAGGTTTTGAGACATCCAGATTGCCTTGTCAAGTGTGTGTGGGTCAAATGAAGTCATAGTTCCCTAGATACTTGGTGGAAGTCCCCAGATGAACCTCTCGAGCAGCTTTTCTGTAGTCAAAATCATGGTTGGGCAAAGCACTGCCAGCTCTTGAAAACGCTTGATGTAGACTGCGAGATCAACTCCTTTAACAACAAGGTTCTAATGCTCCACCTCTACTTTCTAGACCTCTTTTCGAGGGCAGTACTTCTAGTCATTAACCTCTTCAACTCAGTCCAAGTAGTCCTGCAGGCATTGACCGGATCTAAACACACTCCTTGTGTTAGATAGATACTTTGAATAATGTTAACTAGCATGCGGAATTTACTAGAAAACACTTAGAAGATTGTGTATGTATGTTGAATGGATGAAACAGTGTGTATATATGAACAAGAGAAAATTGATTAACTTCAACGATTCAATATTATTAAAACAATAATACGAGTGATCTCCTATCACAAGGGTTTACAACCTTGAACCTTTTCTAAGAACTCACGTACTATATGCGTACTCTATTGATTAACCTAAGCAATCCTTTTATAGACTAAGGATTCCTTTACAAGATAACTATCATCTATATAAATAAGATATACACAAAATCTTTTCTATATTTATCTTCTATACGATTACAAAAATTATAAGCAGTACTAATCTTTCTAATCCTAACCGTACTAACTGACTTTGTACTGTCAGTTATATCTTCAATCTCTTCAGCAGTACTAACTTATATACTAACAGTTCTAACTGTTAACCTTAATTCCTAACAATCCTCCCCTAAACTTATGATTTCTTTGCAAATCACTAAGTTTCTTCGAATTAAGCTTCATCTCCTATGATGAGGGGGGATTCTTCCAAACATCTATCATGTCTGTCTCTTGTTTCTGGCTTTCTTTTGCTCTGCAAGGTTAAATATCTTTGTTACTAACATATCTGCCATCTCAGAATCTTCATTAACCTTGAGTGTTACTGATATCATAGCCTTTAAAACAACTAATCTAAGTGGATATTCTTTTTCCACCAACATATAAATTTCTATTCCATCTTTGGTTGAAACTCTGTGCACTCCACATGTATCAAATAATTTCCAAGTAACATCTTTGACTTCAGCTTGAAACCTCCACATTGATTTTCCATCATCAGGTTCATAAATCCTCTTCAATTGAACCCATAGTTCTTTGTCTTTGTCTTCAAGTGGATCTTCAATTCTAAAATTTTCTTTTACTTATGTCCACAACTGATTAAGATCTTCTCTGTCAAATCCTTTGAGTAAATCTTCAAACAGCTTGTATCTTTCAGTAATTTCACCAATTCTCATAATCTCCCATCCTTTCATTCTTCCTTCTGTGAATACCTTCCAGCCAATGATGGGATGTTTTGCTTGCAAAGGCTTGATGTTTGTGGATTCAGAGATTACAACTAGCATACTTTTGAGGTGTTTATCTGATAAACCTTCAGCTCTCTTCTTTTATTTCTTCGCTGCATCAGATTCTAACAACTCTGCATCTTTTTTCCTTCCTTTTGTGGTATCCCTTTCAATTGACGTGTTCAAACTTGCATAAGCTTCATAATAAGCTTTTTCAATTTCAGCATCTGATTTTTCTTTAAAATAACTTGTCTTCCAAAGAACTTGATTCGTTAAATAGCTTTTCATAAAACTGATCTGTTCTTTCTTTGTAGGCATCTTTGTCTTGTAACCTTCTTTTTGCCTATCTCTAATCTTCTGCATAAGATCATTCTATGCTACTTCTCTGTTCTTTGTTAGTATAAAACTTTTAAGCTTATCTGATTTCTCTTCTTCACTCAAATCCTTGTCTTTAAGAATCTGCTTGAGCTCTCACAATTAAATATGAATCTAACAAATATTGTAGCTGTTCATTGAAGTGTTCTTGATCAACCTCAGCATTTGAAGCTACCTTTTCCAACCTTGTTCTCTCCATGAATTCAGCTATATTCTGTACATCATCCTCAGCCATCTTTCTTGCTAATTCTGCATCAAGATTTATCTGGGCTTGTTCATCTGCTTGATCTTTTTCTTGAAGTTTCCTTGCTACTTCTTCATCAAACTCTAACTGTGCTTGAGTTCTTGGTTTTACTTTCTTGAGTCTTTCTTGTTCTTGTTCAACTTCTTCAGGTGTCATTTCCTTCTTTCCCTTTGCTGTTCTTTTTCTCTCATATTCTTCATCAGCAGTACCTGGAAGTGAACTAGCAGTTTGTACGGTTTCATGTTATGTCTCAGCAGTTTGAACTGCTTCAGCCGTTTGAAAAGTTTCTTCATTCTCAGCAGTTTCTTGAGTTTCTTGATCTTCAACATCCATATCAGCAACATTACCAGTATCCATACCAATCTGTTCACTAGAACCTTCATCTTGCCTCCCCTGAACTTTTGATTTATCCCCCTTGCCTTTATCTGATTTCCTCCCCTGTTTGGGAGAATCACCATCATCATCATTATTTGAATCATCTGAATAATCACCATCTGAAGAATCTTCATCCAGTATAGCTCTAGCCCTTTTCCTCTTGAGATGATCTTCCAACTTCTTTACTCTACGAGTCAACCTTGAGTAGACTTTGGCAAAATTTTCTTTATGACTTTTAAGCTCCTCCTCCAAAGAATCTACCTTGGCAGTTAACTTGGTACATAAAGCCATCAATTCAGTTTGTGTAGAGCTACCCTCATCACTTCTAGCTGTGTTACCTGCTAGGAGAGGTGAATCATGGGGCAAGGATCCAGTTGCAACTCTAGTTTGACTAGGTTTAGACCTTCTCCTATAAGTTGTGATGGTTGGGGTTGTTTGGGTTATTTCAGGATTTTGATTGAGTGTGTGATGGGGATCAGTTGGGTTGACTGACCCTTCACCCAATTCAACTTGAAGCATTTCAGGAAACAAAGGTATTTCTACCCCTTTGAAAAGTCTACTAGCCATAGCCATATTCTGAAAAACCTTTGATTGTAGGCTAGGAGTAGTAAAAGTTTCTGTTGGTTTCTTAAGCAAATTCTTTTTCTTATTTAAAAGAGTTTGAACAAATCTTGGGTACATAAGAAACTTGGTTTTGCTGTTAACATTTGCTGCCATACTCTCAAAAATAAACTTTGAAAAGTTAAAAACCTTATTTGTTGACAAGCAAATGAGAGCAATAGCAATATTGCTACTGAATTGCTCCCATGCCGTCTTCTTGGGACTTAAGCAGTGTAAGAGAGTATGTATCAAAAATCTCCGTTGTAGGGAGAAACATCCCTTTTGAAAAGTGAGTTTTTGGTTGGATGTGTCATACCCCATTCTGGCAAGTTCTTGCCAAATCTCAGTGTTTAGCATATTGATGATACCATCTGAATCTTGCAGCTTAAGATGTCTCCTGAGTGCAGACTCGCTAACAACAAAAAGTAAAGAGTAGGAGAGACAGTTAGAGCATACCTTATGTGAGAGTGGTTGAGGAAATCCACAATCTCATAAAATTTCGGTCCATCTCCTTCCTCTATTTTCTCTAGAAAAGTGACTTGGTTGTGCGTCTTGAAAAAATCCAAATTAGCCATGATATTCTTAGTAAAGTTTGATTTTAACTGTGGTGAATAATGAAGATTTAGGTTAGACAGTAGAAGATGAAAGTTAGATGAGATATTATTGAGAGAATTAGGATTTTTAATTTGACCGACTTAAAGAATATGGTAACTTTTATTTTAGAATAAGAATATAATAGAATAAAAGTTAAAATATCTTGAAGAGGATCCCTCGAAAATCGTAATTCAATCAGTAAAAATTGCAACAAACCACCAACGGCTAGTTTTTAACCGAAAATTAATTACTGACACATCAGTTATAACAGCTAGTTCAGCAGTACTAAGTTTACACTAGCAGTATAAACTTTGCACTAGCAGCACAAACCTTTATCAAAATTTTCAAAGAACAGTATGAACTTATATTGATTTCAAAGACATTATTGCACATATATAGTTTTTAGCAAACTATCAGCTATCAACGGATTTGATATGTCTTTACCAATAGCCGTTTGCTTTGGACTAGCCAACTCTTCACTGTTAGATATGGTGAGTTGATAACCATACAATTTTTGGTAAATTGTCAACCATTAACGGATTTGATTAGTCTTTACCAGAAACCGTTTGCTCTAGACTAGTTGGTTCTTATGTGGGTTAGACATGGTGAACCAATAACCATTTGTTGTGTGCACAGATAACACACTGAGCTCTAAATCACCATATAGTCCAAAACACAAAGCATTCAAAACTCCAATCATCCTGCAATTGTTAGTCCAACAATAGAAAATAAAGTGCAAAGCACTTGTCTCATAACATACAAGCATATGACTAACATTGCACATAAAAAGAAAAATTAATTCCTTTGGTGTACCCAAGCCATTACAGACTTAGGCTTTCCTCTTGCATCAACATAATTAAACCTTTTTAAAACAGTTGGAATACCATTGGATTGAAGTGGTCTCCAAACCCATGATGCAGATGCATTAATACCATTACCCATATTTCCTTTAGCAGTGTTTTTAAAACTTCCAGTGTTAACTGCTTACCTAGCAGTATGAGCTGCTGGGTTTACAATTGCAACTTTAGGTTTCCAAACTTGTTTATTAATCACTGCATTGTTTTGAAATGGTCTTTTAACAGTTGTTGGTGCTAATTTAGAAAGAGTTTTTGCACCTTGAACTGTTTGTCTAGGGTAAAAAGGTCTATGTGGTCTAATAGTATGAACTGCTGGTCTAGCAGTGTTAACTGTTTGTCCAACAGTATAAACTGTTCTTGTTCCAGACCTTAACAGAACTGATCTAGGTATCATTCTAGCATTTGTAGGGTGAGTGGGAGGTCTTACTAAGTTCACCCTAGGGGTTGAATACCTAGTTACCCTTTTGTAACAATGAGCAGCCAGATGGTCAAAGCTTCCACATGTGAAACAAGCTTTCCTATAACAGAAAAAGTCATCACCTAGTTGGTGAGACTTGAGGTTGTTCCAATTCCTTTGGTTACCTCTTGGCTTGTTTGTGGTCCTATACATTTCTGCATACCTAACTGTTGGTCTAAAAGGTTTTGCATTAGCTCTAGGCCTAACAGTCTCAGTCTTAACCATCTTTGGAACTTTTGGTTCCTCTATCTTAACACTAATGGGCTTAACCACAGCCTGATCATCCTCATCATTAGAAGTTCAGTCCTTTATGGTTGGAGCATCTGAGTCCTTAGCTGAGGACACCTTATCCTCAGAAAGTGAGGCATCACTTGCACTCTCATACACAGGTTTATCAACTATATTCTCTTTAGGTTGAGGGCCATATTTAAGCTCAGGTAGTTGAAATTCAGGAAGTTCTGTGTGTTCTAGGTCAATGCCTGGAGGTGTTGGAATTCCCCTATATGGAGGTGGAACTGATTTGTATCCTAGGCCTGACTTAGCTTTATTGAGGATTTGACACTCAACTATCTTACTAACACCCTTAGATGCAAACTCTAATGTGTCTATACTCATCTGAATGTTTTCCTTTGCCTGTTTTATCTGTTCCAATTCATTTTTTAACACACTAATTTCAGCATCCCTAAACATTATATCTCTCTTAAGTATAGCTACAGTATCACTAAAAGTAGACTCATTTTCCTTATAGTGAACTATCTGTTCTTCTAATACAGCCAAACCTCTCTTATGATTTGCTAAATTAAAAGCAGTCTGGTTTAGCTCTATTCTCTGATTATCATACTGTTTTCTAAGTGTTTCTAATTCTTTTAAAGCATCACATGATTTAGAACATTTAGAAACTTGTACCTCAGAGTCTGAGAAAGCCATAAGTGCCATCTCTGTAGGTGCTTCTGCTTCCTCCTATGCAATGTAACTCCAGTCAAACCCTAAGCCATCAATAGCAACCATAGCCTTTGAGCTTGAATCTGACACTTCCACAACCCTTGATTTGCTTCCAAATCCTCTGCTCTTGCCATCTTGTTTTCTTGGCATTCTGCACTCCCTTGAATAATGACCTTTCTTGTGGCAATTATAACATTCAATCTTTGACTTGTCATACCCAGCAACATCATTGCTGTTTATGATTATCTTCTTGCCAGTCTTCTTCAAGAATCTTCTAGCTCTTAAGCTGAGAAGAGAGAGTTGCCACTTGATATCCATCTCTTCAATATCATCTTCATCAATCTCTTGAAGATCTGCATGAGTTAACATACTTCCATTGTGGTGAGTAGTCAAGAAAGCACAATAAGTATTCTCATCCAAAAGTCCATTAGTACTGCTTGAGGTACTAGCAGTACCAATATTAGAACTAGCAGTTCCAACTGCTCCAGCAACTTGAACTTCTTCTTCTGGATTAGAGATACTGGGAGTTGACACAAAGGCCAAATTTCCAAAGCTTGAGCTTGAACTTGATCCAGCAGACTTCTTCACTGCATGTTCTACTATCTTGAAGTTGCTGTAGAGATCCATCAGACTCATAGAATCAATGTCTGGCTTGTTCTTCCAGACAACTACATGCATAGCCCATTCTGATGGTAGACTCCTTAGGAATTTTGAGTTGAGATCTTCCTGAGGCATCTCAATTCCTAGAACAGCAAGTTGACTTACTAGCTTTTGAAGCCTATTAAACATATGATCTAGTGACTCATTGCTTGTTGCTGTGAAATTCTTAAACTGTTGCTTGAGAAGTGTCTTCTGGGTTTTCTTGGTGGCTTCATTCCCACCATACCTTGCAACAATAGCTTCAAAAAGAGTTTTGGCACACTTGTATTTGCTGAAGTTCAGTAATTGATCATTGGGGATTGTCATCAGCAACATGCTCCTTGCTTTAACATCATTCTTGTGCTGAGCCTTTTCTTCAGTAGTCAATGGCTTGGTCTGCACAGTTGTTTCAGTCTTGCCCTCAACAACAGTTGTAGTGGTTGTAGGCTTAAAAGAGTTCCCATCTTCTATAATCTCCCAAAGTGCATAATCTTGCACTTGAAAGAACTGTTCAACTCTTAGTCTCCACATATCGAACTCATTAGGTTTAAGCATTGGTAACTTAGCAGCAATGTTGGTTTGGGTTGTTGTCTCCATGTCCATCTTCTTCTTAATCAAATTCGTCTGGATCTTCTAAATCAAAGTATCAGCAACCTGGCTCTGATACCACTTGACCGGATCTAAACACACTCCTTGTGTTAGATAGATACTTTGAATAATGTTAACTAGCATGCGGAATTTACTAGCAAACACTTAGAAGATTGTGTATGTATGTTCAATGGATGAAACAGTGTGTATATATGAACAAGAGAAAATTGATTAACTTTAACGATTCAATATTATTAAAACAATAATACAAGTGATCTCCTATCACTAGGGTTTATAACCATGAACCTTTTCTAAGAACTCACGTACTATATGCGTACTCTACTCATTAACCTAGGCAATTCTTTTATAGACTAAGGATTCCTTTACAAGATAACTATCATCTATATAAATAAGATATACACAAAATCTTTTCTATATTTATCTTTTATACGATTACAAAAATTATAAGCAGTACTAATCTTTCTAATCCTGACCGTACTAACTGACTTTGTACTGTCAGTTATATCTTCAATCTCTTCAGCAGTACTAACTTATATACTAATAGTTCCAACTGTTAACCTTAATTCCTAACAGGCATTCTCGATACCAATTGGTTGGGCGACAACACTCCACCATGAAAAAGCATCATCTATAAGTGTGCTCGTGCCATAATTGACCTTGTAGTCTATTGTACAGTTGCTAATTACAAACACTCATTATGTCATCTCAAACCACCGGGTCAGGCCAACCGCTCCTTCTGTTCCCTTGAAAAAGCTGGGCTTGCAACTCATAAATTCCTTGTACGAACAACCTCGAACCTCTAGTATAACATTCCTTCCTGTGGCGCCTCCTGCTGGCCTCGCAACATCAGGTCTTCCAACGCCTCTAGCTGGCCCATTTATTTCATTGTCTACTCCATTATTGTTGTTGCGGTTTGTTTCATACTCCGCAATGGCATCAGCAACTCTCTAAGCAACAAGTCGTTCGATAGTAGTTGCACTCCTGGTCTGTCCCTTTAGCGACATGATTCTATCAATATAAGAAAATAAGAGTGAGACGTAGTAAAGACGTGTCCTAAAGGTAGATGTTTTAAGGCGGCATGTTATAAGATAGGTTAAAGCCATATTCAAATTAATTGACGTATTTCTAGGTGATGGGTTACAAGGCGATGTAAGTGTTTCAAAAGTATGGGACGGGTGTTCAAACTCGTCTCTAGAGACAGTTGGTAAAGTAATCAGGGGATTCGATAGACTGTAATGAGTTTTTATGTAAAACGATATTATGTAGTGTCATGAAAAGTTTTAGAGACCATTGTATCACTCACAATGTTAGGATTTGACACACGGTTAAGGTGGTTAAACCTTTTGTACTTTGTGTGTATGATATATTGAGTTAATATGATTAAGTATGCGGAATCTACTTAATCACACTTAGAAGGTTATTATGGTTATGGAAATGGAACAGTTGTGTTTGTTATATGTCAATGAACAATGAAAGATTAACACCAAACGATTCAATATTATTAATGATAATAATACGAGTGATCTTGAGATATCACTAGGGTTACAACCTTGAATCTTAAGTTTCTATGTTCTTGAGAGATATATTTTTCACTATAAGTTTTAACACACACTTGAACACACATATCTCTAGTCTAAGATCTTTCTTTTATATGTTAAGAAAAGATCTTTACAATATTGTTAAGTCTAGTCAAACTACTTGCTAACTTATCTTGAGTGTGTCAGTACATAAGATACAACATGTATCTAAGTACACAACTTGATATTGATCACTTTGCTAAAAGATATTATCTACCGTATATCCTTGACTTTAGTACACAAATATCTTTTTAATACTTATCCAACCAGCAGTTGTATATGTGACAATTATCCACTCAGCAGTATCAACTAGCAGTCCCTTCTTTGTACTACCAGTACCAACATCAGTTAGTACGGTTAGATATAACTTGAGCAGTCCTAAGATATACACCAGCAGTTGGAACTGTTAGAGTATTCTTCACAGCAGTTGGAACTGTTAATACTTGTAATTCTTGATACTTAATCTTCAGAACATTTAATTCCCAACAATCCTCCCCTAAACATGTGAATCCATTTCAACATGTTTCTGAATTAAATTATGGATTGTGAAGATCTTTCAAACACTTCATAGTCAGACCCTTGATCTGAACTTTCTTCTGTTCTGTGAGATTGAATATCTCTCTTAGTAGCTCATCTGCTTTCTGATCTTTGACTTCAACAATATCAATACACTAATCTTTAGTCTTCAAACATTGACCTAAAGATGGTGCAATTTCCTTGGATGGAGGAATTATAAGAGGCAATGGTGCTGTGTATCTTGGATGCTTGTTTCAACAAGTGAAATCATCTATCAGCATGCCTTTGCAAGTGATGAACAAACATGGTAAACTGAAATTAAAACTTTTCTTCGTTTGACCTAGATAGAACTTTCTCCTTTGGAATGTTCTTGTCATTTTCAACCTCCATGTCATCATCTTGTATGCTCTTGTCTTTTCCTCCCTTACATTGGGTTTTTCTTCCTTTCTTGGGCTTTTATTTCCTCCCCTGAAGCAAATAAAATTTTATCCTCCCCTGTTTGGAAGATCTCTCACTATGTACCAAAATATTTCTCTCCATCATCTGAGCTATCCATCATAATATGTTATCAGACAATGTTGTACATGTAGCCATCAATTCCTTAAGAGTTTAATTTGCTGCCCTCGTCACTTCTAGGTGTGTTAACTCCTATGAGAGGTGATTCATGGGGCATTTGACTCATGGTCCATCAATGGATGGTTTTTGTGAGTCTCTTTGAAAATCCTTTTAAGAAACTTTTGCCTTCGCAGTATGTAATTGATTTTATTATGAAAAACCATACTGCTTTCAACCATTTTGAAGGGATTAAGTGTATAACAGACACTTAATCATAATTTCGGTTTAAAGCAACCTCTGGTTGTGTGAGAACCAATGTTTTCAGTTATAAATAACTGCCTGTGTGCAGATAAACTCATTCAAAGAGTTTTCCTGACATGGTTTCCAGCTCATAGTAATTGTTACCTCTAACACAAGTGTTAGATTCACTTTTACTAGCTGTTCTTTCTATCAGATGTCCTTAGACTTGCTCATTATACTTTGAAAGTATAAAATGATAGAAAGAGAGTTGAGTCAGTTACTATCTGACCAACTAAGTCATCAATTCAATGTGAAATATGATAACCAGGTTTCAAGAAAGAAGTTTTAAAGAATTAATTAACTTAGGTGTAAACCTTTGTTAATGAGTTCCCAAACTCAGTCCATCATAAACCTGTTATGAAAGCAACTGGAATCACTTTTCTTCTGCTTCCATTTCACTTGAAATTTCCTTATTGCTCAAAGTTCATACCTGAAATTGTTAGTCCAAAACCAAGAAACAAAATGCATAGCATTTGTCTTATAGCAGTATCAATATATGACCAACAGTATGAACTGTTTAAACAAAATTTGTACTAGCAGTACTAACTGTTCCATTAACAGTATCAATTTACAAAGATATCAGTACAACCTTAACATATATAAAAACCACATAGATTATAAATTTTAAGGATTAAGCATTCCAATACTTGCTACCAAGTACTGAAACCTTCCAACATCAAAAGCTTTTGTTAGTAGATCTGCAAAGTTAAATTCTGAAGCAATTTTAAGAACTTGAATTAATCTTTTCTCATTGCAGTCTCTTATAAAGTGATGTCTAATTTCAATGTGTTTTGTTTTAGAATGTTGTACTGGATTTTTAATAATGCAAATTGTACTACTATTATCAATATGAATAACAGTGTTTAAGAAATTATACCCATAGTCAAGAAGTTGGTTTTGAAGCCATAGAACTTGACCACAGCAACTTGCAGCAGCTACATATTCAGCTTCAGTTGTTGAAGTAGCCATAATTTTCTGCTTCTTACACTGCCATGAGATAAGTCTACACCCAAGGAATTGACATCCTCCAGTTGTTGACTTTCTGTCCAAGCTAGCACCAGCATAATCACTATCCGAAAATGCTACCAAATCAAAAGGTGATTCCCTTGAATACCATAGACCCAACCTAGGTTGACCCTTGAGATATCTAAAAATTCTTTTGACTGTAGTTAAATGAGAAACCTTTGGAGTTACTTGAAATCTTGCACAAGCACAAACAGAGAACATGATATCAGGTCTTTATGATGTAAGATACATCAAAGAACCTATCATAGATCTGTAAGTGTGTACATCCACATTTTCTCCATCTATATCTTTAAGAAGAGGCTTCTCAGAGTCCATTGGTGTGCTTGCTACTTTTGAATCAGCAAATTTGAACTTCCTAAGTATTTCAGCAACATATTTATCTTGACTAATAAATATGCCTTCATGTGACTGTTTAACTTGCAAACCCAAAAAGAATGTAAGTTCCCCCATGGAACTCATCTGAAACTTATCATGCATAAGTTTCTCAAACTCCAAACACATCTCCTTCCTTGTAGATCCAAAGATAATGTCATCCACATACACCTGCACTAACAGAAGATCCTTCTTGTGCTGTTTGATGAAAAGTGTTTGATCAATCTTTCCTCTTTGAAATCCATTTGCTTTTAAATAGGAAGCAAGTGTTTCATACCAAGCTCTTGGTGCCTGATGAAGGCCATATAGAGCTTTAACTACTCTGTACACTCTATCTGGATGTTCTGGATCAATGAAACTAGGAGGTTGTGAGACATAAACCTCTTCTTCAATAGTACCATATAGAAAAGCACTCTTGACATCCATTTGGTAAACTGTTAAGCCTAAAAATGAAGCATAAGCTAAGAAAATCCTAATTGCCTCAATTCTTGCTACTGGAGCAAAAACTTCATCATAGTCTATCCCTTCTTGTTGTGTGTACCCTTGGGCTACTAATCCAGCCTTATTCCTAATCACTATACCCCTTTCATCCCTTTTATTCTTGAAAACCCATCTAGTGCCAATTACCTTTGCACCCTTAGGTAAATCAACTAGCACCCAAACTTTCTGAATCTTGAACTGAAGAAGCTCCTCTTGCATAGCTTCTACCCAGCTTGAATCATCTAAGGCTTTCAGAATGTTCTTTGGTTCATCTTGTGAGAGAAAACATACAAACAAGCAAGAGTTTGAAAACTCATGCTGCTTTGAAGCATAAAGGGCATCAAGAAGCCCTTGTTGGTCTGAAGACATCAGTTGTTGTCTTGTCTTCACACCCGATTGTACATCTCCAATCACATTATCTAGGGAGTGGACTTTGTGAATTCTTGTTTGTGGAGTAGAAGGAACTTGATAATTTGATGCATGATTGTTGAAATCCACCTCATTGTTTGAGAATTCTGCTTCTTTCGTTTCTAAAGGGCCAGCAGTTGAATGCTCTGTCTCAGCAGTACAAACTACTTTTGAACTGCTAACTTGACTGTCTTGTTTCTCAGTTCCATCTTTCTTGTTGTCATCTTCAACACCTTCTTTAGCTTTTCCAGAAGAAGATTCATCAGTTGTTGAAGTTGATTCCACACTTGTACTTATTGGCAACCATACATGATCTTGGTTTGTCTCCTTTTCTAACCTTGCCTTATCTGTTGCTTGTGAACCTGAAAAATCATTAGTTTTTGCAACAACAGGCACATAATTCATTGAATTGGTTAGTGTTTCAAGATCAAATAGCCATTTTGGTCCTTGACCTTCTACATTGGATTTATCTTCTAAAAACTCCACATGTAGATTTTCTTCTACAATCATAGTTCTTGTGTTGTATACTCTAAATGCTTTACTATTAAGAGAATATCCAACAAAGAATCCTTCATCTACTTTGCCATCGAATTTTCCTAAATGGTCTAAGGTATTGAGAATTGTCACATGACATCCAAAAGGTCTAAGAAATCCTATTGCAGGAGTTCTACCTCTAAAAAGTTCATATGATGTCTTATTGTGAGGTTGTACAACTAAAACTCTATTTTGAACATAGCAAGCAGTGCTAACTGCTTCAGCCCAAAAAGTTATAGGTAGCTTAGAATCAGCTAACATAGTTCTAGCAGCTTCTATTAGTGTTCTATTCTTTCTCTCAACAACACCATTCTGTTTTGGTGTTCTAGCAACACTAAATTCTCTCCTAATACCTTTTTGTTTGCAGAAATCATCCATAACTCTATTCTTAAACTCAGTCCCATTATCACATCTAATGACTTTCACTTTCTTGTCTACTTGGTTTTCTATCTGTGTAATGAATGTCTTAAGGATGCTTGTAGTCTCATCCTTAGTAGATAGAAAGAAAACCCATGTAAATCTGGTATAGTCATCAATTATAACAAGACAATATCTCTTATGCATTATACTACATACTGAAACAGGTCCAAATAAGTCCATATGAAGCATAGACAATGATTGATTGATAGAGTTAAAAATCTTGGGCTTACAGGTGGCTTTGTGTTGTTTGCCTTTAAGACAAGCAATGCATGTTTGATCATTTTCAAATCTTTTGTGAGGTAAACCTCTTACCAAACCATTCTTAACAATTTTATTTATGGTTTTGAAATTAATATGACCAAGCCTTCTATGCCATTTCATTGATTCATCCAATGTGGCCTTTGCAACAAGACAAGTTAAATTCTTTTTAGGAACAATATTCTTCATGTCTACACTGTACATGTTGCCCTTTCTAGGAATTTTAAGAAGTACTTGACTTTCATCAGGCATCTTAAAATCAGGAGAAAGTACAAGACATTCAGTCTCACAGAAAAGAACATTGTTCTTTTTATCACACATTTGTGAGACACTAAAAAGATTATAATTTAGCTCTTTTACATAGTACACATCTTCAAAATCTAAATTTCCAGTTTTGATTGTACCTTTACCGGAAATTTTGCCACCAACACCTCCTCCAAAGGTAACATAGCCTCCATCTATTGATTGAAAATCTGAGAGATAAGACTTGTTGCCTGTCATGTGCCTTGAACATCCACTATCTGAGTATCCTTGATCCTCTTGTTTATCATTTGAATGTTCCTGCACAGTAATGAGAAGTATCAGTTTCTTTTAGGGACCCAAGCCATTACTGACTTGGATCTGCCTCTTGCATAAATGTAATTTAATCTTTTAAGGACAGTTGATGCAACATTGGATTTAAGAATCCAACATGCTGAGGTCTTAACAGCATTTGCCCTGTTTTTCCAAGCAGCAGTACTAACTGCTTTCCTAGCAGTTTTAACTGCTGGATTAGCAGTACTAACTGCTGGTTTTGCAGTTGAACCCTTTGGTTTCCAAACTTGTTTTTGGACCACTGCTTTTGATTGAATGGGCCTTGTAACAGTTTTTAGTGCATGTTTTGAAGTTATTTTTGCACTTTTAACTGTTGGTCTTGGGTTAACAGTCTTAAATGGTCTAGCAGTTGAAACTGCTTGCCTAGCAGTAGAGACTGCTGTCGAAACTGCTCTGGGTTTTATACGCTTGGACTTAGAGTAAAAGTGAGTTTGAGGAGTTTGCCTTTTGAAATTCACCCTAGTGTTTTCATACCCAGATACCCGTTTGTTACAGAAAGCTGCAAGATGATCAAAACTACCACATGTGTAACAAGCTTTATTATAAAAGAAAAAGTCATCACCTAATTGGTTAGACTTGAGGCCATTCCAATTTCTTTGGTTACCTCTGGGCTTGCTAGTGGATCTATATTGTTCACAATATTTAACTGGTTGCCTAACATGTTTAATGTTTGAACTAGGCTTAACAGTATCCTTTTTGATCACTTTAGGAACCCTTGTTCCTGCTTTCTTAACTACTTCAGGTTTAGACATAACCTGTTCTTCTTCATCACTATCAGTTGTACAGTCTTCAACAACTATAGCATCTAATTTCTTAACAAAGGACACCTTGTCCTGATAAAGTAAAGTTTTATCTAAACTTTCACTTACTTTTTCTACCTTAAGACTCTCAGTAGTCTTAGAACCATATTCCATTATTGGTTCTTGAAACTCAGGTAAACCTGAATTCCTTAGGTCAATCCCTGGGGGTTTTTGGGATGCCTCTATAAGGAGGTGGGACACTCTTATATCCTAACCCTGACTTAGCTCTATTAATCACTTGACATTCTATTATGTGGTGCACACCTCTAGAAGCATGTTCTAGTGCCTGTGTAGTCAAGTGAATGTTTCCATTTTCCTTTTTGACCCTATCAAAAGCTTCTCTCAAAAGCTTAATTTCAGCATCTCTAAAGAATATGTCCTGTCTTAGGAGAGCTTTGTCATCAAAAAAAGCTAATTCATTTTCCTTATAGTGTGTGATTTGTTTCTCTATAGTCTCTAATCCACACTTATAGTTTATAAAGTTTTGAAAAGTGCTGTTTAGCTCTTTCTTTTGATCATCATATTGTTTGATTAAAACTTGTAGAGCATTAAGAGTAGAACATGTATTTGAACAAGCTTTATGATTTTGTACCTCAGTAGCAGAAAAAGCCATAAGTCCCATCTGAGCAGGAGATTCTTCTTCATCGGCCATGAAGCTCCAATCAAAACCTAAGCCATCAATAGCTACCACAGCCTTTGAATTCGGCTCAGAAACCTCCCTTGTTTTGGATGTGCTTCCAAAACCTTTGTTCTTGCTATCTTGCTGCCTTGGTCTTCTGCACTCTCTTGAGACATGACCCATCAGGTGGCAGTTATAGCACTCTATCCTTGACTTATCAAAATCAGCAGCATCAGTGTTGCTGATTACAAGCTTCTTCCCCGTCTTGTGATAAAACTTCTTGGCTCTCATGCTAAGAAGAGAAATTTGCCATTTTAGATCCATTTCCTTCAGATCATCTTCATGGATCTCTTGGAGGTCTTAATAGGTGAGCATGGACCCATTATTTTGACTTGTAAAAAATGCACAACAAGTCTTTTCATCTAAAATCCCTATGGTACTGCTTGATGAATTAGCAGTACCAACACCATCAACAACTTTCACCCCTTCACTTGATTTTGAGGTACTAGGAGTTGACATAAATGCCATGTTCCCTGTATTAGAACTAGTACCTCCAATCTTCTTCAAATCTTGCTCCACAATCTTGAAGTTGCTATACAAATCTATAAGCTCCATTATATCAAGGTCTGGTTTATTCTTCCAGACAACAACATTCATAGCCCACTCTTCTGGTAGGCTTCTCAAAAATTTTGATTTTAAATCTTCTTGAGGTATTTCAACCCCAAGAATAGCAAGTTGGCTCACAATGTTCTGAAGCCTATTAAACATATGGTCAAGAGATTCATTGTATGTAGAGGATAATTTTTCAAACTGCTGATTGAGTAGTGTCTTGTGGGTTTTCTTGGTGGCTTCATTTCCACCATACCTGGCAATAATAGCTTCAAATAATGACTTGGCATCTTTGAACTTGCTGAAGTTTAGAAGTTGATCATTGGGAATGGTCATCATTAGCATGCTTCTTGCCTTCAAGTCATTTTTCTTCTTTATTCTATCTTCTGCAGATGTTGGCTTTGTCTGCAGAGTTGACACCACTTTTCCGTCCACAGTTGATGTAGTGGTGGTAGGCTGGTAAGAGTCTCCATCTTCAATGATTTCCCAAAGTGCATAATCTTGCACTTGGAAATATTGCTCTATCCTCAGCCTCCACATCTCAAACTCATTCTATTTGAGCATGGGAATCTTCGCAGCAACATTTGTCTGAATAGATTCAACGTCCATTTCTACTTCTTCTTCTAAATCAAATATCAGCCTGGGCTCTGATACCACTTGTTAGGATTCGACACACGGTTAAGGTGGTTAAACCTTTTGTACTTTGTGTGTATGATATATTGAGTTAATATGATTAAGTATGCGGAATCTACTTAATCACACTTAGAAGGTTATTATGGTTATGGAAATGGAACAGTTGTGTTTGTTATATGTCAATGAACAATGAAATATTAACACCAAACGATTCAATATTATTAATGATAATAATACGAGTGATCTTGAGATATCACTAGGGTTACAACCTTGAATCTTAAGTTTCTATGTTCTTGAGAGATATATTTTTCACTATAAGTTTTAACACACACTTGAACACACATATCTCTAGTCTAAGATCTTTCTTTTATATGTTAAGAAAAGATCTTTACAATATTGTTAAGTCTAGTCAAACTACTTGCTAACTTATCTTGAGTGTGTCAGTACATAAGATACAACATGTATCTAAGTACACAACTTGATATTGATCACTTTGCTAAAAGATATTATCTACCGTATATCCTTGATTTTAGTACACAAATATCTTTTTAATACTTATCCAACCAGCAGTTGTATATGTGACAATTATCCACTCAGCAGTATCAACTAGCAGTCCCTTCTTTGTACTACCAGTACCAACATCAGTTAGTACAGTTAGATATAACTTGAGCACTCCTAAGATATACACCAGTAGTTGGAACTGTTAGAGTATTCTTCACAACAGTTGGAACTGTTAATGCTTGAAATTCTTGATACTTAATCTTCAGAACATTTAATTCCCAACAGACCATTGTATCACTCACAATGTCTTGAAAAAGTTTTAAGGACCTTTAAAATGTATGAACATGTATGATAGTTTAGTGACTTGGTGGGCGGGATGCAACGGAATGTTTTTGATGCAATGACTATAGTCTAGGCCTAACAATGCAACCTAGTTCTCTATAGTCGGAGCTCTGATACCAATCTGTAACAACCCCAAAATTCAGTATAGCAGCGGAAGGCAACTGAGGGTGTTACTTCATAGTGTTAGTGCAAATATTACGATATTTAAACTAATCGGTTTCTTCGGTTTTAATAATAACACACATGTAACTTGTAATGCATAACGTAAAATGCACAAGTTACTTGTAAACACAAATCATCAATGCATACTTACATCAACATCTCTCGACATCTCAAGTATTCTTCAACAAATTCGTAAATTTCCATCCCGACGTAAATCACTCAAGGTATGAACAAACAAATCTACTACTTGACTAATGATCAAAGGATTATATTTTTCTCTAAACTTCACATTTTTAATGTGACAAAACATTTTTTCAAAAATACATTTTACAAAATATTTTTGAATTAAAAAGAAAAGTTTTAATTTGAAAAATAAGATTAAAATCACCAACAGCTATTTTTCCACCCAAATCAACTCCAAACTTCCCCAAATAAACCTTCCCCACTAAAAACAAATTTTGGAGCATCTTTGTCTGGGACGGTACCACGGTACCACCAAATTTAGTGGTACCGTCGGGCATTTAGTGGTACCGTGCCCCCTGTAACGGTCAAATCTTCATTGCTTATAAATACCAGTCGATTCCACAGATTTTAGGCATCCTTTTTGACACACAATTTTTTGAGTTCAAATCTCCTATCACATATACTCTCCTTTGATCATGTAGTTAGTTTATCTTTGTTTAAGAGTGATCCAATCATCCATTCAAGTGATCACCTTCATTTCTCTACTAGTGCAAGAGAAGAATACTTCGTATCAAGAAGATGCAAAGTGTTGTGTAAAGTTATAATTAAACAACTTCGTGGATCGTTTAGAGCAAGTGGGATAAACAATAATAATGAATAAGAACATCCGCAGCGGATAAAACAGAACATATTATTATTATTGCTACAAGGTTTTTTCGTCATCATCTCTAAAAACACAAACAGTCCTAATGCTACATGATCAAGTGTAGCAAGGTTACACTCTAACAGGGATCAAAGATCCTTGAGGCGTAAACTAAACACGAACCCTAGGCGTCTACAACAAGACTTAACGCCTAGACACACACACACCCCTTTACTTGGTGTTACATCTCTAACACCTGTATTTAACCTAAACGCCCTATCCTCTTTATATAATAGAGGATTAGGGTTACAAAGACATTTAACATATTACATATTTAGTCCCTTATCTTTGTCTTCAGAAGTCTCCTTCATCTTTCATGTTTTGTCAATATCAACTCAAATATAATTCCTAACAATCTTCCCCTAGTTGATAATGACAAAACCTATCACGAACTTCCCCTGAAGTTATGAAAGATCTCGACTTCCATGCTTCCACCAAGGCTCTACAGGTTGCAATCTTCTGTGTAAATATTCTTCCCCTTTTTGTCATCATCAAGTAGGGGACAAAGGTAAGCAACTTTGATCTTCACAACCACGAACCAGTACCATACTTTCAATCTAGTCTTCTAATGTCTCGAATTTCCCTCCATGAACGAACACCAAAATGCTTTCTTTTACAAATGAACTCATGACAGAAAAATCCCAAATCTTTAGTAAAAATACCAACGATCAATTATAAAAACCTTCACCTCGATGTAGCATATAAATGGTTAATCATTTGAACATTAAGCTCCCCCTGAAACCCATATGTTAACCATTTGTTGAATCTTCAATTTTGTAAGCTTTATGTAATGATGAAGAAAACTAACCATTACCAATTTGATGCTGAAGTAGAATAAACCAACCTTGTGTCTTATGTCATGTACTAAATATGACTTCGAACGTATACTTAACGTATAGGGAGACCGCAATCTCTTGACAATAATCACTGAGCACAATAACGTAACTCCTTCAAGTGTTTGTTAATTCGTAGTCACCACTTGAACGAATGAACAAGTTACCTCCTACAAAAAGGTATGATAAAACACAATCTTGAAAAATTCCACTTCATCGTCAATTAAGCAATAAATAACCTTCTTCGAATCACTTAGAACAAATAAATTCGAGCTTTTAATCCTTTACGAATCGAAAACAAAATCCAATAACCAAATCTCTCGTGTGTGTTTCTTCCCCTGGTGTGTGTGTTTTGGAACCAACCTGTTCCAAATCAATATATATGCTTCCCCGCACTTCTGTAACTTCATGCCACCATTGTTTCCTTGTCAATTTTGCATCAAATCAACCCATGATTAAACATAAGTAAAAAGAATAATGGCATGATCACAGTCCCACTAATGGCATGTACCAATTAAACTGCTTCTAACGCATACAGTATAAAGTAACGTAGGGTGCATCATGATAACCTTACCCTAAAAAAAAATCGCTGTCCCATGTGAGAGTTCAAATGGATATATAGAATGAATCATGCAAATACTTCAAAGGTCACTGACCCATTAACTTGAGGAGAATAAAAGATCAACTGGAGCACCGTCCCATTATCTTCAACTTTGTAAATAAAGTTCATGCAAGCACCGACCATTACAAATGAAAAACCTAATTCTTCCCATGTCACAATAGGAGAAATCCTTGCAACAGTACAAAGAACGGAATAGCAGTATAAAGAAACCCAGCAGTACAAACCCTCATGTGCAAGCCAGCAGGACTATCCTTGGAAGGCAGTACTAAGTCATCTCGTACCATAAACCAGCAGTACTAACTCGAAAACCTAGCCGTATAAACGTGTCACTAGCAGTACTAAGTGAACGTCGGCAGTACAAACTTCTTTCGCAAGCAGTACAAACGAAAGACCAACAGTGTGCAGTTGAATTAAGCATTTATCAATGAATACAAGTAGGACAAACAACCTGGATGCATATTAATATAGCAGTTCAAAAACAATCTGAAAAACCCTCTTGTGCATGTGTTCAACGCATCACTTCCTCTGACTTCGTGTCGTAAGCAACTAAAGCTCATACCAAAGTGCATTACCTGATTGCGAATAAACTTTCTTGAAGATCAGTAATGTTCTTGAACATCAGGACCTTTGTTTACCTGAGTCATGAGCAATAAATACCATTCTAGGGTTTTTAAAAACCCTAAACACCAGCATAAATAAGCCATTGACAGCAATCCAGTAGCAGCACATAATGAATACCCGATCATCATTTCAGATATAATCAAAATAATTAACACGAAACCCTAATAAACCCTAATGAGTAATGAACTTTTAAAACCTAGGGTTTATTTGCTGAATCAAGGCAATCAAGATCTTGTCATAATGCAACAACAATAAAGATTTAAACAAGAAACTTGAAAACCCTAAAAACTTGAAAATTTCAAAATTTTGAAAACCTGTCTGCAGCAGACTTCGATGAGCTATATATTCCAATCCAAAGCTCATATGAAAGATCCCTCCAGCGAAAATCTTCCTTGGTGTAAGGAAAATCTTTAGTAAAAATTTCAGCCCGATCCAACGGTTAACGAAGGAGTTATCAGCATTTGAAAACAGCCCTGCAATGAGTTACAAAAATTGAACCAGTTACGAATTTTTCTTGTTTTCTTCGATCTTCGACAAACCAAACCTTGTTTAATCCCATGATCACGAGCCCCCTTGGCTTTGATACCAATTGTGAAGTTATAATTAAACAACTACGTGGATCATTTAGAGCAAGTGGGATAAACAATAATAATGAATAAGAACATACGCAGCGGATAAAACAAAACATATCATTTTTATTGCTACAAGGTTTCTTCGTCATCATCTCTAACAACTACTAACAACACAAACAGCCCCAATGCTACGTGATCAAGTGTTGCACGATTACACTCTAACAGGGATCAAAGATCCTTGAGGCTTAAACTAAACACGAACCCTAGGCGTCTACAACAAGACTTAACGCCTAGACACACACACCCCTTTACTTGGTGTTACATCTCTAACACTTGTATTTAACCTAAACGCCCTATCCTCTTTATATAATAGAGGATTAGGGTTACAAAGATATTTAACATATTACATATTTAGTCCCTTATCTTTGTCTTTAGAAGTCTCCTTCATCTTTCATGTTTTGTCAATATCAACTCAAATATAATTCCCAGCATTTTGTAGTGTTAGTGTAGTGCACTCGTAAAATTCGTTACGTACTTGTTGTATCTTGATATACATCAAGTAGTTTATCACCTTGTTTAGTTAGTTTGTGTGGATCATTGCGATCTTGTGGAGATCGGGGAGATCTTGTGTAGATCGGGTAGATCGTGAGTAGATCGGGTAGATCGAATGTAGATCATGTGGATCTTGTAGCTTGTGTGATTTGTGAGGATTGGGTAGATCGTGAGTGAGATTGGTACTAGCTAAATTAGTACTCGACATTTAGCTTATTGTCGGAAAATAATGTAAGCGACGCGGTTTATGTGTTTAGGCCTCAAAACACAAGGTTTGTTATGTTGGGCCATAAAACATAACGGGTTCGGTTATACCCGACGAAAAACTCGACATCTAGCTTAGTGTCAGAAAATATTGTAAGCGACGTTGTATGGTTTTCTCCGCCAAGAAGGGAGCTTGTTGATTAGTGAAGTAACTCTCGAGTTGGGTACTCGGGCAGTGGAGTAGGGCGAAGAGGAGCTTCATAACCGAACCACTAAAAATCATCGTGCCTGGTTTGCGCTTTCCTTACTTATCTCTTTACTTTTTATCTTTGCATTTACCATTTTATATTTGTATTGCTTTTATGTTTGTGTGGCTTATTGCTTATATTGTGTGGTAGTTATGTTGTATCTATGTTTGTGTTATGGTAATATGATTCACTTATGTAATTCCACTATCACTATTTATCACAATACTTTTTGTTGACACTTCTCATATTACGTCAAACTTGGTTGGTCATTTGATACAAAAGATTTAAGTTTTTAAATGAAAACGTATTCACCCCCGTCTACGGTTTCCACAATTGGTATCAGAGCCAGGTCGCTCAAATTTTTAAAACAAATGGTTGTCAAAATTGAGTACGATCCATGTATCGAATTACCCATGAAGGTGATAAAATATGAAAAGTATTTAGTTGCTTAATACTTACAAGTCTTGTTGTTAAGTATACTTTGTCATACTAGATTGAATGTTTTCTTAAACAAAAAGAAGAATAGAGTTTATAAGTATCCGGTCATGTCTTTTGAACGAGTCGTAAAGTGATGCGGTTTTGAAAGGATCGTTTGGGACAACTCTTTGTTTTATAGTAAATATATGTTTGTAAATGTTTTTCTTAGTCCTAAACATGGAAATGTTACTAAACATATTCTACATGCTCGGTATCTAGTTTACAAAGTTTTACATCTCTTCGTTACGCCAGAATAAAAATTCAGTCTGAGACAGAACTGTAACAATAATGGATGGTACCACTAAATATAGGACGGTACCGTTATATTTAACAGTACCGTGGGATATTTAAAGGTACCGTGCATGTGTCTGTCTGTATTCAGAATTGGGTCATTTTCATAAATTCGTATAAAATCAACCGTAAGTTCATAGGAGTTGAGCCATCTATTGTTTTAAACGTAATTGAGTCTGTTTTCATTTAAAAATATCTTTATGAATTGTTTCTAAGTTAAATTATATTAGAGTCCTTGATTTGTAACGAAAGATCCTTTTAATTATGCCGTTTGCACAAATTTTTGGCCAAAATGAAAAACGGCGTTTCAACTTTTGATAATTAATGTATTTTCAAAGTAACTTGGTAAAAATCTTTAAAATGGGGAGGAAACAAATTGATTTGAAAGAAAATAAATAAAGTCAAGCTAGGTATACATTGTTATACTTAATACACAAAATGACGATAAGTATTTTTGTGTGTTACGCTAAATGGTTATTTGTTTTTCTTTGTGTCCTAGTAATGTTAGTTAATATTTTTGAGTGCTTATAGTTATCTTTAGTTGAGCTAATTATATCTATAATCACAAGCGTTTTACATGCCTTGTTACTATGTGTTGATTATTAGTTTTCCGGTTTATGCGTCAATAGGACTTAGACTAGACTTCTTGCACTAAGTTGCTTAATTGATTTTGCATTGCATATAGGCATAGACCAGCTTTCTTGCATATGTGTTTTCGACATCTTGCAAGTTGTAAGATGTTTTAGTAACTTTCTTAGGAATGGAAACTAAGTTGGTTGATCATGTGCGTCGAAAGATACTGTCTTACACAATTATTTTCCAAAGGTTTAATTGTAAAAAATATATCACGTCAAAATATTTAACACTTTTATTAAATCCGTGTAACACCCCCGTTTTCGATATACGCAGCGGAATATAAGTTTGGGTTGTTGCTTCAAGTATCACAGTTATGAGAATAGAAAACGACTCAAAAAGAGACGTTTTAAATAAAATTGTTATAATTCATTATTTAAATCAGAGTACATAATATAGGTCCCAGAGGGAATTTTGGAAATACGCTATAAAAGTTACATTATTCAGTTGAATGATAACAAAATGGACACTCTTTTTATAAGAAGAAAGCCCACAGCCACTCCGTGCCAAGTTCAGTCTTTTAATTACCTGAGAGAAACATGCTAAAAAGTCAACACAAAGGTTGAGTGAATCCATAGCGTTTAAAGTTATAATCAGTTTGAACACAAGCTAAATAAAGAGAAATCAGTTATATCACAGTTCGGTATATTGCACTAAACCTCATGACACGCAATGCGTTGACAGTTTCCAGTCTCACTAACATAATAAAAATGAAAGTGGTTTGCCCCCAAGTGAGAGTTTGCCAAAAACTCCTCATAGATTTCAAATATAATGCATTTGTATAACCGGCTACCACAAAGATATCCATCCGACTAGTACAAATGGGTCGTCAGGCCAATAGATCTATTCACTATATTCGCACTCACCCAGCAGGTGACTAATGGTGCATGATATAAGGGACTTTTTAAAATAAATATAAATAGGCAACAGTTAACTTATAGCAATAACAATCAGAAAAATACTTGTGTTCGGTTTAGAAGCATGTATCTCCCCACAAGTTTGGAAAACGTAATAAAAAGTGGGACTACGAACTCACCTTGACAGTCTAGATGGAAATCAAAGTTAAACAGAGTTGATAAACGTCTCCGGTACGCAACCTGGGTTGGTATGTCAAGTTTAAGTAATCGTTTCTGAATAAGTTTTAATATTGGTTTCGAAATGTTCTGGTTGATAGTTAAATGTTTTAAACGAGACAACATGAAATCTCTTCAAAAGTTGGATAAGATTTTATCTTATTGTCCATTTTTATGTTTCCGTTCGTTCGTTATCGAAATTTACGTAAGTTAGTTTTTATTAATTTTTATTATAAATATATTTAAAATATATTAATAACAAAAGTTACGCTTTTTACCCTATAGTTTCATATATTGACAGTTTATACCCCTGAACTTTCATAAAATGACAATTTTTACCCCTCAACTTTGGTCAAATGACAGTTTCTACCCTATAGTTTTGAAATTGACACTTTTTACCCCTGAGTTGCAAGTCGACAGCAATTTAAGTCCTAGTTATAAATCTATTTAGAGTTTTGACAGAAAATACCCTTGAGACTCCCAAGTCGTTACACCCGACGTCCTTATTTTATAAAAATGCGTTATAAGTTACAGGAAAAGGTGATACTTTTTACGACTCTTTTATTAAATTTATTTTCAACTTATTAAGAGCTTATTGACAGCTTATGGACTGGTCATTCGAGCTTATGAGGCTCGAATGAATTAATTAGGTATGCGTTCGAGTGGCAGAAAAAGGGGCAGAAAAGAGACGCCAATATCTTGGCGATTTCTTAACCTTTTTACATCGTTCTTTTTCCTATAGTTAGACAGCTAGGTGGTCTTTGTTTTGACTGAAATCTAGAATTTTGGTGTTCGTTTGAGGTACGAAACAAAGGTCCAAAGGTTGGGGTCTGGGCTGTTTTTGCGACAGGAAGAAAGAAAAGAAAAATGAATCGAATTTTGGTTTTTGAGCTTAGGGACAAATATTGTTAGTATGTTTACAGTATGTTTAACATATTTAAGCTACCTTGACATGTTTTAATGATATCTTGATTTGAAACAAAGAAATATGATGAATTAGGGTGCGTTTGGTTGTGTTCGACAAAGAGAAAAGAAAAGAAAAATAAATAGTTTTTAGTTCTTGGGTTTATGCCATCATTCCTAGTACATGTTAACATTATTATTAGTATTTCTTAATCCATGTTTTAGTGATTTCTTGACTAGTAACAAAGAAAAATAAACAATTTAGGGGTGTTCCTAGTTGGTTCGACAAAAAAAGAAAAAAAGGAAAGAAATATTTATCTATTGACCTAGATTGTTATTAAGGGTTATTTAGTAGTGTTTTTAGAATGTTTAGAGTATATAAAGAGAAATGAAAAAGGGTCAAGACACTTACTTGTATTTATGTTCGATTTTGGAAATATAATGGGGCATTAGGGCCTGTAAACAAAATACCAATGCTTTCTTCCTTCTAGGTTCTCTCAAGGCTCTTTCTTAGCTTATGTTTGAGTGGTTTATCAATAGCAAAGTGAGTGTATGGGCTTTTGGGATTATGTTCGAAAGGGTTGAGAGGAAAAGTTATCATATGTGGCGATATTTATAAGAAATGAGTATTAGGGTTTCTACTTGGTTCTAGGGTTTCATGTTAGATAGGAAGGGAGACAAGGTGATGTGTTCTCACCTCTTGGGCGCCAGATAGCAGGAGGAAGGGAGGTTGATGTGGAAAGTCCCTCTCCATAGAAGTATCCTACAATTCTTGACCTTCTAGAGAAAGAGTGATGTGGAGGGTTTTAGAAAGTGACATATAGGTTACTTGGGGTTTTGAAAAAGAAAGGTTTAGTTGGTTTTGGGTTGCATTCGAACTAGACAAGAAAGAAGTGAAGAGATGTCGTTCGAATGGTGCTTCAATATATGGTACATTAGGTTATGTCGAGTGGTACACTAGGGTTAGGGATGTAGTTAGACTCTAGGGTTGGTTTTAAGTATGTGTTAGTTTAGAAAATAAATTGTAGGGTTTTCTATATATGTATATGTATATCAATTTCGATATAAAACTAAAAGAAATTCGTTTGTGCTTTAAGAAGTAGTACTATAAGCTTAGGAGAGTTGTACTAGGGTTTAGAATATAAGAAAAGTATATTTTTAATGTTTTCTTAAGTTATATTAATTATATGTAATTTTTATTAAGTTTTAAATATACATAGATGAGTTTTTAGAGTTTTATGCATTGAAGGGTTGTACATTAGGTTTAAGGGCTTGTACTAATATTTTTAAATCTAATTAATTTATTTTAAAAATTAATGCATGAGTTTGTTGTACCATATGCTTTAAAATAAGTATTTCCAAGGTTTATATAGTATTTTTATTAATATTTATGTTTTATGCTTAAATGACTTGTACTTTGGTTTAAAGGACTTGTACATACATATTTTATAAAAATATTATTTAGGTTTGTGATTTTATTACATAAAATCATAGTTTTGTGAAATTAGGGTTTTTATCGGGAGTTATAGTGGAATTAGGGTTTCTGTGCTTTAGTGACTTGTACATTACTCAAATAAATTGTATTTTAGTATTTTTAGGGTTTTGTTATTCTTACATGTTGTTATGATAGTTTAGGGTTTCATAGGAACTCTTATTAGATAAGAAACGTTCAATTTTAAACGTACGTTAACGAATTAACGTAAAGTGGCAGATGAGGTATCATAAAGTTTTAGGTCAAAAATGTTTATATTAAATAAGTTAAGGTTGGGTTGCGTGTGAGCACGTTTATCGAGGATGTGAGCTACGTCACATTAGATAATAATTATGATCAGATAATAAATAAATAAATAATTATACGTAGAAAAAGGATAAGTACTCTTTATTTAAAATATGAAAATAGTTTAACACATAGTGGAATTCTTACAGTGATTACATTATCCCCCGTTGAAGGAATCTTATCCCGGGATTCAGTCTGCGTTCGTCGGTGATTTAGGAAAAAGATGTGGGTATTTTGCCCGGATTTGATCTTCTCGTTCCCAGGTAAATTATGGTCCTCTCTTGCAGTTCCATCTAACCTTAACGATGGGAACACGGCTTCGCTTTAGCTGTTTGATTTCTCTGTCCATGATTTCCACAGGTTCTTCCACAAAATTGAGCTTGTCATTGAGACGAATCTCTTTCATGGGAATCACAAGTGTTTCATCTGATAGACATTTCTTCAGATTAGAGACGTGGAAGATAGGATGTATTTTACTGAGCTCTACAGGAAGTTCAAATCTATACACTACCGGACCGATTCTTTCTAGAATCTTAAATGGTCTAATGTATCTAGGATTCAACTTTCCCCGCTTTCCGAATTTGACCATGCCTTTCCATGGTGACACTTTTAACATTACTCTATCTCCAACTTCAAATTCCATAGGCTTCCGCCTTATATCCGCGTAGCTCTTCTGCCTATCTCGTGCGGCTTGTAGATGTTGTCGGATTTGCACTATTTTATCAGTGGTTTCTTGAATTATTTCTGGTCCGGTAAGTTGGGATTCTCCGACTTCTGCCTAGCAAACAGGTGATCGGCACTTTCGTCCATAAAGTGCTTCAAACGGTGCTGCTTTGATGCTGGCATGGTAACTATTGTTGTATGAGAATTCTGCTAAAGGCAGATGCTTATCCCATGCTTTACCAAAATCTATTACGCATGCCCTGAGCATATCTTCCAACGTTTGAATAGTTCTCTCGCTCTGTCCGTCGGTTTGTGGATGATAAGCAGTGCTCATATCCAAGTTAGTACCTAAAGATTTCTGAAGCTTTTCCCAAAATCGAGACGTGAAACGAGAATCACGATCTGAGATAATGGAAATTGGTACTCCATGTCGTGAGACTATCTCCTTCAGATATAATTGAGCTAAATCCACTACTTCATCAGTTTCCTTGATTGGCAAAAAGTGAGCTGATTTCGTAAGACGATCAACGATGACCCAAATAGTGTTATACCCGCTTGACGTCCTAGGTAATTTGGTGATGAAATCCATAGTCGTCCTTTCCCATTTCCATTCAGGAATCTCTGGTTGTGTCAATAAGCCAGATGGCCTTTGATGTTCAGCTTTAACTCGTGCACATGTCAAACATTTACTGACATACTCAGCGATGTCAGCTTTCATGTTTGGCCACCAGTAAAGCTTTTTGAGATCCTGGTACATCTTTTCAGATCCTGGGTGGATAGAATACTTGGACTTATGTGATTCATGCATAATCACATTTCTTAAGTCACCAAAGAGCGGTAACCAGCTCCGGTTCTTTATACAACGAGTCCCATCAGGACGGAGTTCAAACGCCTTGTCCATAACCCTTAAATTCTCAGCCTGAATATTTTCTTCCTTTACTGCTTCAGTTTGTGCATTGAGAATTTGGGATGGCATGTCTAAATTAATGGTCATGACTAAAGCTCTGACTCAAAGAGGCTTAATTCGTTCCTTTCTGCTTAAAGCATCTTCTACAACATTTGCTTTTCCAGGGTGGTAACGAATTTCACAGTCGTAGTCACTTAGCAACTCTAACCATTGACGTTGTCTCATATTTAATTCTTACTGGTCGAGAATATGTTGAAGGCTCTTGTGATCTGTGAACACGACGCACTTTGTGCCGTACAGATAATGTCTCCAGATTTTAAGAGCAAATACAACTGCTCCTAGCTCAAGATCATGAGTCGTGTAATTCTCCTCATGAGGCTTGAGTTGTCGGGAGGCATAAGCAATAACTTTATTTCTTTACATCAACACCGCGCCTAAACCCTGGTGTGACGCGTCGCAGTAAACAACGAAATCATCACTTCCTTCTGGTAAAGCTAGAATTGGAGCTTCGCATAACTTTTGCTTTAACAGCTGGGAAGCTTTTTCTTGATCTTCTCCCCAAAACGCACTTCTTGTTCTTCTGAGTCAATTCCGTTAAAGATTTGGCAATCTTCAAAAATCCCTCAATGAATCTCCGATAATAGTCAGCAAGTCCTAAAAATTGACGCACCTCCGTGGGAGTCGTAGGTGTCGGCCAATTTTTGACTGCTTCTATTTTGGAAGGATCCACGTGAATACCATGACGATCAATCACGTGTCCAAGAAACTGCCCAGTGTGAATCCAGAAATCACACTTGGAAAATTTGGCGTACAGCTGCTCTTTCTTGAGCAATTCCAAAATAATCTTTAAATGCTCCGCATGTTCTTCTTTGCTCCGAGAATAAATAAGAATATCATCAATGAACATGATCACGAATTTTTCCAAATAGGGCTTGCACACACGATTCATGAGATCCATGAACACAGCTGGTGCATTGGTTAACCCAAATGGCATCACTTGAAATTCGTAGTGACCGTATCTCGTTCGGAAAGCTGTTTTAGGAATATTTCTTCCCTAACACGCAGCTAATGATAACCTGATCTTAAATCGATTTTTGAGTAAATGCTCGATCCTTACAGTTGGTCGAACAAATCATCGATCCTTGGCAATGGATATCGATTTTTCACCGTAAGTTTATTCAACTCCCGGTAATCGATACACATCCTAAGAGATCCGTCCTTCTTTTTGACGAATAGGACAGGTGCTCCCCAAGGCGATGAGCTTGGTCGAATAAAACCTTTATCCAATAATTCTTGCAGTTGATTGGATAGTTCTTGCATCTCCAATGGCGCTAAACGGTAGGGTGCTCGTGCTACTGGCGCTGCTCCCAGCACCAAGTCGATCTGAAACTCTACCTGACGAACAGGTGGTAGTCCAGGTAACTCTTCAAGAAAAACTTCCGAAAAATCTCGTACTACAGGCACATCTTCCAGTCGTTTTTCATCCGTCTTTTTCTCAGTTATATGAGCTAAAAACGCTTGACATCCTCTATTGATGTACTTCATGGTTTTGATGCAGGATATTATGCTTAGTCTAGTTTTGATTTGATTACCCTGAATAATAAAAGTCTCACACTACTAGAAAAGCAGCTATTCTTGACTCCAAATGCGAGTCAAGAAGAGGCCTTATGACGCGCAAATGTGAGTCAAGGATGGACCCGTCATAAAGCTTCATGACTCGCATTTGTGCGTCATCCCTCTATGGCGCGCACTTATGACCCACGTTTTATGACTCTCCTTTTTGCGTGTCATAACCTAATTTTTTTTTTAAAAATTAATTTTTTTCAGTTCCTAATTTTCTATTAAATGACAATTAAAAACCTGAAAGCTAATACAAAATAACACCAGATGGTGCCGCCGCTTAGATAAGTTGCATGCCTATACGGCATATATTAACAATAATAAGAACCTGAAGATTAAACCATAAACACAAATCATAACAAAATAAAAACAACTCAGAATAACAACCCAAGTATAGTAAAACAAGATTGTCAAAATTAACAGCATAATCGTCTTGCAAGTTTTCGCGACCACAGCCTAACAATAGAACAAAACACAGTACCTCCAGCACGCTAAAGAAAAAACATTATAGAAAATATGACAACGGATAGAAAGAGGACCAATGATCAAACACACACTGGGGGAAAGCGTGGCTGCCTGAGATGCAGGTTCCAATGGGTCTGCTGACATCATGTCCCAATGATCAAACACACACTGGGGGAAAGCTTGACCAGAGGTGGAAGCTCTCAAAGCACCAGAAAAACCAAAGGATTCCACGACAGGAAGATATGCCTTGATGTTGTACAATGGAGTACCGGGCCTCTGCATCTCCTCAAACACGTGTCCACGCCTTTGTTTCTTTCCCATCCAGATGATGGTTCTTTGCACACTCTTCACATACGGATATCAACTGCCTGATGCCTGACAACACCAGCAGACCCAATTCTGGTTGCATCTTCTCTTGGTCCACTGCCATGTGACAAAAACATTAATCATCTCTTAAGCATCCATCTTAAACAAAACTATATAATAATATAACATCCTTTAGCAGTTTACCTGTTGATGACGGCATCAACTATGATCTGGATTGGGTTGGCATCGGTGAACGGATGGATGATCTCCATGGCATGCTTGATAATGCGAACAGCCATCTGTTTCTTACCATTGTTTCTCCCGTGCATCATAAGGGAGTTGGTCAAACGCTACACAATTAGGCACTGAGACTTCTTGAATCTCTTGGCTTGATACCTCCCAGCTGAATGAGGCATGAACTTTGGGTGTTTTGCAGCGGTAGCAGTGATATAGTCCTCCACGGATAGATCAGGAACCTGTTAAACAAAACCAAAACCTGATATAGTCCTCCACGCATAGCATAGAAGAATGAGACAGTTTCCTGAGATTCTAATGGAGAAAAACAGTTTAAAACTCTTCTTCTATACAACTACCTTTAGCAGCTTAATCGCTAAATCACACCACCACAACATTTTCTTACGAAAGTATGAAAGAAAGCTATTTCTATATGTACTGCAAACTCTCCCTCACATATACATACTATCGATCGCATTTAAGTTATCAAACCCGCCCAATTCTAAGATCGATGACAACCAATCACAAGCTTCTTGACTCGCATTTGGAGTCAACAAAAGCCACAAAAAGCGAGCTTATGAAACATAAGCCCAAAACCAAATAAGCCATAAGCCGGCCATATAAGCGAAACAGACACCCCCTGAGTCTCCTCATTCCAAAAGATATACACTATTAAAAATGATTTTTAACACAAATTTATCAATGATTAGTTCTCCTAGCACAAGAGTCAAGAACTACCCGATTATCCAAACTTTATCTTAACCTTTACCATCACAAATAAAACGTTAGTTACACAAGTACACAACTACTCAAAGCAGAATATATCAATTTTGTTTTCAGCTCCACGCCCAAAGATATATACCAACTACAAAATTTTCATAAACATATAACCATAGGGGGAGCCATGTATTAGTGAGGGGGTGCACATGAACCCAGTCATCAAGTAAAATAATTTAAAGTTTAGTGTAACTTTGGTTTTGAACCCACTAAAGTCGTACTAAAATGTTACGTATTTTAGTCCCGAACCCACTCAAAAGGATTTCTGGCTCCGCCATTATAACTAACAGGGTGCATGTGTAAGCTTATCCTGTTGAGCTTATAAACTACATAAGCTAAAGTAAATAAGCTCATAAGCCCAAAAATTTAGCTTATGAGCTCATCAAATTTTTAATTAGCTCATAGGGCCATCAAATAAGCTTAGACAACACTTGCACCAAAATCTAACCTTTTCAAGCAGAAATAGCTTTAAAATGTGAACTTCAAAACAAACAACAATCATAAACCCGCGAAATAAGCTAACCCAAATACCCCCTTTAACAAAACTATCCAGAAACCGATTATCGCAACTAATCGAAACATATGTAATTACTTTTAAAATCATTATAATTACCTGTAAATACAATATAATTACCTATTTCCCCAAAATCGAGTATTATCTGTTATTTCCCCATGATGGTGGCGCCGATGATGTTGGTGGCCGGTGATGAAAAACCCATATCTGAAGAAAAAATAATAATAATAGAAAAACAAATCACGAAATATAAAGATAGTAGGGAAAATAAATATGAGATGGTGGCACCGATGGTGTTGGTGGCCGGAGAAGGAGGCACCGATGGTGTTGGTGGCCGGTGATGAAAACCCCAAATCTGAAAAACAAAAATAAATAAAATTAAAAGAAAAAAATCAAGAAATATAAAGATAGTAGGGAATAACTACCTCAGATGGTAGCACCGATGGTGTTGGTGGCCGAAAAAGGAGGCGGCGATTGTATTTGTACCGAAGATAGATAGAGAGGGCGGCGGGTTTGGATAGAGAGCAGGAGGGGTTGCAGAGAGTTTTTTGGTGTGTGTGTTGGTTGGGTGTGTGTGTGTTATATTTTTAGGGTTAGGCTTATGTGAGGTAAATAATTGATCAATGGAGGGAGAATCTGATTTTTTGGGAAATTTATTTTTGAGAGCGGGAAGTGTTTTGGCCAAAAGAAAACGATGAAGCAGATGGTAAAAAAAACATAGATGACCCCTATTTATGACGAAGCAAAACGAGCGTCATCTAGCAGGCTAAATTTTAACTGATTATGACCCTATGTTATGACGCTTCTGAAAACGAGTCATCCCCAATAAAAAATTTACTCGTTATGACTCTTATTTTATGACTTTGCTATTTGCGCGTCATCTTGTAGCGTGCGGCATAAAATGCGAGTCAAGGATAGACCTTTTTCTAGTAGTGTCACCCTCAAAAGGGATGTGAACCACTTTCTCGTCGCATAAAATCTTTGCATGGTATTTGGATAGCCAATCCATACCAATGATTACGTCGAAGCTACCGAGTTCGATGGGCATGAGGTCGATGTTGAAAGGTTGATTTAATAGGGTTAAGGTACAACCTCGGATTATAGAGTTAGTGCCTACTAATTTTCCATTAGCTAGTTCGATTTCATATGTATTGTTTAAGGCAGTGGGGGTAAGTTTAAGTAAAGTAGCGAAAGTAAGAGATATAAAGCTTTTATCGGCTCCAGTGTTAAATAATACTCTAGCTAGATGTTGGTTAAGAGGAAACGTACCCGTGACTACATCCGGGTTCTGCTGCGCATTACCATCTCCTAACACTTATACTCGTCCGCGGGCACCATTGTTCGGGTTAGCATTCAGCTTCGAAAACTGGTTCCTATAATTCCCTTTCTCACCACATCCGTGGCATGTCACGATCACTGGCTGCAGATTTGCTCCCGTTGCCTTATAGTCTTTGGTCTGATGTCCGACCTTCTGACACTTCATGCACTTAACAGTGCATGGACCGTAGTGGTGCAACAAGCATCGATTGCATGACAGCTTCGTTCCGACATAACCAACCTTCTCAGCAGGAGTGGCAGTATAGGCTTTGGCAGTTTCCTGTCGACGGTTTTGCTGGTGAGGGTATTGGTTACGGTTTTGGTGATAATTGTTTTGATTGTGACGGTTGTTGTTATGGTAGTTGTGGTTGTTGAGACGGTTGTCGTAGTGATGGATATTTCTTCTATCATCAAACTTTCGTTTGTGATCACTATTTCCCTGAGTAGAATTGCGCTTGATTTCCCGATCTATCAGCTTCTGGGCTATGGATATTGCTTCTTCTAGCGACTGAGGCTTTGAAGTAGTAACATTTCCCTTGATGCTTTGAGGTAATCCTTCTGTATATTTCTCCAACACCTTTTCCAGATCAGGCACAATAGTTGGACATAGGAGAGCAAGCTCCTGGAACCTTCTATTGTATGCCTTGAGATTCATTCCTTTCACCACTAGTTGGTGAAATTCATCTTCCAACTTTTTGATTTCGGTACGGGGACAATACTTTTTCAGCATTTTCTTTTTAAGATCATCCCAAGTGAGTTGATGAGCTGCTTCCACACCCATGGTTTGGGAAGTAGCAGACCACCAAGACAGGGCATCATCTAATAAAGTCCCTGTAGCAAAAGCAACTTTGCAGTCATCGGTACGCCCGCTCCTTACAAAGACTACTTCCGCATGTTCAAACAAACGAGCTAATTCAGTAGCTCTTTCTGTTCCCTTAAAGAAAGTTGGTTGACAGTTTATGAAGTCTTTATAAGTGCACTTGAGAGCATTTGCTGGCTCGCTTTCTCCATTGGGTCTACTAGTGCTTCCAGTACGAGCCAATTCCACTGCTTGAGTCTCAAGTGCTGCAGCAACACTGTCTGCAACAAGTTTTCGAATAGCAGCTTGGGACATGGCTGGTTCTGGGGATTTGCGAGACATATTTCTATTAACATCACAAGAAAACACATGTTTAGATCTTTGCATAGTGACCATTAACAATGGTAAAACCCATGATAAGGTCACAGCATGTCCAAATATCATACATGTATATAAAATGATTGGCACTGGTCCATATCAATTTATATCATACACAACAAAACATCACAACCACATATAGTCATAAATACTTGCTAATTTGTTATACATATAACAAAATTAATACAAGCGTCGTATTTATGCCACATATCCTGTAGCTAAGTACAAAAGTTTGTCTGATATAAACTACATACTAGTGCTACGTCTATACCATAGATCCCAAAACTGAGACGTAGTACAAAAGATAATATATAACGATCTGATCTACTGACTACCAGAAGTTCCCTTAAGTCGATTATCGAGTTCGACTATCATGCTAACGAGAACCTGCATGTACTCCTGGTATTGAGTCTGCATCTCTGTCACTGTTGTCTCTAAAACTGCAATCTGTTCTGAGCTGTTGCCAATTCTTCATTTCTCTTGATCATTTCTTCTATTAACTTCACTCGTTGTCATAAATAAAAGGTATTTCTTGTCTGACCTGCTCGTAAAGTTTCTCGGACTCCTCACGATTCTCATCTATCTTCTGTTGTATAGTTTTTTGACCCGTCATCAGATCTTCTACTCTATACTAGATACCTTCAATCCGTTCTAATGGTAATTCGTCCAGATCACCCAAAGCAGTCTCAATCTGCTCCTCTTGCCGCTCTAGTCGCGTTAGGAGGGTGGAGACGGTCGGTTGTCGTTCTTGCGCTGCTTGCGAACTTTCTCCCACCTCAAATACTCGTGGCGGAGTAGAGATGTCGAAGCAGGTGATTGAGGTAGAGCACTATATCGGGCATGATAGCTCTGATCTCATCACTAAGCTCATACGGAACAGAGGGTGGAGTGAAGCTGGTAGATGATAGGAGTGGAGGTGAGGATGTCGGTGGTACATAAGTGGGTAACATATAAGGATGTGGTAGTAGTGATGAGGACGGAGGCACAAGAATAGTTCTGATTCTTTCCGTTCTTCGGAGTCTCTCTGCAGAAACTGGGGGTATCTCTGTAACCGAAGGGGAATCTGGTTCGGATGACTCTCCATCTGCAAAATGTACGAGCTCTCTCTCTGGCCTGCATATAAGGATCATCAGGGAATGGTGCGACATCAGGCATCAAAGTTGATGGGAACACGTCTTAGATCATTGAATTATCGATCATATTGTGTAATAGGTTGCTTAGGCCTTTAGGTTAGTTTTATTCTACAGCCTGTGTAGAAGGCCATGGGCTGTGGGCTTTTATTATTTTCCTACATAGGCTGCGCCCCATCTTTATTTATTTTCTATTTAGGGCTAAGCCTATCACATGTTAAACACTATATATACCCCTCCCATTGAAGGAAAGGGGTGTTGGTTAATATTATTCAATTTGAATATATGTGTGTGATTTGATCTAAAAAGGGTGAACAACAAGTGGTATCAGAGCTCAACTCATAATTGACCCTCGAATTGACTATAACTAAAGTCAGTAGTCGAAAAGACATGTCCGGGACGGGTAATAATTTCAAGCCAGTTTATCTGGTGATGTAAGCGTGTCTCGCAAAGGACGTGTCTGAGTAGAATGTACCAGATTTCGAGCGATTTTCTTTGAATCTGATCTGGACGGGTAATAATTTCAAGCTAGTTTAACTAGTTGATGTAAGCGTGTCTCGCAACGATCAGGTTCATTGAAAATCAATCAATTCAAAAGTGCTAACTCTACCCACATGTGCAAATTTACCTTAACTACTTATGAGCACATGTTAAGGGGGAGTATTTCTGAAAATAACAAAACTCTCAAAGTATTTACAAAATATGTTTTTACAATCATAAGCCCTTTGAGAGATTTTCAAAAGGTTTGGTTTATGGCGATAATAGAATAGTCATGGAGTAATAAGGTGACTAAGGTTAGGAATAACCGTCCTATGATCCGCCAGAGCCGGAGGGATCTATCCAAGGACAATCCCAATAGTGTAGAACTAGAAAGTCCTAGGTATCATGAAAAAAAGGAATAATGAAATGAAAGGAGAAAGTAGGGGTTGAAGAATTAAAAAGAAAAGTAAAGAAAAGGGTGAAAAGAAATAGCCCTCCAAATTGTTCAACCTTAGGGCAGAAACCGGGTTCAATACATATGCTACTGGTTGTTACTAAGGTAACACCGGTATTGAAGTTTAAGACGTCATGGACCCAGTGACGCACTTCACTAAACCTTCTAGCCACTCAGGTGTCTCTCAAAAGACACTTGTTTCATTTCACACGGAGATCCCTACATAATCTATCAATCTCTCACTCCGAGATGTATTGATATTAAAAGGAGGCACTCTGCTCCACGCCTCCGACGACCAAACAAATATGCACTAATCGAGTCTAGAGCCAAGAGATACAACAAAAGATCTATAGGAACACTTAACATTACACTGGTTGTTCTACATTAATGGACGCCATTTGTAAAATTAAGAAAAGTCCTACGCAGATCCTAGCAATCTGCTGAGAACATTCATGAGAGAAACAACATAAGTGATTCTCAGTGATTGAATGGAAATCCTGCCAGGGTCAACATAAAACAGCCCTGACAGCAGGTCACTTCGGTAACTCCTTGTGGGTTACGCTTTGTGTTAGTTCCAAAACGGTCTACAGTCGTGGGGTGATTTCCAGCGACTCACTGAATCATGGGTGCACTTCGGTGTGTCTGTGTAAACCCTTTCGGGGGTATCCGATTCAGAACGGCCTGGTTAGGATTAGAGAAGTCTTCACACTATGTTGTTGACGAACTCGAAGTCCAAACCTGTAAGTACCGGATGATTTATTGCTAACTGTTTACCTGCAGCAAATCATGGAGTTCCACTACCATTCCATCAAGCTCATATCCTGAAGATACGTTCTCACTAAGACTTAGAGATAACAAAAGTTCAAAGATGTTAAAGAAAAGTAAAAGTTCAAGCTCTACAACCTTTCACAAGTCAAAGATTGAAGAAGTGAGAACCAGTTGAAGAACAAATGTCAAAAGACATATGAGCATGGTGGAAAAGACGTAAAGACACCAGAATTGAAGACCATTGGAGGACGGCAGATCATTATCTTACCATATCACATATTCAAGAACGAAGAACAAAGATCCTGATGAGGTCGAAGCCAATGAAGCAAAGATGACGTCAAGCAACCTCGATGATCAATACTTAGGGGGAGATTGTTGGGAACACGTCTTAGATCATTGAAGTATCGATCATATTGTGTAATAGTTTGCTTAGGCCTTTAGGTTAGTTTTATTCTACAGCCTGTGTAGAAGGCCCACAGGCTGTGGGCTTTTATTATTTTCCTATATGGGCTGCGCCCCATCTTTATTTATTTTCTATTTAGGACAAGCTCGTTACATGTTAAACACTATATATACCCCTCCCATTGAAGGAAAGGGGTGTTGGTTAATATTATTCACTTTGAATATATGTGTGTGATTTGATCTAAAATGGGTGAACAACAAGTGGTATCAGAGCTCGACTTAGAATTGACCCTCGAATTGACGATAGCTAAAGTCAATAGTCGAAAAGCATGTCCGAGACGGGTAATAATTTCAAGCAGTTTATCGGGTGATGTAAGCGTGTCTCGCAAAGGACGTGTCTGAGTAGAATGTACCGATTTCGAGTGATTTTCTTTGAATCTGATCTGGACGGGTAATAATTTTAAGCTAGTTTAACTAGTGATGTAAGCGTGTCTCGCAACGATCAGGTTCATTGAAAATCAATCAATTCAAAAGTGCTAACTCTACCCGACATGTGCAAATTTACCTTAACTACTTATGAGCACATGTTAAGGGGGAGTATTTCTGAAAATAACAAAACACTCAAATTATTTACAAAATATGTTTTTACAATCATAAGCACTTTGAGAGATTTTCAAAAGGTTTGGTTTATGGCGATAATAGGATAGTCATGGAGTAATAAGGTGACTAAGGGTTAGGAATAACCGTCCTATGATCCGCCAGAGCCGGAGGGATCTATCCAAGACAATCCAATAGTGTAGAACTAGAAAGTCCTAGGTATCTTGAAAAAAGGAATAATGAAATGAAAGAAGAAAGAAGGGGTTGAAGAATTAAAAAGAAAAGTAAAGAAAAGGGTGAAAAGAAATAGTCCTCCAAATTGTTCAACCTTAGGGCAGAAACCGAGTTCAATACATATGCTACTGGTTGTTAATAAGGTAACACTGGTATTAAAGTTTAAGACGTCATGGACCCAGTGATGCACTTCACTAAACCTTCTAGCCACTCAGGTGTCTCTCAAAAGAACACTTGTTTCATTTCACACGGAGATCCCTACATAATCTATCAATCTCTCACTCCGAGATGTATTGATATTGAAAAGGAGGTCACTCTGCTCCACGCCTCGACGACCAAACAAATATGCACTAATCGAGTCTAGAGCCAAGAGATACAACAAAAGATCTCATAGGAACACTTAACATTACACTGGTTGTTCTACATTAATGGACGCCAGTTGTAAAATTAAGAAGAGTCCTACGCAGATCCTAGCAATCTGCCGAGAACATTCATGAGGGAAACAACATAAGTGATTCTCATGATTGAATGGATAATCCTGCCAGGGTCAACATAAAACAGCCCTGACAGCAGGTCACTTCGGTAACTCCTTGTGGGTTACGCTTAGTGTTATTTCCAAAATGGTCTACAGTCGTGGGGTGATTTCCAGCACTCACTGAATCGTGGGTGCACTTTCGGTGTGTCTGTGTAAACCCTTTCGGGGGTATCCGATTCAGAACGGCCTGGGTTAGGATTAGAGAAATCTTCACACTATGCTGTTGACGATCTCGAAGTCCAAACCTGTAAGTACCGGATGATTTATTGCTAACTGTTTACCTGCAGCAAATCATGGAGTTCCACTACCATTCCATCAAGCTCATATCCTGAAGATACGTTCTCACTAAGACTTAGAGATAACAAAAGTTCAAAGATGTTAAAGAAAAGTCAAAGTTCAAGCTCTACAACCTTTCACAAGTCAAAGATTGAAGAAGTGAGAACCAGTTGAAGAACAAATGTCAAAAGACATATGAGCATGGTGGAAAATACGTAAAGACACCAGAATTGAAGACCATTGGAGGACGGCAGATCATTATCTTACCATATCACATATTCAAGAACGAAGAACAAAGATCCAGATGACGTCGAAGCCAATGAAGCAAAGATGACGTCAAGCAACCCGATGATCAATACTTAGGGGGAGATTGTTGGGAACAGATCATTGAAGTATCGATCATATTGTGTAATAGGTTGCTTAGGCCTTTAGGTTAGTTTTATTCTACAGCCTGTGTAGAAGGCCCACAGGCTGTGGGCTTTTATTATTTTCCTATATGGGCTGTGTGCCATCTTTAGTTATTTTCTATTTAGGGCCAAGCCCATTACATGTTAAACACTATATATACCCCTCCCATTGAAGGAAAGGGGTGTTAGTTAATATTATTCACTTTGAATATATGTGTGTGATTTGATCTAAAAAGGGTGAACAACAAAAGTATCCTCGGAAGGCTCTTCGGAAGGATCTGACTCTGAATCATGCCCAAATGCTGCAGAGATCTCCGGTACCACGGAAACATCTTATGATAGATTTGACCTGTCGCTCGTCTAGGTACGGTCGTGATGTCCGGTACAGTCGTGTTATTTTCAATATCCGAGTCCGACATAAGAGTGATAGAATAAGGAGGGGAAGTCATAGCTCTGTAACCACCCGGTAATTATGAATATTCCACTATATAACTAAATAATTAACAATAAATCATGTATAAATAATGTTTTAGTAGCATCGTGGCACGGAGGACTTTGGTTTAGTTTGTGAAAATTGGTTATAGTTCAATGTTTGAAAACAATTGGTTCTCAATAACCATGAGCTCTGATACCAATCTGTAACACCCCCGTTTTCGATATACGCAGCGGAATATAAGTTTGGGGTGTTACTTCAAGTATCACAGTCATGAGAATAGAAAACGACTCAAAAAGAGACGTTTTAAATAAAATTGTTATCATTCATTATTTAAATCAGAGTACATAATATTGGTCCCAGAGGGAAGTTCGGAAATACGTTATAAAAGTTACATTATTCAGTTGAATGATAACAAAATGGACACTCTTTTTATAAGAAGAATGTCCACAGCCACTCCGTGCCAAGTTCAGTCTTTTAATTACTTGAGATAAACATGCTAAAAAGTCAACACAAAGGTTGAGTGAATCCATAGCGTTTAAAGTTATAATCAGTTTGAACACAAGCTAAATAAAGAGAAATCAGTTATATCACAGTTTGATATATTGCACTAAACTTCATGACACGCAATGCGTTGACAGTTTCCAGTCTCGCTAACATAATAAAAATGAAAGTGGTTTGCCCCCAAGTGAGAGTTTGCCAAAAACTCCTCATAGATTTCAAATATAATGCATTTGTATAACCGGCTACCACAAAGATATCCATCCGACTAGTACAAATGGGTCGTCAGGCCAATAGATCTATTCACTATATTCGCGCTCACCCCGCAGGTGACTAATGGTGCATGATATAAGGGACTTTTTAAAATAAATATAAAAAGGCAACAGTTAACTTAGTGCAATAACAATCAGAAAAATACTTGTGTTCGGTTTAGAAGCATGGATCTTCCCACAAGTTTGGAAAACGTAATAAAAAGTGGGACTACGAACTCACCTTCACAGTCTGGATGGAAAACAAAGTTAAACAGAGTTGATAAACGTCTCCGGTATGCAACCTGGGTTGGTATGTCAAGTTTCAGTAATTGTTTATGAATAAGTTTTAATATTGGTTTCGAAATGCTCTGGTTGATAGTTAAATGTTTAAACGAGAAACATGAAGTCTCTTCAAAAGTTGGATAAGATTTTATCTTATTGTTCATTTTTATGTTTCCGTTCTTTCGTTATCGAGATATACGTAAGTTAGTTTTTATTAATTTTTATTATAAATATATTTAAAATATATTAATAACAAAAGTTACGCTTTTTACCCTATAGTTTCATATATTGACAGTTTATACCCCTGAACTTTCATAAAATGACAATTTTTACCCCTTAACTTTGGTCAAATGACAGTTTCTACCCTATAGTTTTGAAATTGACACTTTTTACCCCTGAGTTGCAAGTCGACAGCAATTTAAGTCCTAGTTATAAATCTATTTAGAGTTTTGACAGAAGATACCCTTGAGACTCCCAAGTCGTTACACCCGACGTCCTTATTTTATAAAAATGCGTTATAAGTTACGGGAAAAGGCGATACTTTTTACGACTCTTTTATAAACTTTATTTTCAACTTATTAAGAGTTTATTGACAGCTTATGGGCTGGTCATTCGAGCTTATGAGGCTCGAATGAATTAATTAGGAATGCGTTTGAGTGGCAGAAAAAGGGGCAGAAAAGAGACGCCAATATCTTGGCGATTTCTTAACCTTTTTACATCGTTCTTTTTCCTATAGTTAGACAGCTAGGTGGTCTTTGTTTTGACAGAAATCTAGAATTTTGGTGGTCGTTTGAGGTACGAAACAAAGGTCCAAAGGTTGGGGTCTGGGCTGTTTTTGCGACAGGAAGAAAGAAAAGAAAAATGAATCGAATTTTGGTTTTTGAGCTTAGGGACAAATATTGTTAGTATGTTTACAGTATGTTTAACATATTTAAGCTACCTTGACATGTTTTAATGATATCTTGATTTGAAACAAAGAAATATGATGAATTAGGGTGCGTTTGGTTGTGTTCGACAAAGAGAAAAGAAAAGAAAAATAAATAGTTTTTAGTTCTTGGGTTTATGCCATCATTCCTAGTACATGTTAACATTATTATTATTAGTATTTCTTAATCCATGTTTTAGTGATTTCTTGACTAGTAACAAAGAAAAATAAACAATTTAGGGGTGTTCCTAGTTGGTTCGACAAAAAAAAAAAAAGGGAAAGAAATATTTATCTATTGACCTAGATTGTTATTAAGGGTTATTTAGTAGTGTTTTTAGAATGTTTAGAGTATATAAAGAGAAATGAAAAAGGGTCAGGACACTTACTTGTATTTATGTTCGATTTTGGAAATATAATGGGGCGTTAGGGCTTGTAAACAAAATACCAATGTTTTCTTCCTTCTAGGTTCTCTCAAGGCTCTTCCTTAGCTTATGTTTGAGTGGTTTATCAGTAGCAAAGTGAGTGTATGGGCTGTTGGGATTGTGTTCGAATGGGTTGAGAGGAAAAGTTATCATATGTGGCGATATTTATAGGAAATGAGTATTAGGGTTTCTACTTGGTTCTAGGGTTTCATGTTAGATAGGAAGGGAGACAAGGTGATGTGTTCTCACCTCTTGGGCGCCACATGGAAGGAGGAAGGGAGGTTGATGTGGAAAGTCCCTCTCCATACAAGTATCCTACAATTCTTGACCTTCTAGAGAAAGAGTGATGTGGAGGGTTTTAGAAAGTGACATATAGGTTACTTGGGGTTTTGAAAAAGAAAGGTTTAGTTGGTTTTGGGTTGGATTCGAACTAGACAAGAAAGAAGTGAAGAGATGTGGTTCGAATGGTGCTTCAATAGATGGTACATTAGGTTATGTCGAGTGGTACACTAGGGTTAGGGATGTAGTTAGTCTCTAGGGTTTGTTTTAAGTATGTGTTAGTTAGGAAATAAATTTAGGGTTTCTATATATGTATATGTATATCGATTTCTATATAAAAATAAAAGAAATTCGTTTATGCTTTAAGGAGTAGTACTATAAGCTTAGGAGAGTTGTACTAGGGTTTAGAATATAAGAAAAATATATTTTTAATGTTTTCTTAAGTTATATTAATTATATGTAATTTTTATTAAGTTTTAAATATACATAGATGAGTTTTTAGAGTTTTATGCATTGAAGGGTTTTACATTAGGTTTAAGGGCTTGTACTAATATTTTTTAAATCTAATTAATTTATTTTAAAAATTAATGCATGAATTTGTTGTACCATATGCTTTAAAATAAGTATTTCCAAGGTTTATATAGTATTTTTATTAATATTTATGTTTTATGCTTAAATGACTTGTACTTTGGTTTAAAGGACTTGTACATACATATTTTATAAAAATATTATTTAGGGTTTGTGATTTTATTACATAAAATCATAGTTTTGTGAAATTAGGGTTTTTATCGGGAGTTATAGTGGAATTAGGGTTTCTGTGCTTTAGTGACTTGTACATTACTCAAATAAATTGTATTTTAGTATTTTTAGGGTTTTGTTATTCCTACATATTGTTATGATAGTTTAGGTTTCATAGAACTCTTATTAGATAAGAAACGTTCAGTTTTAAACGTACGTTAACGAATTAACGTAAAGTGGCAGATGAGGTATCATAAAGTTTTAGATCAAAAATGTTTATATTAAATAAGTTAAGGTTGGGTTGCGTGTGAGCACGTTTATCGAGGATGTGAGCTACGTCACATTAGATAATGATTATGATCAGATAATAAATAAATAAAAAAATATACGTAGAAAAAGGATAAGTACTCTTTATTTAAAATATGAAAATAGTTAAACACATAGTGGAATTCTTACAGTGGTTACAATCCGTAACATGATCTCTAAAACATTACATCCTTTTGTCTTGCTTGACCGTGGTTGTCTAAACAAGATAAAAGGTGGTATGTTACATTAGTATTTAAGTAAAAGAAAATGTATTAAACTTGCATTGATCTAACACACACAAAAAATGTTTTAAACATTTAGTATTTTACGTATGTTGTATAAAAATGGTTAAGATAATTATTTTTATACTCATGATATGTCGAAAACTAAGAATATTATACTTAATAATATAAATAGTTTTTCGCAAATCAAAATAAATGACAATATCGAAGTAATAAGTTAATATGTCATTAACCTCACACATACAACTAGTATTAGAATAAATGAAACACATTCTTTAAATTTTTATTTTCTTTTTAAAAGGAGTGATCGTGAGGGTCAAGAAAGATTTTGAGTATATATCAATTCATTATTCAAATTATGATTGATATCATCATCGAATCTAATTGACAAGTTTTCGAGTATGGACATGAAATTGGAGTCATTATTTGTCTACCTTCAAGATAACATCAAAATATTACGAAATATATTATCTTGAATCTACATACTCAATCACACTCGGTTGTTATAAAAATAATGACTTCCTCTCAAGACGAAAATAATATGCGTCGGATCATAACTCACACTTGTGTTGAAGATGCCATATTGAGTCTTCTTGTCCAATGGTTGTGTTCCAAACATTAAACTAATATGTTTAAAAGATGCATAAAATACACAACTAAGTAGGATTGACAACTTGGATGTTTCATCCGAAATATACAAGTAATTTACATTGCAATGCAATTAGTAAATGTGTCATTTCTGAAAAACCAAACACGAGCAAACAAACAACATATGTAAACTTTGCTCATGAACGACTCAACACTCAAAATCACATGTCAAGTAAAAGTGTCACACATAATATGTTATTAACTATTATGTACGACATCAATCTTCCAGAAAATCACATGTATTTCTCTTATCAAAAGATTGACAAAGGATAATTTATATCATATTCATCTCATTCCCTTTGTAACATGAATGGTTGTGTTACAAGAGAATACATTGCATCTTGTTAACAAATATAGGATATTAGATTTGAATAATAACCCAATACAACATGTGTCATTGCATAAACAAGCAAAATTGGTCATACTCTAAAATACTTGTTTTACTAAGCATTCTTAAGAGTGATAAGTTTTCTCTTAGAAAAGCATATTTATTGAAAGATACAATATGTCTTATTTCAATCATACATCATATAATACTCACAATATCTATTGAGGTTAGTAACCTTTACTAGATTCTTTCCTCAAGATATGCAAAGGAGCATTCTTGAAACACTCTCGATGTAGTAGATTCTACATTGTATCACATTAAGGCATCTCTTGACTCTAGAAAATCAAATCATGTTAAAATAACATGTAACGACTCAACAAACAAAAATGTCATCCATGAGATCTTAAAATGCACCATCCAAACCAAATAATCACTAAATCTCAAACACAAAATTGAAACGTGTTTGCCTTTGTTAGGATATTGTGTAAGACATGTCTTCCTCTTCACCGACTTTTAAAATATGGTTAGTTGAGTCATACTAGCCCATGTATTAGCGAAATAAACTAATATCATCTTTGCTACACTTCGATAGGCAAATATAGGAATTTGAATTTTTCTAACATGAGAATGACTACTAGAGAACCTATTGCACTAGAAATTCAATTTGACCTAACAGTTGAATTGCTTCCAGGAGAGAAGTTGGGTTCGTGGTATAACCCGTAAAAATGGTCGTGTTTAGCCTGAATTAAGCACCACTAGTGATAATCGCATTGTTGGGTTTAGAGATGCTGCTGCTCAGAATAGATACAACTGCTCATGGTGCAAAAAAGAAAATTCACTAAGTGTGGATACTACTGCTGGTGATAATGATACTACTGCTAGTGTATTTCATACTACTGCTGGAGTTGCTAAGAAGATCAAAGAAATACACCAAGTGGATACTACTACTAGGCTTATGGATACTACTGCTAGAGATAGTTTCTACTACTTATGTGACAACTTGTATAGTCGGTTAGATAAATATAGAATAGATTACAAAAAGATTTATCTTGTATAGAAAGTTATTGTAAACCGACTAGGACTCCTTAGTCTATAAAAGGAGGTTCTAGGGTTAGAGTTTAGTACGTATCATTGTTAGAGTCGATTCACTTCAAGGTTGTAAACCCTAATACTTTTGAGTATTCGTATATTCAATATATTGAAGTGTTTGTTGAGAATTCTACTGTTTCATTCATTGTTCTTCTTAAGATTAAACATAATATTCCGCATTGTGTTTAATAGTTTACAAGTCAAGACAGTTTCTATACTTGTTGTTTTAGATTCACATCTAAGATAACTAACTAGATCAATTGCTCAACTGGGATCAACAAGTGGTATCAGAGCTTGAGATCTAGAAGCTGTGATCAAGAAGAACTTTTGTTAACTCAGATCTGTTCAACATCTACTCAAGTCATGGAATTCGAATCAACACACATGGTTACTGCATCAAAGGTGCCTATGCTCAAGCCTGGAGAGTATGAGCTTTGGAGGATGAGAATACAACAGTACATCAAGATGCTTGACTACTCAATGTGGGAAGTCATTCTGAATGGTGATACTTTACCAGCAAAGGCTGATGATGGGAAACCTGTACCCATTAAATCTGCTGATGACAAGGCTCAAAGAAGGTTGGAGATCAAGACTCATAGTATTCTCATGATGGGCATACCTAATGAGTATCAGTTGAGCTTTAGTCATATTCAGGATGCTAAGTCTTTAATGGAAGCAATTGAGCTAAGATTTGGTGGGAATGAGGCTACTAAGAAGTCAAGGAAAAATCTACTGAAGCATCAATTTGAGACCTTTGTTGCCTCAAGTTCTGAAAATATTGATGCTACATATGACAGACTTCAGAAGCTTATAAGTCAATTAGCACTTATGAAGTGTCCAGTTCCTCAAGAAGATATCAATCTTAAGTTTCTGAGAAGTTTGTCATCTGAATGGAGTATGCACACAGTGGTTTGGAGAAACAACGCTAATTTTGACACAATAAGTTTAGATGATTTGTACAACAACCTGAAAGTGTATGAATCTGAAGTGAAAGGGTCATCTAGTTCATCCTCTAGTGTACAAAACCTAGCTTTTGTGTCCTCTAACAACAAAAGTTCTGGCAACACTCAGGAAACTCACTCTACTGCTGCTTATGGAGTTTCTACTGCTAGCACTAATGTTTCTACTGCTGTTTCAACAAACAGTGACAACATTAGTGATGCTGCTATTTGTGCTTACTTGGCTGATCTTACTACCAGTACTCCAGTTATGAATCAGGATTTAGAGCAAATTGATCCTGATGATCTTGAAGAAATTGATTTGAAGTGGCAAATGGCTATGCTGACAATGAGGGCCAGAAGGTTTCTGAAGAAGACAGGAAGGGAGCTCAAATTTAAAGGACAAAACAACATAGGATTTGATAAGTCCGAGATTGAGTGCTACAACTGTCAAAGAAAAGGTCACTTTGCAAGGGAATGTAGGGCACCTAAGAAGAATGGAGAAAGTTCAAGGAAGGTTGCTACTAAAGATACCAAGACAGCTTTGGTGTCTTGTGATGGTTTGGGAGACTATGATTGGAGTGATCAGGCTGAGGAAGGACCCAACTTTGCTTTTATGGCAGAAGAAGGACCCAAAGGACACAACTTTGCTCTTATGGCTTATTCATCATCTGGTTCTGATTCAGAGGTATCTAATGATTCTAGTTGTTCATTTAAATCTTGTTTAGATACTGTTGAAGAGCTTAAGTCTAGGAATGAAAGTTTAAGAGCAGAAATTGAAAAGTTAAAACTAGATAACTTAGGTTATAAATTTGGTCTGAAATCTGTTGAAGAAAAACTTGACTTTCTCAAACAGAATGAGCTAGAATATGTTGATAGGATTAATATTCTTGAACAAGAGCTTTTTCTTAAAAAGAGTGAGATTAAAATTCTTAATAAAAAACTAGCAGAGGCTGAACAAGAAAAAGATGCAGCTTTGGCTGAAAAAGAAAAACATGTAGTTAGAGTTAAGAAACAGCAATTTGCATCTGATCTTTTGCATAAGTCTATTGAGAGTCAGTTAATGAGGAGAGGCAGTGAAATAGGAAATAATGATGTAGCTCCTCCAGTTAAGAGTGCCTTTGCACCCCCTAAGAAAGAATTGTCTCTTATAACTGAACTTGACAGCAAACCTATAGGTGAATCTAGTGAGGCTAATAAAGAAACATCTAAGGTAGAAAAGTTGTTTTCTGATGCTCGAATTATTGAAGATTGGATGTCAGATAGTGATGAGGAACATGTTGAGTCAACACCAATGGATAAAAAGAAAGAAATTCCTAAAATAGTTGAAACAAAGGTTAAACAGGTTAAGTTTGTAAAACCTGTGTTTGGTGACAAGATCTCTAGGAAGATAGTTGAGTATAATGAGGAACCTAGAGAACAACCTAGAAGAAGCTATAATAGGCCTAGAGGTAATCAAAGAAACTGGAACAACCTAATTTCTCAAAAGTTAGGTAGTGATTTTTAGTTAGTTAAAAAGGCTTGTTATCATTGTGGTAGTTTTGAGCATTTACAAGAAACATGTTTTTACTACCAAAAACCTGTTTGGAACCAAAACAGAAGGGTGAACCACAAAAACTTTTCTAAAAAGACTCACCCTCATGCTAACAAAAACATGGTTCCAAGGGCAGTATTGATGAGATTGGTGCAACTAGGTCAATTACTACTGCTCCACCACAAAGGCCTTTTCAAAATAATACAGATGTTTCTACTGCTAAGGCAAAAGCAGTTTCTACTGCTGAGCCAAAAGTGATAACAAACACTGTTTTGGGCAACCATTTTTATGCTGTAAAGGCCTCAGCTTGCTGGGTCTAGAAACCAAAAATAAAGGTTTTAGATCATGTTTCCAGGAACAGTAGTGCATCAATGGATTTAAAGAGATTTAACTATGTTGATGCACAAGGCAGATCTAAGTCAGTAATGGCTTGGGTACCTAAGAGAAACTGATTCTCTTACTTTATGTGTAGGGCAATATACAAGAGGAATTAAAGGACAAATGCATATTTGATAGTGGATGCTCTGGACATATGACAGGAGACATGTCCAATCTTGAAGATTTTAAAGCTATTGATGGTGGATATGTTGCCTTTAGAAATGATCCTAAAGGAGGTAAAATCTTTGGTAAAGGTACAATAAGAACAGAAAAATTGGATTTTGAAAAAGTGTACTTTGTAAAAGGGCTTAAGTTCAACCTCTTTAGTGTCTCACAAATGTGTGACAAAAAGAACTTTGTTCTTTTTACAGACACTGAATGTCTTGTCTTATCTCCTGATTTTAAGTTGCCTGATGATAAATTTGTGCTACTTAGAGTCCCTAGAATAGACAACATATACAGTGTTGACATAAAGAACATAGTTCCCAAAAGAGCTTTAACTTGCCTATTTGCAAAGGCCACAAATGATGAATCCAAACTTTAGCATAGAAGACTTGGCCATTTAAATTTCAAAACTATTAATAAATTGGTTAAGGGAAACCTTGTAAGAGGTTTACCTTCAAAAGTTTTTGAAAATCCTGAAACCTGTGTTGCTTGTCAAATGGAAAGCAACACAGAGCTTCTTGTAAGTCCAAAGCTGTGAACACTATCTCTAAGCCTTTATATATGTTGCATATGGATTTGTTTGGGCCAACATATGTGAAAAGTTTGAACAAGAAGATGTACTGCCTAGTTGTCATAGATGACTATAGTAGATTCACTTGAGTTTTCTTTTTAGCAACTAAGGATGAAACTTCTAGCATTCTTAAGGCTTTTATAACAAGAGTTGAAAACCTAGTAAATCATAAAGTTAAGGTGATGAGATGTGACAATGGAACTGAGTTTAAGAATAATGTTATGAACCAGTTTTGTGTGGAAAAAGGTATTTTAAGACAGTTTAGTGTAGCTAGAACTCCTCAACAAAATGGTGTTGCTGAGAGGATGAATAGGACACTTATTGAGGCTGCAAGGACTATGTTGTCTGAATCAAAATTACCTACTACTTTTTGGGCTGAAGTAGTCAACACTGCTTGTTTTGTGCAAAATAGGAGTAAAGTAGTTAAGCCTCATAACAAGACCCCTTATGAACTGTTACATGGTAGGAAACCTATGATAGATTTCTTAAAACCATTTGGGTGTCCTGTTACTATCTTGAATACCATTGATCACCTAGGCAAGTTTGATGAGAAGGCTGATGAAGGATTCTTTGTTGGATACTCTACCAATAGTAAAGCTTTTAGGGTAATCAATAAAAGAACTAGGCATGTGGAAGAAAACCTGCATGTTAGGTTTAGTAAAACCACAACTAATGTTGTAGGAAGTGGCCCAGACTAGCTGTTTGATATTGATTCACTAACCAAAAGTATGAATTATGAGCCAGTGATTGCAGGTACAACTAATAAGTTTGCAGGTACAAAAGTTGATTCTAATGCAGGTACACAAGCTAAGGTGAATGAATCTGCAAAGGAGTTAATTTTAATTGAAAAATGGAAGCTTGATCCAACTTTCACAGCCAAAGAGAAAGTGAGAAAGAGTTCACAAGAAGATGATGTTGTTCATGAAGTACCAAAAGGAGATATAGAAGGTAGGGATAAACCTTCTGATGCTGGAAAAGTGGTTAATGAAGGACCACAAATTGTTGATGAAGTGCAGAATGTTAAAAACAAAGGAAATAACACTAGCAGCAGTTACTATGATTCTGTTGCTGCACCAAAATTTCCTATTGTTGACAAAGATGGAAGATCTTTTGCTGATGATGTCTATCCTGATGATCCTAATATGCCTTGTTTGATTAATGTCTATGAAGATACTGATGATGAAGTTTTGGATGGGTTTGGTGTAGAGGCTGACTTAACCAATATGGAGAATGCAATCCCTGTCAGTCCTATTCCAACCACCAGAGTTCACAAGAATCATCCAAAGGAACAGATACTTGGAGAGCCAAAGTCTACTTTCAAACAAGGAGTATGGTTAAGGATTTGAAGGAACAAGGTTTCTTTGCTCAATCTCTTCATCAAAGAAATAGCCACAAAGACCTTCAGAATTGCATGTTTGCTTGTTTTCTGTCACAAATGGAACCCAAGAATGCTTATAAAGCATTACAAGATGAAAGCTGGGTGGAAGCTATGCAAGAAGAGTTGTTGCAGTTTAAGCTTCAAGAAGTTTGGACCTTGGTTGATTTGCCTAATGGGAAAAAGGTAATTGGTACAAAGTGGGTTTTTAGATGCAAAAGGGATGAAAGAGGCATTGTGATCAGGAACAAAGCAAGATTAGTGGCTCAAGGATACACTCAAGAAGAAGGTATTGATTATGATGAAGTGTTTGCACCTATTGCAAGGATAGAAGCTTCATATAAGAACTTCACAGTGTATCAAATGGATGTAAAGAGTGCTTTCTTATATGGGAAAATTGATGAAGAAGTTTATGTCTCACAACCACCTGGTTTTGAAGATCTTGATTATCCTGATAGAGTTTACAAGGTGGAGAAAGCATTGTATGGTTTGCATCAAGCTCCTAGAGCTTGGTATGACACCTTATCAAAGTACTTGTTGAACAATGGCTTCAGTAGAGGAAGAATTGACAAGACTTTGTTTATCAAAAGAGACAAAAAGGATATCTTATTGGTTCAAGTGTATGTTGATGATATCATTTTTGGGTCAACCAACAAGGTGTTATGTGATGATTTTGAGAAGCTAATGCATAACAGGTTTCAAATGAGTTCTATGGGTGAACTCACATTCTTTTTAGGGCTTCAAGTCAAACAAAAGGATGATGGCATATTTATCAGTCAAGATAAGTATGTGACTGATATCTTGAAGAACTTTGGTTTTTCTAATGTGAAGCCTGCTAAAACAACCATGGAGTCCAACAAGCCTCTAGTCAAAGATGAAGATGGTGAAGAAGTTGATGTCCATTATACAGATCAATCATTGGTTCATTGATGTATCTTATAGCTTCAAGGCCAGATATTATGTTTGTCTGTGTGTGCCTGCGCCAGATTTCAAGTTTCCCTTAAAGTGTCACAGTTGAATGTTGTGAAGAGAATTTTTAGGTACTTAAGGAGTCAACCTAGGTTGGGCCTTTGGTATCCAAAAGATTCACCTTTTGATCTGGTGGCATACTCGGATAGTGATTATGCTGGAGCATGTTTAGATAGGAAATTCAACAACTGGAGGATGTCAATATCTTGGACATAGGTTGATTTCATGGCAATGCAAGAAACAAACTGTGGTGGCAAATTCTACAACTGAAGCTGAGTATGTAGTTGCTTCAAGTTGCTGTGGTCAAGTGCTTTGGATTCAGAATCAATTACTGAACTATGGGTATAATTTTATGCACACCAAAATTTATATTGATAATAACAGTACAATGTGTATTATTAAAAATCCTGTTTTTCATTCTAAAAAAAAAAACATATTGAGATAAGACATCATTTTATAAGAGATTGTTTTGAGAAGAAGTTAATTCAAATTGTTAAAATCCATACTGGCAATAATGTTGCAGATTTGCTCACAAAAGGTTTTGATGTGGGTAGATTTCAATTCTTAATTGCTAGTATTGGAATGATCAATCTTTCAAAATTCTTATCTCTTTGTGTTCTTGTAATGCTTTGTAAGGATTTGTACTGTTATTAGTCAATAAGTTGTTTCTGCTGCTTGCTATTATATGTGTTGTTAGTTATATTTAGTTCTGCTGCTTGTTGCTTATACAACTGCTAAGTATAACTGTGAATTGTGATTATTGTGGCATATTATTTCTTGTGTTTTTGTGGTTTTGGACTAATCTTTTGCAGGAAAAGTCAAAGGGGAATGCTTGTTCAAAGAGAAAAAGGTGTTTGGAAAGTTTAGCAGATATTTCTTATCTGCTAGGCAAAAGTTTCTAACAGCAGGGATTCTGCTGCTCGTTTTGTAAGTGCAGGGACGGTTATGAAAATTTGGCGCCAATAAAACCCAAATTCGATCCAAAGGGCTTAAAAACCTAATTCGATCTCATAATTGGTTTTCCGCGCTCATAAATCACTCTAATTCAAACCCTAACACAATTTTTAACATCTGATTTTAAAACCCCCAAATCAAAACCCTAATTAACAATGTCGACAAGAATCTTTTCTGATAGTCACAATCAAATCGATTTTCTTCAAAAGCCTAATGAAGCTGCTGGATTTGCTGAGGTAATTGATTTCCTTAATGCTACTCACATTAGGTATGCATTAACAGCAAAATCAACTATATATGTTTCCCACATTGATCAGTTTTGGTCTACTGTTAAGACCATAACTACAAATGGGGAAGAACAGTTAAAGGCTACAGTAGATGGCCAAAAGATAATTATTTCTGAATCATCTATGAGAGAAGCTCTTCACTTTGCAGATGATGAGGAAATAATATGTCTTGAAAATTCTATCTTTTTGAAGAACTTAAAAACATGGGGTATGAGAAGAAAGTTGAAGGTTTAAAATTTTATAAAGGTCTTCTCTGTCCTCAATGGAAGTTTTTAATTCATACCATCCTACATTGTTTAAGTCCTAAAACTTCAGGTAGGAATGAATTCAGTACAACTCACGCTTCTGCTATGATTTGTCTGGCTAAAGGACAACCTTTTAATTTTTCAAATATGATAATGGATGGTTTGAAAAAGAATGTAAAAGGAAATTATTACATTTATCCAAGGTTTCTGCAACTTATTATGAACAAACAACTTTCACATCCTAAGGTTCATAAAAGAGAATTTGTTTGCCCTGAACTTCAAAAGAAACTATTTTCTTACTTGAAAAAGAATGGCAAAGGTTTTTCTGGGACAGTGACACCACTATTTCCATATATGTTGTCATTAGATCAAAATCATGGTGAAGGTGCAGAAATCACAACTGCTACCCAACACACACCCACTTTGGCTACATCCTATTCACAACCAAAAAAGACCCAAACCCCTAGGGATTCACAAAATGAGAACACTGAGCTACCTTAGGCTAGTGTTAGGATGGTTGTAGCAGATGAGGCTGTCGCAGGTGTGGTGAGTGACATGTTAGAAGGGGCTACTACTGCTGTTGCTAGCTTAGAAGCAGAGCAGGTCAGTGGTAACATCAATAAGACCCCAACCAAGGCAAAATCTAATGTTGAAAGTTCCATTAAACTAGAAGCAGGTGATGGTAACCCCAGCCAAATGGATAATCTGGGGGGCTCAGATGATCATACTAGGTTTGATACTGAGTTTACATCCTATGATTCACCTCTCAGGGAAGGTAACACATCCCGAAGTGATGAGGATAGACATAAAACTGAGGAATTAATTAAACCACAAAATGTACAAAATGACAATTCCGGTGATCCACCTCTCGGGCCAGGTAACACAGGCCGAAGTGGTGAGGATAGTATGAAATTGATTAATGAATTGATGGACAAATGTACACAATAGTCAAGGGCTGTTCTTGGTCTCAAGAAGAAGCTTAAGGAGGTTAAAACTTCTCAAGGTACTGAAATCAAAAAGTTGAAGCAAAGAGTGGGGTATCTTGAAGGTTTACAGAGATCAATAACACATAAATCAAAGAGGTTGTACAAGCTTGGATCAACTGCCAGGGTGGAATCTTCTGAACCAAGTTTGGAGGATGCTCCCAAACAAGGGAGGAGTGAAACCAAGGATTCAAGGGAGGCTATGGAAAATGTTACAAGTGTTGTTGGTGATGGTATGGATATGGATATGGATGTAGATAGTGGTGATAATGTTGATGAGTTTGTGGTTGCAGACAAAGAAGGAAATGAGGGTGTGCTTGAAAAATTAAAGACTTTGGATGCTGAGCAGCTTGTGAAAGCTTCTGAAGTGATGGTGGAATCTATTAAAAGCTTTGGTGATGCTGCTGCTCAAGTTCAAGATGGTTCTGCTGTTGAAATTGTTGCAAAAGTAGCTAAGGATGATACTACTGCTCCTGTTAATTAGACTACTACTGAGGTAAAAGATTCTACTCTGGTGTTAATGTTTCTACTATTGAGACTCAGGGTGATTCTACTGCTAAGGGTCAAATTCTCTTGGATGATGATGTAGTAATGGCTCAAGCAATTTTACACCTGAAGTATACAAAACAACCCTCATCAACACCAAAACAAGTAACACAACCACAACCACCAAAAGCATCAAAACCACCTGTTAAAGGAGTGACAATCAGAGAACCCTCTTCTCCCAAAAAGAAGGCTATTTCACAAGAACCACAGTACAAAGGCAAGGGAAAAGCAATTTTAATTGAAGAACCTGAACCTGACATTCCTTTTGAGTTTTGGCCTAAGGAGAAGCAGATTGCTTTTAATGAAGAAGCTGCAAGGAAATTGGCTGCTGAGTTTGAAGAGGAAAACCAAAATGTTCTTGAGGCTCAAAGAAAACATGCTGAAGATGAGGCCAAAACACAAGCAGTATTGGATGCTTGGGATGAGGAGAGGATTAAATGTGATGCTGATATGGAGTTGTTAAAGCAAATCAAAGAGGAAATAGAAGATACATACAATGAAGAAGGAAGAATTCAATGGTTAAAGAAGTTCAAAGAGGAGAGAAAGAAATGGTATCTTGCTGAAAGGAGAAAGAAGAAAATGCTCAGACCACCAACTATCAAACAAAGAAGAAAAGTCCTTGAAAGATACTTGAAGAACATGAAGGGCTACAAACTTACTCAATTATCTCATTATTCTGATGATGAAATTATCAAGATGTTTGAAAGTGCAAAAAGAGAAATTGATGATTTTGTGCCTATGGGAACAGAGGATCAGGTGAAGGTGGCTAAGAAAGTGGTGGAAACTGAGACTGTGAAAGAGAAGGTGGAAGAGAAGGTTGTGCAAGAAAAGAAAGAAACTTCAAGCTCAGGTGTTAAAAGAGCTGGAATTATACAAAAGAGTGTTGGTAGAAAGAAAAGAAAGGCTGATAAGTCTAAAGCAGTGGAGCAGGATTCTGAGTCAGAGCATGAGAATGAAGAAAAAGTTTATGATGAGGAGGAATCTGAAGATGATATAGAAAAGATGATGGCTCTTACAGTTCTTTCTAAATTTCAAGAACCTGAGGTTATTAATGCAGTTCCTCTATCTGCCAAACATCCAATCATCTCATATACTTCTGGAATCCATGATGGAAGTCAAGCCTATTGGGAGTTTAAAAGAACCAATGGTTTGTATTATAGGTTTATTAGGTTTTCACAAATGTTGTATTGGATGGATAGAGATGATGTGGTTAACATCTGGAGGTTATACAAAGAAAGATATGGTGATACAAGACCAGAAGAGGTGTATGAAAGGGTAATCTATTACTATTTGAAGATAATGTTTGAACCACATGATGGAGATGTTGAGTGGATGAAGTTTAAACCACAAAACAGTTCATAGATGGTATTTATATCAGTCTTGTGGTGTTCATGCTTTAAGTGCTCATGGAGTGATTATCTACATGTTGGTGGAAAAAGATTATCCTGCATTGAACTTCAATAAACCAATTATTCATCAGATGTTGAAGCCTTGAATGTTGGAAATGCAGAAAGACTTCTCATTTCAAGATCAAGCTTATAAACTTTTAAAAAGTATAAAGAAGTTCTCAACCCAAATCTGAAGAAAAAGGAGTAAATGTGTTTGGAAGCATCCTCCTGGTGAAGGTTAAAGCTTAATGAAACTTGATGATTTTGGAGAAAATATCAAGTTTAGGGGAGGATTGTTGGGTTTAGAGATGCTGCTGCTCAGAATAGATACAACTGCTCATGGTGCAAAAAGGAAAATTCACTAAGTGTGGATACTACTGCTGGTGATAATGATACTACTGCTAGTGTATTTCATACTACTGCTGGAGTTGCTGAGAAGATCAAGGAAATACACCAAGTGGATACTACTGCTAGGCTTATGGATACTACTGCTAGAGATAGTTTCTACTACTTATGTGATAACTTGTATAGTCGGTCAGATAAATATAGAATAGATTACAAAAAGATTTATCTTGTATAGAAAGTTATTGTAAACCGACTAGGACTCCTTAGTCTATAAAAGGATGTTCAAGGGTTAGAGTTTAGTACGTATCATTGTTAGAGTCGATTCACTTCAAGGTTGTAAACCCTAATACTTTTGAGTATTCGTATATTCAATATATTGAAGTGTTTGTTGAGAATTCTACTATTTCATTCATTGTTCTTCTTAAGATTAAACATAATATTCCGCATTGTGTTTAATAGTTTACAAGTCAAGAGAGTATCTATACTTGTTGTTTTAGATTCACATCTAAGATAACTAACTAGATCAATTGCTCAACTGGGATCAACACGCATACTCATTCTCTAACTTGAAATTTTTTCATTCCTACATTTGACTAAAGATAGTTTACATCGGTGAACTTTATCTCCCATTAGGATTTTATTTTGAACAAGTAGTAATTAGGATCCTCCTTAGCGAACCTAGATTACTTGCATCCCACATATGTGTTTCAAAATGATAACATGTTCTCGTAAGATATGATTGAATGTCTTCATGCTCTTTAATGCTAAATGATTATCATGTTTTGCATGATATTTGCATTTATTCTTTATGTGCATTTTACATGATTTGCTTGTAAATTTTGCACCTACACTATGTCATTTTGACACATAATGAATTAGGTATGCCTATCACTATGAACTCTTAGACGTCATATAGACATACACTAGTGTCAAAATCTATAAGTTAAAGTAGTCGCGAAATTGTCCTAATTTCTTGGTCATCATTTCGCTTTCTTCTAAGTAATGCACCCTTTTGTCATGGGGAGGGTAGATACAAACCTAGTAGAACTCGGAGTAGGTTTGATAATTTTAATATTTCATTCGAAATATTCAAGTAAGTTTAAATTGCGATCGCAATTGTTAAATGTCATATCCGAAACATCATATTCAAGTCTTTTAACAACATATGTTAAAATGCTCATCCAAATGCTAAAGGCTAACATCAACCTTTGGATGACAAAGGACTCACGAGTTACTACTTAAGTGATTAGTAGTTCCTTTCATCCTCGTGTGAATATACACTTCTTAAGACCAAGTATATTCATTTCCGGTAGTTCCTCTTATCCCCATAGGTTTGTCATCGTGTTTTGTCGTCAAGCTCACCTCATATATAATGAGGATTGAACTTTATCCATTGGTCTTTAGGGTAGAAAACCAACGTATCATCCTATCTCGCCAAGAGTCCATTGATACTCTCTTTCTTCCGAATAACGGGCAATATGCCTATACGAAGATTGATATTTTTGAGTCTCTTCTTTTTCTTTGTCAATCTTGATCACCTACCAACGTGCAGTGATCTTAAAACAACAATGGATGTTCATCCCAAAAATCTCATCAATCACCCTAAAAACACCAAACCTCAATCAACTTTAAGCCATCCTTATGTTCCAAATCGAGTCTCACCCACACATCTACCACCGTTGTGTCAGTTAAATACTTCATTCTTTTAGATCCTAAACCCTGCTGAATCAGCACCATAGGCCTTGTTTTACGCCTTTCAAAACCCCGTGAAACACTCGCATGCGAAGCACATCGAAATCCGTAAATTAGCCAAACCTCTCAAACGCGAACCATTCAACTATCTACGTCTACGTATAGGAATGATGAAACACATTCCGTGAATTTCATAATTTACGTGTGTTCAAGAACATCTTCCGAATTTCATCTTATGACTATCCAAATATTTCATTGGAAATATTAAAGTCATCCTTCATATCCCTCTAATGACTACTTATTATTTTCTCAGAAATATTAAAGTTCATCTATTCTCGTAAAGTCTCGTTCATCTCGTAAAAAGAATTTATTAGGTATAAATTCTCTCCTCATGTCAAAAAGTCTCACTAAATCGGCGAGATTTATTTGTAGAATCCTTTTAAATTCCAATGACAACTTAAATATTTCAACTGAAATATTTAAAGTTTATTTAATTTGTGAAATGCAATTAAATGTCATCTCTCGTTCTTGATCAATGTTCATCGAATCCCATTGGATTCATTCATAAAAGAATTTATTTGGTATAAATTCTTTTAATCTAATGTCCAGAAAAATCACAACATATGTGAAATTTCTTTGTCAAAAACCAAATTCTGGGACAAAACTGACCTCAGCAGGTCACGGTACCCTTAAATAGGGGACGGTACCGCTAAATTTAACGGTACGGTCAGACCGTTGTCTGCTGAGACAGTTTATTTTGTTTTCAATTCTCACTGTTTCAAAAGCACTATCAAAATCCACTCGCTGTAGTCTTGAACCAGAACCGTCTCCTATCAGAATAGATTCTACAGATCTTCTGATTCCTTAGCTTTTTCCCCTTTCACTTCCGCATGGTACTAAAAACACCATATTTTTGGTTACTTCCGTATCCATTATCTTCTCAACTTATCTACAATTCTCAACCTTCGTTCTACACTACCAATGCTTCCGCATCCCACTCATCTTCCACACACTTCAAGTGAAGAACCGCTAGGATAAGTTAAGATAACCCTTCTCTATCAATGATAACCCCACTAGAACCTTATCACTAACTCCACAACCTTGAAAATTCTATCTTCTTAACCCTTAGCACATTTCCACATAATCACATGCCTCATCATATGAATGTTCTATGAATATTCACAATGATTGAGAAGAGCTACGTGACTTCAAAGGTGAAGTTTATTGTATGATATCCACCACTTGTCATGACGTTACTAAGCTCATCGCTTCCGTCAACGTTTGTTTTCCTCTTTATTTTTTTATCTTTTATTCTTTTTCCAACACATCTTGTCCGGATGGTCATCGATTAAGGGGGAGCGAAAACACACTCATATAGTCTTTCACCAAACACTCTCAAGAACACACAAATGTGGTTCTTATTCCCTAGAATTATCTACTAAAACACTCACCTCCTAAGCACCCACTACTTAGCAAAACCTCAGTCAGAAAACCACAATCGGTTCTAGCTTCCTAACCTCTACTCTTTGTGACCACCTAGATATTTGTTCTATACAAACACCTTTAACCCTCACATCAAACCTCACATTAATATCATTCATCATCACACTCAACCTTTACAACTAAACTTCACTCTTGACAGTTATATTTAGTTTAAGAACCGTCAACCCATCGATCATTACACTAAAACCTCACAACTATCCTTCACTCTTGATAGTGATAGTTAGTTCAATAACCTTCAATTCTCACAATCATTATACCCAATGTGTATAAACTACACAATCACACAAAATCCTTCATACACCAAATCATCTCTAACTCACAACTAGTATCATCCATAACTAGAATTCTAGAACTTCGTTACCTCAACCCTGTTAGAGATATTCGCCCACAATCCTGTTAGGATCACATGCACATTTTCTTTTTCTCCTTTGAAATATATCATGCATCTCATTGTCAGTGCAAACGATATATTAATCTAAACCGTCTTTTCCCACCTTTTCTCAAATGTCAAATCCAACACTTCTCATCTTATGGAATCATTTCCATTCGCATCTAAGTGCATATCGTTCTCATTTTCATTTTTTTTGGTATATCTTCTATCGAGTCTACTTTATGGCATGACTTGTCATAATAGTAATTATTTAGAGTATGTCTTATCAACAAACTATCATTAACACCAATCATCTTAGGTAGATGATTATGTTGTTCAAAAGGTTTGTTAGAATTTGTCTTCCCAATGACAACTTGGAAGAAGTCATTTTATGTGTCAGTCAATAAACGAATCTCGTTCTTGTTAGTGTGATTGATTGAAAAATTACACCTTAGGTTGTCAGTCAAGTTGTGACTCTCTAGTGTCATTGAATTGCATTACGCATTCACATCTTTGTGTCGCTCAACTTTCTTGGGCTTTCTTCTTGGTTTTTATCCTTTTGGCACACTTTCATCATGTGTCTAAATTCTTGCATACTTTGATATGCTCATTAAACTCATTTTTTTGTAGCTACGTTTTAACATAGTTTAACCCTTGCATGTCTTGCTATGTGTATTCTATCCCTATAATGTTGCTCCTATTCTTTTATATATTATGTTGCACAAAGCTAACCCTTGATGTAGGAAAAGCCTTTGCAAGAATTTGATCCATGGATTCGCTAGAAACAAAGGTAAAAATAGAATGGAATTCAATAACCATAGGGGAGCGTTGAGCTAGGGGGAGCTCGGGAGTATTTGAATACATAGCATGGAGTCTTTTTAACAGTGGTGATAGAAGACTTCACTGGGATGATGCAAGCTCGCATTTTTTAGGAAGAAAGGAAAGTAGTGTAATAAACGGGAATAGGGAGTGAATTCAAGGGAGTGCTCGAGGCAACTGCCTTTTTTGCTTTGACAAAAGGGGGAGAAGGAAGTGTAAACAAGTAACTTTTACATTTTTCTATGTGTCACGGTTTACATATTTGTCATCATCAAAAAGGAGGAGATTGTTAGTGCAAATATTACGATATTTAAACTAAACGGTTTCTTTGGTTTTAATAATGACAAACATGTAACTTGTAATGCATAACGTAAAATGCACAAGTTACTTGTAAACACAAATCATCAATGCATATTTACATCAACATCTCTCGACATCTCAAGTATGTATCAACAAAGTCGTAGATTTCCATCCCGACGTAAATCACTCAAGGTATGAACAAACAAATCTACAACTTGACTAATGATCAAAGGATTATATTTTTCTCTAAACTTCACATTTTTAATGTGACAAAACATTTTTTCAAAAATACATTTTACAAAATATTTTTGAATTAAAAAGAAATGTTTTAATTTTAAAAATAAGTTTAAAATTACCAACAGCTATTTCCCCCCCAAATCAGCTCCAAACTTCCCCAAATAAACCATCCCCACTAAAAACAAATTTTGGAGCATGTCTGTCTGGGACGGTACCACGGTACCACTAAATTTAGTGGTACCATCAGGCATTTAGTGGTACCGTGCCCCCTGTAACGGTCAAATCTTCATTGCCTATAAATACCAGTCCATTCCAAAGTTTTTAGGCATCCTTTTTCACACACAATTTTCTGAGTTCAAATCTCCTATCACATATACTCTCCTTTGATCATGTAGTTAGTTTATCTTTGTTTAAGAGTGATCCAATCATCTATTCAAGTGATCACCTTCATTCCTCTACTAGGGCAAGAGAAGAACACTTCGTACCAAGAAGATACAAAGTGTTGCAGTGTTAGTGGAGTGCACTCGTAACATCCGTTACTTACTTGTTGTATCTTGATACACTACAAGAATTCAGGCGAATAGCCACGGACAGATTTTGTGGGTAAAAGGGCCAAATTCGTGGGTAACTGATGAATACCCACGGATTATCCATGAGTCTGTTTTAATGGGGAAAACCTTCGAGGGTAATTGCCTAGCCACGACTTTTTTGACATGTGGGTAATGTTAACCACGGCATTGTTTGTGGGCATTTTCATTCAATCCATGGGTAAATGTTGCACGGGATTTTCTAAGCTACCACGAAAATACCCACAAATTGTCATGTGGGTAATCTATGGGTATATTTAGCCAGCACATAATCCGTGGGTGTGTTCATTAAATCGGTGGTAAAATGTTCCATGGGATTTTTTACATTACCACCAAATACCCACAACAATTGGTAGGAAAGCAAAGGGTAATATTAGAAGTTTACCCACAATAATTGGTGGGTAATTAATATTAACCACGAAAAGTACCGGTAAAACTTGTGGGAATTTTTCGATAAACGATTTGATTGAAATTAATATGAAATATCTGCACAAATTTGAAAGAGCTGTAAAATATAAATTAGGCAAACAATATAACAAACATAAACCAACTTTATTAAACTGAACATAAACATAAAATATCCGAAAGGAACCAACAACCTAAATTATCCGAAAGGAACTGAACAAATAGCAACCTAAGATACGCAAACCAAAATAATCCTGAACCTAAAATACCATACAAACAGAAAATAAATTAACTCAAGTTTCTCGATGTCCTAAGGCTGTGATGATCATCTTACGACTTCATGCTCCTCGGAGTTGCTAGTGTTTGGGTTTTGAGTTCCCCCCACAATATCTGCTTCATTGTTGTCTTCAGTGTCACTCTCAGTACTTGGGACAGGAATATCAAGATGACCACACAAGAACTTAAAGATCTGCAAACCATCATATGAGGCCAGGACCTGTGTTCAACATACGACAAACCCACACATGACAATACTTAAAGATCTGCAACGGTCCAACCATCAGTTGTCTTTCTGAGAGAATTCTCTATAGAACCATTAGCAACATATCATGAGCTAAAATTATGAGCAAGAGAGAGTTTTAAGTCAAGTGAAGAAGCAGAATAGATAGTCTTACAACAATATAGTACTTATTCAATAATTTGGTCTGAACTCTGTATCATGAACCAATCATATATTCAAGAACCTCTAAGCCTGCAGCGACAACATATAATTACACATCAAATCCACACAAAAAGAAAAGAGGAAATAAATAAACCCCAATGGTAACTAAAACAACCAACATGTAAAAGGTACTGATGGTCCGCCAGCAAAGAGCAATTCAATGATATTCTCAGTTATGTCTAAACCTGCACTGACAACAACATCTAATTCAACATATAATCCACACACACAAAATAAAGAATAAAACACTATCTAACAACAATGAAAACACCAAAGACAGATAGAACTCATCCAGCCAATATATAAGTGAAGCCCACAGGTCAATGTTCTAATCCAGACACAAGCTATTCTAGACCTATCAGTAAGAGTGACAAAGAATTCTTCTAATCATATTGCATTTACAGAAATAAGTTAAAAATAAAAACTAAATGACCAAAGACGGATAAAACACATCTAACAACAATGAAAACACCACAGACTGATAGAACACTGAAAACACCAAAGACGGATAGAACTCATTCAGCCAATATATAAGTGAAGCCCACAGGTCGATGGTCTAATCCAGACACAAGCTCTTCTAGACCTATTAGCAAGAGGGACAAAGAATTCTTCTAATCATATTGCATTTACAAAAATAAATTAAAAATAAAAACGAAATGACCAGGAGTACGTCTTCGAGTGAAAAAAACAGCATATAGTCATCATGAGCACCACATTTGCAACCAACACACCTACATAATGAGAAGTCCTCATATTTATGATCTAAGCAATTCTTCAAGAATTTGTTGTTGCTTACCGATCTTGCGAGTCAACTTTCTCTCCATTTCGAGATACTTGTTCTCCAAAGGTTATGCTTTATCTCAAACTGTGAAGAAAACTAGCAGTACGTTCAATGCATATGACAAATACTTCACTTACCAAAACACTGTGAAGACAGTTGTTGCTGCTGTTGAGGCATATTACCGTTCCACATTAAAGGTGACACTTGAATGTATTGGGCCCAACACACGAGTTCGGGTGGACCTGTGATGGGAACACTTTCATTTGAATAAAATGCCGGTTGCTGAGGCGTACCGTTTTGAGGTTGTTGGGTTTGAGGTGAAAAACTGTTGACAAGTGCTAGTGTGTTGTTCTGAGATACGGGAGTAGAAGGCTGGGCTTCACCGACTGGTACAATAGCGAGGGAATTTACAGCTGTTGGTGAGCTAAAGTTGTCTCCACTCAAAGGGTCAAATTTGGCAACGACATTTGATGTAGGTGTTGATGATCCACTAGTTGTAATTGGAGCAAGAGAAATTGATTCTGTCCGCCCAAGAGCACGACGGGCAGATCTGCAGACAATAGAAGCAGGTCAAACTTGCTTGGATAAACAAGCTAATATTTAGCTGGTCTAAATAGGCTGGGAACAATTCTTTTAGTCCAAATTTTAAAAAGATCTTCATACACAAATTATATATCAATAAGATTACAGAACCTATTATCAGTCTAATGATCTATTTTTTTTAGAAAAAAGCAATATAGGAGGTTACACTCCGAGTGACTTTTAACCTGTTTAGCCCATTTTGTTTTTAGCTAAATGTTATCTATAACATATAACATATATATGGGGCTGCATGGAAATGTCACCTTAATGCCACCTCAATGCCACTTGGCATATGCATTGAACGGTTCAAAGCCAGAGTGAGTCAAACTAAATTGTTTAGCCAAAAGGGGAACGGTTCAAAGGGGTTGAAACTATTTGTAGTGCATACAGTTGCCTAGAACATTTTATTCATAGATTCATATTATTGTTGTAATAGCATTGTACTTGTATTATAAATAGCATGTCAATGGTATATTGAAATGGTCAAAAATGTTATTGAGTCAACCAACCTTGCTGTAGTTCTCAACCACATTGACAACCCGAAACATCTTAGTGCCTGTAATACATCCTTACTCAATATATCTTTGATAATGGTAATACTCTGAACCTACAGATATTGGAGAAGAGCAACAAGTAAATAAATATAACACATCAACGGTCAAACATAGTAGTCTTAAAAACGGGCACAATGCAAATTAAACTTTGCAATCTCATTAACTTTGAAACAAAGGTAAAACTTTGTTGAGGACTTACATCAAACACTTGTTAGGCATGATAAATGTTAAGTTTAAGAAGCCACAGGATGAATACACGAACCAGTTCCTACTTTTACAAAATACTTGCAGGCAAATCCCATAAACTTCAAAATTATATACAAACAACATTCAAGATTTATTAAATTTAATTCACAGAATTAGTACCCAATGTAATCGGTAAAAAAACCCCAATATAAATGTATACAATAATTTCTGATTTAAATAACACAAACTCGATTAATAATTATACCAATTTGACGAAAGTATATCTATAAAAATAATATGACTATATACCATATGTTAAACATTTTCACAGGCTGATAAATCTACACGAACATGATCTAAATATGATCTCGACGATGACAAAATAATCAGGTAACTCACTTCGATCTCGTTTAGGCTCCTCTCGATGTATATTTATCAGCATAATCCGTGGTAACTGAGCCAATATCACTCGTAGGGATGTCCCCTGTTCAACGACGATGCAACAAGGAAACGTCCACAACTAGCAGATCTCGAATTGTTGAGTTACAGATAGAGATTTAGATGCAAGGGAACAAAGTGGGAGGGGGGATTCAATTTTTATGGTAAAAAATTAAAACCTACTTTAGACTTAATTTTGTATGACCCGGTGGAAATTTTCAATTTTAATTTTCAAGTTGAATTCGTTTTGCCCTTATCAATTTGTTTTGCCGCCTGATGAAAACCCCCCTTTTACATTTCCATCCATTAAGATATCATTAATTTTAGCCTACTTTAATGTAATAGTGATAACTAGCGAGGTACCCGCGAGTTGCAGCGGTAGGTACCCTGTAATCAAAACTTTTGGCGAACAATACTATTTGATTATATATTTTTTGTGATAATAACTTTACGCATGGCGAGAATTTTAAAGAATAAATTTATCGCACACAATCTCATATAAATATGACAGAGTACCGTGCATCATGATGCAATGGCTATATGAAAAATAGTTAATTGTATTATGAAGTTGTGACAATTGACGGTGTGTCTGTGATAAAACCACAAAAAACAAACAAACTGTCTCAAAACAATAAAAAGCATAAATAGTCTTTAACAAAATAGAAACCAAAGCAAAAAATGATAAAGAAGCATGTTTGTGATGTTGATCTATGAAGAAAAATGATCATTAGTTATCCTTGAAATTGCCTACTTCAACCATATCATCATTCTTCAATTTCTTTGTAGATGTATCCTTCTGTACACAATCATCCAAATCAATCACATCACGCTTTGCTTTTCCAGAGCCGGTACTTGCATCATCAGCCTTTTCCATTCCCTTGATAACTTCCGGAGTGTGTTCCATGTTGAATGGAATGTTATCCATAGCATTGAATTTGCTTGTGGTAACAGCGGGGGTAACGGGAGTCTGCATTTCAACTTCAATTTCCTGTGATAAACCATGTAAGCATGTATTGTACAGTATTAAGGTTTACTAAATTAATAGGATATAGTATATTTGTAAGGGTTTATAACAGAACCTCATTGCCATAATCATGGGCATATTTAGGCACAAAAGTTGACCATCGCCATAATCATGGGCATATTTTTACCCACAAATTACACGCACCAAATTACCCACGAGCACAAAGGATGAGTCTAATAAATGGGTAATGTAAATTTAGCCACGTAAATTACACTCGAGATGTTAAATGGGAAACTGGGTCTGTGAAAAGCTAAAAGTATAAATGTTACCCATAAACCACCCACAAATATTACCAACGAATACAAAAGATGTGTGTAGTCTGTGGGTAAAAAAAATTTACCCACAAAATTAGCCATGACTTTACCCGTGATAAAAAAAATTGTGTGTAATATGTGGGAAATATTTTGGCGGGAATCATTTAGCCACAAACTACACACGATATATTATTTAATGGGTAAATTTATGGGTAAAACTATGGAAAAATCGAGGGTAATTTATTCTAGACTTTGGATTTGTTAATTGTGGGTAACTAATGGGTAATATGAGGGAAAATACACACGTATCAATGTACGTGGGTAATTTCCGTGGGTAAAGCCCTGTTTTCTTGTAGTGGTTGTATCTTGATATACATCAAGTAATCTATCACCTTGTTTAGTTAGTTTGTGTGGATCATTGTGATTTTGCGGAGATCGGGGAGATCTTGTGTAGCTTGGGTAGATCGTGAGTAGGTCGGGTAGATCGTGAGTAGATCGGGTAGATCGAGTGTAGTTCATGTGGATCTTGTAGTTTGTGTGATTTGTGAGGATCGGGTAGATAGTAAGTGAGATTGGTACTAGCTAGATTAGTACTCGACATTTAGCTTAAGGTCGGAAAATAATGTAAGCGACGCGGTTTATGTGTTTAGGCCTCAAAACACAAGGTTTGTTATGTTGGGCCACAAAACATAACGGGTTTGGTTGTACCCGAAGAAGAACTCGACATCTAGATTAGTGTCGGAAAATATTGTAAGCGACGTTTCCGCCAAGAAGGGAGCTTGTTGATTAGTGAAGTAACTCTCGAGTTGGGTACTCGGGGAGTGGAGTAGGGCGAAGAGGAGCTTCGTGACCGAACCACTATAAATCATCGTGCCTGGTTTGTGCTTTTCTTACTTATCTCTTTACTTTTTATCTTTACATTTACCGTTTTATATTTGCATTGCTTTTATGTTTGTGTGGCTTATTTCTTATATTGTGTGGTAGTTATGTTGTGTCTATGTTATTGTTATGGTAATATGATTCACTTATGTAATTCCACTATCACTAGTTGTCACAAGAATTTTTGTTGACACTTCTCATATTACGTCAAACTTGATTGGTCATTTGATACAAAAGATTTAAGTTTTTAAATGAAAACGTATTCCCTCCCCCCCCCCTCTACGGTTTCTACACATAGCACAAAGTTCAAGTCATAGAAAACGACTTCCAAATGATATGTTTTTAAAAGTTACCATTTGATAACATTTTAAAAATGTTTATGTAAATTAACACTTGGGACCTTTTCTTTGTAACTCTGATTTTATTTCTCGAATGGTAACTTTTTAAAACGTCTCATTTAGAGGTCGTTTTCTATCACTTGAACTTTGTTCTATGAAGTAACACCCTTAGTTGCCTTCCACTTGCTATACTGAATTTTGGGGTGTTCCACAATCACTTGTCATTGTATATTGTTCATGATATTGTAAGGTAACGTTTAAAACTTATATGGTTTACATGTATTATACAAGAGATATTTATCTAGTACGGATTGTTGCACTTTTCCACAAATTGGTTGATTCTAAATCACTTTTTTCTAATTCGATTTTCTCTATGCTCTTAACTTATCCACCTTAACCAATTTTAGGCAACAAATTCGTCAAACCTTACCAGTACTTACCAAGATTAACGATCACCAATATTCACGAATCCAAGAACGTTTCCAAGTTTTCACCATACACATTTAGTTAAAACCTTAACCCGAATTCCATCCCAAATAAACAAACATCACAAATCAATCTCGTGAACGATCCTTATCAAGATCTGATTTTTACAAGGCTAGAGTTGGCAGTGTTTAGCAAATGTGACTACGGGGATTATTCTTTATTACTTATTTGGGTTTGAAGTGACTTTTTACGGATGCGTGTATTTCGTATCTCAAAGTCTAGGGGTTGGTTGGATGCACGACTTTTGGAGATCCTTGTTTGAACTGTAATTCCATGGTGATTAAGACTTGGCTATCTATTTATACTTGATATAATGAGTTACTTTTTAGTGCTCACATTGTATAGCTATCACTTTATGGAGTTACGTTGTAGTGCTCAGCGTCTCACGTAGTTGAGGATATGTCAAAAGGGATTTTGCTTATTATACTTTTGGTGTTGGGTATAGGGTACACCGTTCTTAGTCATAATAGAGTACAAGCTTAAGTCAAAATTATGTGGGATTTTACTTCATTTTCAAGTTCTTTATATCGGGTTGTCTTCATATGTGGTTACTACGGATAGCTGTTGGATTTGATACAGGGGCTAGTAAAGAGTTAGACGGAAATGGGTATTATAGTTGATCGAGTATATTGACATCTTCTCACGGGCTGAATGATTTATTAAATGGTGCTTCCAGTTATTGCTTCATGTATACAATTTTATGCTAATTTCGATAGATCGCAATCATCATGGAGAGAGAAATGTGTACATCAGGGACGCACAACAAGTTCAAGTGACCGAGTTTAATGATTTATTTATGTCGGAGAGACTTGTCTCATAACCACAGAGATGACCAGCGCTTCAATAGTTACTTTGGTGTTATCGTTTCGTCTTTCGTATGATATATGTGTACATTATGGGATGATATGAAATATGTAAGATAACTGGGATGCATTTAGTGAGATGATGATTTTGATATTTTGTTCCCCCAAGAGGACAACCTTGAAGAAGCTTTAGTCTACAGTCTATTCTACATTCTCCGTTGTGTGTTAAAAGACTAAAGATGGTTAACACATTTATCAAAAGATTTTTTTAACACCAGGGCATTCAGTGTTAGAAGACTAAAGACGGTTTACACATTTATCAGAAGACTTCTTCGGATTCAGGGCATTCATCAGAAAGGTTTTCGGTTTGGGGCAGAGCAGTCAAGATAATGATGCACTACTTAGGGGAGAGTGAAAAAGCCACATTTAAACCGCAATTAGATTTGCTTACATTGTTTTTCTAAAAGTAGAAAGATGGCAGCTGAGAAGATTCATGAAGCATTAAAGATTAATTAATTCATAAGACTATGAATACATTCTTATAGTTGTTGCGCTTATGATGTGTATTTATATTTACTTGTAGGAAATGTTGTAAGCAATTCCTATATGACATCACTTGGACAGAGATTATTAGCCTAAAAAATAAAGCCATTTACTGGAATTGCATTAGTTTTGTTTACTTAAACGCAGAGACTTATATCATCAAATAGTTTAAGTTAGGCATGTAAGGTAGTATATATACCCTCCTAGTCACAACTAGGAGGGTGATGCCCTCGTTTGTAACACTTAATAAGTGTGTCTATTAGTGTTTCTTCTCTCTTAATATAATATACACATCTTTCCGCTCACTACTCTCTCTCTCTACATTTTACCATGTCTAACTACTATTTTGAGCTTCCCCGACCATCCGAATTAATTTAGTATCTTATTACAAGTCGTCTTCTAAAGAAATTTTCTGGGCCTTGAGAGATATATCTTCATTTCAATTATACTTGGAGTTTTAAATTGGGATCCTTAGAACCTAGGATTAGCAGCAACATCATGCTTGTTGAAAGGACCTGAAAAAGATCTCAAAAACGACAATCATAAGAAGCGAAAAAGATGTCTAAAAGATATGATGTAATATTTAGTAAAGTATAAATATGTCTTTTTATGACAGTTACACAACGGTCATATTTCAAATTTAAATATTATTATTTAAGAAACAAGACATAAAATGATACCGTTGTCTGATTTTAAATATGACAAAAAGATGATGCTTGAAAAGCGATTCATTAAGATTAGTTGTTTCAAGTAAAGGTTCATTCATTTGATTCTGAGTTCTTGGATACATTAAAAAGGTGTATGCAAAGATTATAACCAACTATTGGCATACTTCATATTCACCATCTAAGTAAGCGCTATAGGTCTATGTTGACATAAATATCACTATTCTTTGGTTTGTGCCACGTTGAAATTGGAACCTTAAGTATCCCTTTCCAAGTTTTAATGCATGATATATATATTATATATAAAGCACGAATAATTTTTTTGAAACTAAAAACAAAAAATTTATACCCAATGTACACTTTATTAAATATTGTAACAACATCTGTCACTAAATTAATAGTTTAAATGTAGTTTCATCCTCAAATTTTTTTTCATTTTTCATTTCTAACCCATAGATTTTTTTCTCGCAATTACTACAAATTAACCCGTAAATGTTGCCTCAAGGGTTACACCAGAACCACAGCTTCGCTAGTATAATTATTTGCCCCTTTACACCGTCGTTTTGGGTGGTTATTCGTCTAGTTTACTTAAATGTCGTAGCAAATTCTTTTTTTTTTTTTTTTTTTTGGTTAAAGAAATCAATTTTCTGGCTTTATTAAATATAAAGTGGAACAACTGAACATCTGAGCCTATTTGGTTCAAAGCAGTCCTAACTAATTAGAGTTAAATATTTAGATATGTTTCTTAATGAAGATTAACTAATCCTCACAACTTCAATATTTTTGTGCCGCTATTGTTGAGTTATACGGTCGAGATTTCCTACGTAGGCCAACAAGCCATGATGTTGCACGTTTGTACGAAGCACACGAAGAAAGACATCACATTCCCGGTATGATCGGTAGCCTAGATTGCACACATTTCGTTTGGAGGAATTGTCCAAACGAATTGAGGAGTCAATATAAAAGGGGTGATCATCAATACCCCACGATTATGATGGAGGTAGCGGCGTCTCAAGATTTGTGGATATCGCACTCGTTCTTTGGACCGCCGGGTTCAAACAATGATATTAATATTTTGATGCAATCTCCGCTATTCCTCACCGAGCGTAATGGTACGGCACCTAAGTGCCCATTTATTGTGAACGGACGTACGTACAAGCATGGCTACTATCTAACCAATGGCATATATCCTGCATGGTCTACTTTTGTTAAAGAGTTCAAATATCCGGCCGACCCGAAAGAGAAAAAGTTCAAGTACAAGAGTCGGCTCGAAAGGATGTTGAACGGGCATTTGGTGTTCTCAAGGATAAATGGGGTATACTGAGTCGACCCTTACGGCCACACACACTAACCACAATTAGAAACCTAGTGTATGCGTATGTGATATTGCACAACATGATTATACGTGACGCCGGTAACGCAATCTTGCCAGTTCATATTCGGGATCCTCTGATCCAACCGGTGTTTGACGAAGAAGCCTTAGAAGAGATATGACATGAGGAAACACATTTTCGCCTCCGATTTGATCTTACGGAGCATATTCACGCTCAAGACTTATCATACATCGAGGCGGACGATGAAGACGTGTATGTTGATGCAAATAATGTTCTAAAAGCGTTATTTATATCTTTCGATTACTTCACGTTTTGAGGATGAAAAAATGTGAAATCACGTTACGTTAAAATTAACGTAAACAAGTTTTTAATCGGAAGATCCCGTTTCTACGCAAATCACTCTAGAACAAATTTACAACTTGAGAAATGATCAAAGAAGTGAATTTTTGTTTTGAGCATTCATATTTTAATGGGACAAAACATTTTTTCAAAAATACACATGACAAATTATTTTTGAATTTTAAGAAATATTTTAATGGAAAAATAAGTTTGAAAATCACAACAGCTATTTTTCCCCCAAAATCAGCTCCAACCTTCCCCAAATAAGTTTTCACCAGAAAAGACAAAATTTGGAGCGTCCTAGTCTAGGACGGCTCCACGGTTCCACTAAATTTAGTGGAGCCGTGGCATGTTTAGTGGAGCCGTCCGTACAAAATTTTCTGTAACGTTCAGATTTTTCTTGCCTATAAAAACCAACCCCATTCACAGTTTTTAGGCACCCTTTCACACAGAAAAACTTATGAGTTTAAACCTCTCACACCTTTCTCTTTTTTAGATCATTTAGATTAGTTTTCTTTTTTTTTAAGAGTGATCCAATCATCCACCAAGAGATCCTCTTCATTAGCAAGAGAAGAACACAAGTATCCAAGTTGATACAAGGTGTTATCATTCCTCTTCATTAGCAAGAGAAGAACACAAGTATCGAAGTTGATACAAGGTGTTATCATTCCTCTTCATTAGCAAGAGAAGAACTCAAAGTATTCAAGAAGATACAAGAGTTATAGTTGTTAGGTTTTTGTAACACTTGTTACAACCTTGTTGTATCATAGCATACATCAAGTTTATTTATCTTTTGTGAGTGAGAGTGAAGATCAAGTGTGATCTTATAGAGATAGTGGATATCTCTTAAAGCCATTGGGCTTGTGTGATTGATCAAGAAGATCAAGGGTCGATAGATTAGTGTTAGTTGAGAGAGTGTTGATCATTGTGATCGTGTTGAGATCTTGGTGATCTCGTGTAGCCATTGGGCTTGAGTGATTGGTCACGTGGACCTTGGTAGATTGGTGCTAGCTAAGATTAGCACTCGACATTTAGCTTAGTGTCGGTAATAGGATAAGCGACGTGTACGGTTTTCTCCGCCTGAAGGGAGGTTGTTGATTGATTACACATAGAGTTCGAATCAAAGTTTCCAATAGCAAACTTTTAAAACAAGATTTTTAAAAGAAATTAAAACCGGTAAACTATTCAACCCCCCTTCTAGTTTCCCACAATTGGTATCAGAAGCCACGTCAGTCAAGATTTTAAAGTATATTGTATTTTAAAACTTGAATCGATCAATGGATTCCGACAAATATCTAGAAGGGCAATCTATGCAAAGACCACCACTTTTCGAAACCGATTGTTTTATATATTGGAAAACAAGATTCGAAACATATGTAAAATCAAAAGACATTGATCTTTGGCATGTTATTACCGAGGGTGACTTTCAACCTATTCAAATGAATCTGGAAACTAAAAAGGATGAAATAGTTTCTTATGATAAACAAAGTGATGAACTTAAAAGGAAATTAGCCAAAAATAATGAGGCTAAAATGATGATTTATAATGCTTTGCCTAAAAAGGAATTTGAAAGAATTTTCATGTGTAATACGGCAAAAGATATTTGGAAAACTTTGTTAGTCACTCACCAAGGTAATAACCAAGTCAAAGAGAACAAGATAGATCTTCTTGTTCAACAATATGAACAATTTTCCATTACGGAAGATGAGTCAATAGATAATGCTTTTGCTAGATTTAATACTATTATTACTAGTCTTAAAGCTCTTGATGAAGGTTACTCTAGCAAGAATTATGTTAGGAAGTTCCTTAGAGCTCTACATCTTAAATGGAGAGCAAAGGTCACCGCCATAGAAGAGTCAAAGGACTTGGCGATGTTGTCACTCGATGAACTAATAGGAAACTTGAAAGTTCACGAGATAATAATCAAGAAGGACTCTGACATAGTCAAAGGAAAAAGCGAGAGAGTTAGATCTCTAGCATTGAAAGCCAAGAAGGAGTCTAGTGATGAGGAATGCTCGAGTTTCGATAGTGAAGATGAGGAATATGCATTAGCGGTTAGGGACTTTAAAAAGTTCTTTAGGAGGAAAGACAGATTTCCTAGACAACCTCGTGATGAAAGGAGGTCATCTCAAAAGAATCGTGATGAAAGGAAATGGACAAGTGATAGGAAATGCTATAGATGCGGAGATCCTAATCACCTCATAGGAGAATGTCCTAAACCACCGAACTCCAACAACCAAAGAGCTTTTGTAGGAGGCTCTTGGAGTGATAGCGGTGAAGAAGAAGAGAAGTAGCTTAACGATGAAACATGCCAAATGGCTCAAGCTTCTAATGAGGTACATTCCGACTCTTCTTATTATAGTGATGACAATTCGTCAATAGATGATAGTGAATTGCATGATGAATACAACAAACTATGCGTAGTTAGTAATAAGATCTTAGGTAGAAACACAAAGCTAAAACTAAAACTACAAGAACTAGAATTACAAGTTGTAGAACTAAAAGATCAAGTCAAGAGACTTGAAAAAAACAAAGAAGTAGACTTAGGGTGTGGGTCATGCATAAGTCTTCAAGTAGAAAATGAAAAGCTTAAAGAAAATGCTTTAAGAATCATTAAGTTTGATGAAGGAACTAAAAAGCTTAATGATATACTTGAAAATATTAGATATAGTGAACATGACCGTTCGGGTTTAGGATTTGACCCAAATCAGGCTTCTACAAGTGGTAATAAACAAGTAAAATTTGTAATGCCTGAAATGTCCAAGTCTAAAGGTGACGGCACCACTAATGATACTGACGAAACCACTAAATTTAGTGGTACCGTGGTACCGTTTGGTGCTGAGGACAAAACTGGGTCAATTATGAAAAAGTACTTGAGTCCTAAACCGAGTCACGTAGTTGTAGATAGTACTAGAGTGTCTACACCAAGTAAAGAGAAAGCCAAAGGCTTTTACAAACCATTGTCATCTCCCGAACATGGATTTGTAAAGCGTGGCACTAGGTCTACTACTCCTCCACCTAGAAGAATTAATTCTCCCAAACCTCGGTCTAGAACTCCTCTACTGAGAGGTAACTTTAGAAGACAAAATCATCCAAGTAACTTTCCCGTAACTTGGAATGATCGTCCATCAAAAAGTTACTTACCATAGGAAATGTGTCCTCCATTCTCACATCCTAAACTAATGCAACAAATGCGTAGGATGTTTGAATCTAACAACTTTGGACCCATGAGATATTGGGGACCAGATGTTTGAACTTTTGTTTTGCTAGGAAAACATGAGTGTAAATAAATTTCGGAGTCTAACAAAAGGAGTATGATGTGTTATCAAACAAGTCTGGTGACGCAAAAGTCAAGTCGTGTCTTATATGCTCAACATTCAACAAAGGTAGTCTAATCCTCTAGTTTTAAGAGCAACAACTCAGGCACAGGTACGCTTTCTTAAAACACCCTTTGTTAGTAGAAATGTTTGGCATGAAATAGTGTAGTTAGAATCTAACATGGTAGGCACTATAACACAGAAACTTTATTCACATCTCATCATGTCAAACTCAACTTGTCCAGAAATGTTCAATAATCGCTTGAAGATCATGCGTGACAAGTTTGAATTAAGCATTGATGAGTGAATCAAGTTTCCTTCCTTGCACATAAGTAATCTTGCCTAAACTAAGTATCCCTGTAAACTTATGTATACTATATGTATGAGATACATAGTTTAAGTAATAGTCTTAATTGACACTGACGCCCATATCCGCAAAAACGAATCTTACAAGAGACGAAGAAGGTGAGTGCGCGGATATAACTAGGTTAGGGGCATAATAGGTAAAGTAGTTTACCTAACGGCAAGTAGGTCCATTATCATGAATAAGTGTTTGGCTTTGTGCCCACTTGTAAGAAGTGCCCTAAGACTTCTTACATCAAAGTGTTTGATATATCATCCGATACATCAAAGGTACTACACACTTGAGATTACTACATCTCAAGGAGATTGATATAGAAATTGTTTCTATATCAACTCTGATAATGCGAGAGTTAATGTGGATTGAAACATAAAGAGTAATGTTTGTACCTTCATAGGTTTGTTAACAAACATCTTGGTTCCCCAAGAAATAAACTACTCTTATTGTCTCCACGACCGAAGCCGAGTACGTAAGCGCCGGAAAGGCATGACAACAAACACTATAGATGAGACAACCCCCTATGAAGAGTAGCAGTCAAGATGCCATTAGACTTGACCGGGAACCCTGTAGTTTGCTCATGAACGAAGCTCATCAAAGTACGTCATCCTCTCCGTCACGATAAGGTCAAAAGAGAAATCTTTTCTTTGAAAAGTCTCTCTTGAAAGACAACATCGTCAATACTCCAACCAATACGTTCTCGTCACCCCACTCATGACTATTTAGATAATTCTTCCGAATTATTAAAGTCATCGTCCACTTCTCTCCTCATGACCTCTTAATAATTCACTTGAAATATTAACGCCATTTCTCACGTCTTGTTCTATGACTCATTTGTCATTTCCCTCACATCGCCTCATGACTCTTTAGTCATTCCTCTCATCCCGCTTATGACTATTTCAATGGAAATATTAAAGTCATCCCTTGCGTCATATCTTATAAACGTTTTATCCCTTCTATGACTTCTCAAATGTTTCACGGGAAATATTGAAGTCATCCTCTACGAATCACCCATGACTTCTTAAGTCATCTATCTAACTTGTCTCATGACTTTTAGAAATTCCTCTAGAAGTTCTAAGTCATTCCCTCACAACTCGTCACATGACTTTTTGAATATTTCACGGGAAATATTAAGTCATTCCTTACGTCTCGTATTCCGACTAATTAAATATTTCATGGGAAATATTATAGTCATCCACCAAAACACGACTCATGACTTCTAATTATTTCACGGGAAATATTAGAAGTCAATCCTCATCCAATGACAACTTAGTCAAACACTAAGGTCATTCCTTGTCATCCCACCTAATCGTTTTCGTTAAAGAGTTTATTAGGTATAAACTTTTTCCTCGTGTCAAAAAGTCTTACTAAATAAGTAAGATTAATCAGCCAAAAGTCAAAACAGAAGAAAAGTGGCACAATCAGACACACGGCTCCATTAAATAGGCACGGCTCCACTAATGTTTAGTGGAACTGTGGTGCCGTGCATCTGAAAAACGCGCCCATTCTTTCTTTTCTTCTGCACATCCTTTCAATCAAACCCAAAACCACTTCCTCTTGCTGTCAAAACCGAACCCAAACACTAAAATTCAATTAAGCTCTTGCAAATCAAGATTGAGGCATTGGAATCAACAAATCCTAATCACGACAACACTAATTGTAAGTAAATCATGCTTAATTTCTTTCAATTTGAGTCTAGGGTCTGTTCTTGAGTTCAAAATTGAATTGGGGATTTTCGAATTTTGTTAATCCTTTGTGAAATTAAGACTAGGATTAGACAATGTAGCATTCACATGATTCCCTAAACCTAGGATTTTCATAAACCCACTTATGTTGCAAAACCTAGTCCGAATTTAATAACTAAAATCGGATTATGATTGATTGTTTGTAGTGGAATCATGTTTAGGATTATTAAAATAGGATTAGGAACGTTTTGCATTAAAGCTTTTCAAACTTAAAGCTTGTTGGCGCCATGTTGAGGCATTTGCCAAACACCCCAATTCGATCACTTTTCGAAAAACTTCACAAGTCTAGGATCATGAAACCTTTTCGTGCATTATTGATGCAAATTAAAAACGTTTTTGCATGCATACATGAACTCTCAAATATGGATCGAATTACATAAGTAATGTGTAATGTTCGACATACTTTGATTGAGCAAAAGTGAAGTTAGGAGCGTTTGGGTAATCTCATAGGTTTCATTTTAGAGTCAAGATTACCGCACCTCCACATTGTTTGCATTTAGGCACACACACACATTCAAAATGGGATCACTAAAATGCAACAAGTTAACATACAAAATTATATTTTTTTTGTAGGTAACAATGCCTCGAAACGATTATCAAGATACCAAACCATACATTCATCGTACATTAGAAAATCTAACCATTCCAGATGAGCAAAAAGCTTATCTTGCCAAAGTCCAAAATCGATATATACACGAAGGTCGTGTGGTCGATGCCCATTTTGTTCTCTTGGATAATATCCAAGAATGTTTTCCCACTATTGACTTTGACTGTCTATACAAAATAAACTGTCAAATTTGTCCGTGTTTTGTCCTCGAGTTTTATAGTCGAGTCCCTACCTTCACTGATGATGATGGTAATGTCTTTCTTGATTTTTGGATTCAAAACCAAAATATCATCCTGTCTGTCTCCGAGATTGGTCAAATTCTCGGTGTTCCTACATATGGTCAGTGTGCATACACTAAAGACCATTCTCTTGAGTCTCTTTTCTATAATCTTGAGAATGAAGGTGCCTATCGCACTGAAATTCCCGACCTCGAGTCCATCAAACAAGTCATCCAAACACCTCGAGTCGTCCACACATATCAAAAGCGTGATGGTTCAATTGTCCACCTTGACCCAAACCGTATCTATCTCAAAGAACTTCTTCCCGACCTTAGAAATTGGGAACTCCTTCTACGTGAGAACGTGTTGAGCCTTGCGGGCAACCGTGATCACGTCTCAGCGAGTCTCGCCCACATGCTCTATTGTCTTAGTATCGAGGAACCATATAACCTCGCATACTATATGGTCAAACGGATGGCCAATATTCATAGTCGTTCGGATAAGCTCATGCCATATGGTATGTTGCTTACTCGTCTTTTCAACTGGGTCATGGAAACTTTTCCTAATCTCCGTAGTGTCGACTATGTCCTAGTCAATCCGGTCATGAAACCTCTTGGTGGACCACAACGTCGCACAAAGCAACGTAAGGACAAAGGGTCCAAACGTGGTCGTAAATCCACTTCCGATATTCCCCTTTCTTTTTCCTCCTTCGGTCATGGTTCGTCATCTCAACCGATGGATGAGGACGATGATGAGTTGAACGAAGAAGGAACGTCAACGTCTCGTCCTAATACCTCCTCTCCCGACACCTACTTTCGTAACCTCGATACTTCATCGTTCCAACGAACCACCGACCTTCAATTCGGCGAAACCAACCTATCTGCCGTAATGAGAAGGCAAACTACGATGTATAACCGAAAAGTGTCGATGCATGAGCAGGCGATTGGGGGGTTCAAGTCCATTGGCAAGGCAATCAAAGGACTCGGGAATAAGATAAAGAAGATGGGGAAAAGAAGAGACTAGATAGGATTAGCTTGAGGAGTACTACTAACTTAAGTATTATTAAGCTATTATAAATAAGGTCATGGCAATGTCCATCATACATTAACTAGCTTAAAGTGTTCTCTTTTAACACTTCACACTTGAACATGGTTAATTTGCTTAGTTAATTAACCTTTATGTTAATCAATCTTGCCTAGTTCATGCATGTTATCTTATTTTATTACATGCACTAGATGTTAAAATTGCTTGAACTCATGCATGCTTAATAGTTGCCTAAATACATAGATGATCACATGATCATGTTAGTTGCTAGTTGAAACTAGCTTTAGGAATTCTATGTGTTTAGTGGTTTGAGGCTTTGAGATTTGCAGCCAATGAATTCCCCAGAAATTTCCTCATTTAGGCTGCCTAAAACCAGCAGACCTGGAAAGAAGGTCAAATGGAGGCCACAGGTCTCCACTAAAATAGGCGACGGCTCCACTAAATTTAGTGGTGTCGTGGTACCTTTAGTGGTACCGTGCCTCTGGAAGACGAAAAATACAATTCTCTTCCACTTTTTGACTTTCTTTCCCTGAAAATCTGCAAACATAACCTAATTCCCATGCACCCAAATCCAACATCCTTTTCAACCTTGCATGTCTTTGATTTGGCTATTTAAGCTAACATCATGCATTGCCATCCTTACACCATCACACTCACCATACAACCACCATGTCTTCCACCATTGCTTCAACCTCACACAAAAACAAGAAACCAAGATTCAACATCAAACCAACCAATCAAACCACTCTTGTTGATCAATGGATCAAAAGTGTTCACACACCACAAACCTCAACCAAACCTTCCAATGAGATGATTCTCATTGATCTCACCTTGGATGATGAAGATGATATACACACACCCATAACCTCTACCAAATCATCATCTTCCTTCACTACACCCCAAGCTCCATCCAAGGCAACCTCAATCAAACCAACACCCTCATCCTCCACCACCATTGGAACCAACACACATTCACCTCAACCAAGTCCCATTCCATCACTAGCCTTAACACTTAACTCATCACCATCAACTTCCCTTGAAGTGGGAACCAACACATCATCCGCATCACTTTCACCATCACCACAACCTCTAGCTCTCACCCTAACCTTATCACCAATCACTCCTTTTGAGTTTGGGAGCAACACATCATCATCTTCCCTATCACCATCACCTCAACCTTTAATGGGTCATCCCGTCCTTTATCCCCTACAACCACACACCTTTAGTTGTGCTTGTTGCCATCACAACCTAGAACTCATCATGAACCTTATAGATGAGCTTAGCTTTAGGTTCTCATACCTAGAACACCTCCTCACACCACCCATAGGACCCATCATCCTTCCACCTCCTCCACCACACAATAGCCCAAACTAAACATGGTTATGTTTAGTCCCTCCAATAAATGCTTAGGAACCCTTTTGAAGTTGGAAGAAATCTTGAGCCTCATATTACTATTGATGTTTATGTGTCTTCTTGTTATTTTAATTTGCTTTCTTATTGTAGTCATACTCATGTATGACATTTATTTTACTTTTAATGGGCATTCATGTGGTTGTTTTATTTTTAGCTACTTGGTAATTTTCTTCTTGTGTGGTTGGATATTTGTCTTAAAGTGCTACTTGTTAGATATTGTAATGTGTTATCTAACTTTGTTTTGAAGCATACACCATTACTCGATTCCTTGTGTTCTCCAAATGAGGGGGAGTATACATCAAGGGGGAGCTTTGTCACCTTTTTTATTCGACAAAAAGGGGGAGAAATGGGAGTAAACTCATTAAAAACTTGTTAAAACTAATTTTAACTTAAAATGAGTTTATATTTTGTCATCATCAAAAAGGGGGAGATTGTTGATGCAAATAATGTTCTAAAAACGTTATTTATATCTTTCGATTACTTCACGTTTTGAGGATGAAAAATGTGAAATCACGTTACGTTAAAATTAACGTAAACAAGTTTTTAATCGGAAGATCCCGTTTCTACGCAAATCACTCTAGAACAAATTTACAACTTGACAAATGATCAAAGAAGTGAATTTTTTTTTGAGACTTCACATTTTAATGGGACAAAACATTTTTTCAAAAATACACATGACAAATTATTTTGGAATTATTAAGAAATGTTTTAATGGAAAAATATGTTTGAAAATCACAACAGCTATTTTTCCCCCAAAATCAGCTCCAACCTTCCCCAAATAAGTTTTCACCAGAAAAGACAAAATTTGGAGCGTCCTAGTCTAGGACGGCTCCACGGTTCCACTAAATTAGTGAGCCGTGGCATGTTTAGTGGAGCCGTCCGTACAAAATTTTCTGTAACTTCAGATTTTTCTTGCATATAAAAACCAACCCCATTCACAGTTTTAGGCACCCTTTCACACAGAAAAACTTATGAGTTTAAACCTCTCACACCTTTCTCTTCTTTAGATCATTTAGATTAGTTTTCTTTTGTTTTAAGAGTGATCCAATCATCCACCATAGATCCTCTTCATTCCTCTTCTTAGCAAGAGAAGAACACAAGTATCCAAGTTGATACAGGTGTTATCATTCCTCTTCATTAGCAAGAGAAGAACACAAGTATCCAAGTTGATACATGGTGTTATCATTCATCTTCATTAGCAAGAGAAGAACTCAAAGTATTCAAGAAGATACAAGAGTTATAGTTGTTAGGTTTTTGTAACACTTGTTACAACATTGTTGTATCATAGCATACATCAAGTTTATTTATCTTTTGTGAGTGAGAGTGAAGATCAAGTGTGATCTTATAGAGATAGTGGATATCTCTTAAAGCCATTGGGCTTGTGTGATTGATCAAGAAGATCAAGGGTCGATAGATTAGTGTTAGTTGAGATGAGAGTTGATCTTTGTGATCGTGTTGAGATCGTGGTGATCTCTTGTAGCCATTGGGCTTGTGTGATTGATCACGTGGACCTTGGTAGATTGGTGCTAGCTAAGATTAGCACTGGACATCTAGCTTAGTGTCGGTAATAGGATAAGCGACGTGTACGGTTTTCTCCGCCTGAAGGGAGGTTGTTATATAGTGTTTGAAACTCTCAAGTGTGGTACTCGGGGAGTGGAGTAGGACGAAAAAGAGCTTCATAGCCGAACCACTATAAATCCTTTATCTCGGTTTGATCTTTCCAACTCTACTCTTTACTTTATTATTTACCAATTGTTAGTATTAGTGTGTAGTTCATATTGGTGTGATTGATTACACATGAGTTCGAATCAAAGTTTCCAATAGCAAACTTTTAAAACAAGATTTTTAAATGAAATTAAAACCGGTAAACTATTCAACCCCCTTCTAGTTTCCCACAGTGTAGTCTTAGAACTAAAAGATCAAGTCAAGAGACTTGAAAAAAACAAAGAAGTAGACTTAGGGTGTGGGTCATGCATAAGTCTTCAAGTAGAAAATGAAAAGCTTAAAGAAAATGCTTTAAGAATCATTAAGTTTGATGAAGGAACTAAAAAGCTTAATGATATACTTGAAAATATTAGATATAGTGAACATGACCGTTCGGGTTTAGGATTTGACCCAAATCAGGCTTCTACAAGTGGTAATAAACAAGTAAAATTTGTAATGCCTGAAATGTCCAAGTCTAAAGGTGACGGCACCACTAATGATACTGACGAAACCACTAAATTTAGTGGTACCGTGGTACCGTTTGGTGCTGAGGACAAAACTGGGTCAATTATGAAAAAGTACTTGAGTCCTAAACCGAGTCACGTAGTTGTAGATAGTACTAGAGTGTCTACACCAAGTAAAGAGAAAGCCAAAGGCTTTTACAAACCATTGTCATCTCCCGAACATGGATTTGTAAAGCGTGGCACTAGGTCTACTACTCCTCCACCTAGAAGAATTAATTCTCCCAAACCTCGGTCTAGAACTCCTCTACTGAGAGGTAACTTTAGAAGACAAAATCATCCAAGTAACTTTCCCGTAACTTGGAATGATCGTCCATCAAAAAGTTACTTACCATAGGAAATGTGTCCTCCATTCTCACATCCTAAACTAATGCAACAAATGCGTAGGATGTTTGAATCTAACAACTTTGGACCCATGAGATATTGGGGACCAGATGTTTGAACTTTTGTTTTGCTAGGAAAACATGAGTGTAAATAAATTTCGGAGTCTAACAAAAGGAGTATGATGTGTTATCAAACAAGTCTGGTGACGCAAAAGTCAAGTCGTGTCTTATATGCTCAACATTCAACAAAGGTAGTCTAATCCTCTAGTTTTAAGAGCAACAACTCAGGCACAGGTACGCTTTCTTAAAACACCCTTTGTTAGTAGAAATGTTTGGCATGAAATAGTGTAGTTAGAATCTAACATGGTAGGCACTATAACACAGAAACTTTATTCACATCTCATCATGTCAAACTCAACTTGTCCAGAAATGTTCAATAATCGCTTGAAGATCATGCGTGACAAGTTTGAATTAAGCATTGATGAGTGAATCAAGTTTCCTTCCTTGCACATAAGTAATCTTGCCTAAACTAAGTATCCCTGTAAACTTATGTATACTATATGTATGAGATACATAGTTTAAGTAATAGTCTTAATTGACACTGACGCCCATATCCGCAAAAACGAATCTTACAAGAGACGAAGAAGGTGAGTGCGCGGATATAACTAGGTTAGGGGCATAATAGGTAAAGTAGTTTACCTAACGGCAAGTAGGTCCATTATCATGAATAAGTGTTTGGCTTTGTGCCCACTTGTAAGAAGTGCCCTAAGACTTCTTACATCAAAGTGTTTGATATATCATCCGATACATCAAAGGTACTACACACTTGAGATTACTACATCTCAAGGAGATTGATATAGAAATTGTTTCTATATCAACTCTGATAATGCGAGAGTTAATGTGGATTGAAACATAAAGAGTAATATTTGTACCTTCATAGGTTTGTTAACAAACATCTTGGTTCCCCAAGAAATAAACTACTCTTATTGTCTCCACGACCGAAGCCGAGTACGTAAGCGCCGGAAAGGCATGACAACAAACACTATAGATGACGACAACCCCCTATGAAGAGTAGCAGTCAAGATGCCATTAGACTTGACCGGGAACCCTGTAGTTTGCTCATAAACGAAGCTCATCGAAGTACGTCATCCTCTCCATCACGATAAGGTCAAAAGAGAAATCTTTTCTTTGAAAAGTCTCTCTTGAAAGACAACATCGTCAATACTCCAACCAATACGTTCTCGTCACCCCACTCATGACTATTTAGATAATTCTTCCGAATTATTAAAGTCATCGTCCACTTCTCTCCTCATGACCTCTTAATAATTCACTTGAAATATTAACGCCATTTCTCACGTCTTGTTCTATGACTCATTTGTCATTTCCCTCACATCGCCTCATGACTCTTTAGTCATTCCTCTCATCCCGCTTATGACTATTTCAATGGAAATATTAAAGTCATCCCTTGCGTCATATCTTATAAACGTTTTATCCCTTCTATGACTTCTCAAATGTTTCACGGGAAATATTGAAGTCATCCTCTACGAATCACCCATGACTTCTTAAGTCATCTATCTAACTCGTCTCATGACTTTTAGAAATTCCTCTAGAAGTTCTAAGTCATTCCCTCACAACTCGTCACATGACTTTTTGAATATTTCACGGGAAATATTAAGTCATTCCTTACGTCTCGTATTCCGACTAATTAAATATTTCATGGGAAATATTATAGTCATCCACCAAAACACGACTCATGACTTCTAATTATTTCACGGGAAATATTAGAAGTCAATCCTCATCCAATGACAACTTAGTCAAACACTAAGGTCATTCCTTGTCATCCCACCTAATCGTTTTCGTTAAAGAGTTTATTAGGTATAAACTTTTTCCTCGTGTCAAAAAGTCTTACTAAATAAGTAAGATTAATCAGCCAAAAGTCAAAACAGAAGAAAAGTGGCACAATCAGACACACGGCTCCATTAAATAGGCACGGCTCCACTAATGTTTAGTGGAACTGTGGTGCCGTGCATCTGAAAAACGCGCCCATTCTTTCTTTTCTTCTGCACATCCTTTCAATCAAACCCAAAACCACTTCCTCTTGCTGTCAAAACCGAACCCAAACACTAAAATTCAATTAAGCTCTTGCAAATCAAGATTGAGGCATTGGAATCAACAAATCCTAATCACGACAACACTAATTGTAAGTAAATCATGCTTAATTTCTTTCAATTTGAGTCTAGGGTTTGTTCTTGAGTTCAAAATTGAATTGGGGATTTTCGAATTTTGTTAATCCTTTGTGAAATTAAGACTAGGATTAGACAATGTAGCATTCACATGATTCCCTAAACCTAGGATTTTCATAAACCCACTTATGTTGCAAAACCTAGTCCGAATTTAATAACTAAAATCGGATTATGATTGATTGTTTGTAGTGGAATCATGTTTAGGATTATTAAAATAGGATTAGGAACGTTTTGCATTAAAGCTTTTCAAACTTAAAGCTTGTTGGCGCCATGTTGAGGCATTTGCCAAAATCCCCAATTCGATCACTTTTCGAAAAACTTCACAAGTCTAGGATCATGAAACCTTTTCGTGCATTATTGATGCAAATTAAAAACGTTTTTGCATGCATACATGAACTCTCAAATATGGATCGAATTACATAAGTAATGTGTAATGTTCGACATACTTTGAATGAGCAAAAGTGAAGTTAGGAGCGTTTGGGTAATCTCATAGGTTTCATTTTAGAGTCAAGATTACCGCACCTCCACATTGTTTGCATTTAGGCACACACACACTTTCAAAATGGGATCACTAAAATGCAACAAGTTAACATACAAAATTATATTTTTTTTGTAGGTAACAATGCCTCGAAACGATTATCAAGATACCAAACCATACATTCATCGTACATTAGAAAATCTAACCATTCCAGATGAGCAAAAAGCTTATCTTGCCAAAGTCCAAAATCGATATATACACGAAGGTCGTGTGGTCGATGCCCATTTTGTTCTCTTGGATAATATCCAAGAATGTTTTCCCACTATTGACTTTGACTGTCTATACAAAATAAACTGTCAAATTTGTCCGTGTTTTGTCCTCGAGTTTTATAGTCGAGTCCCTACCTTCACTGATGATGATGGTAATGTCTTTCTTGATTTTTGGATTCAAAACCAAAATATCATCCTGTCTGTCTCCGAGATTGGTCAAATTCTCGGTGTTCCTACATATGGTCAGTGTGCATACACTAAAGACCATTCTCTTGAGTCTCTTTTCTATAATCTTGAGAATGAAGGTGCCTATCGCACTGAAATTCCCGACCTCGAGTCCATCAAACAAGTCATCCAAACACCTCGAGTCGTCCACACATATCAAAAGCGTGATGGTTCAATTGTCCACCTTGACCCAAACCGTATCTATCTCAAAGAACTTCTTCCCGACCTTAGAAATTGGGAACTCCTTCTACGTGAGAACGTGTTGAGCCTTGCGGGCAACCGTGATCACGTCTCAGCGAGTCTCGCCCACATGCTCTATTGTCTTAGTATCGAGGAACCATATAACCTCGCATACTATATGGTCAAACGGATGGCCAATATTCATAGTCGTTCGGATAAGCTCATGCCATATGGTATGTTGCTTACTCGTCTTTTCAACTGGGTCATGGAAACTTTTCCTAATCTCCGTAGTGTCGACTATGTCCTAGTCAATCCGGTCATGAAACCTCTTGGTGGACCACAACGTCGCACAAAGCAACGTAAGGACAAAGGGTCCAAACGTGGTCGTAAATCCACTTCCGATATTCCCCTTTCTTTTTCCTCCTTCGGTCATGGTTCGTCATCTCAACCGATGGATGAGGACGATGATGAGTTGAACGAAGAAGGAACGTCAACGTCTCGTCCTAATACCTCCTCTCCCGACACCTACTTTCGTAACCTCGATACTTCATCGTTCCAACGAACCACCGACCTTCAATTCGGCGAAACCAACCTATCTGCCGTAATGAGAAGGCAAACTACGATGTATAACCGAAAAGTGTCGATGCATGAGCAGGCGATTGGGGGGTTCAAGTCCATTGGCAAGGCAATCAAAGGACTCGGGAATAAGATAAAGAAGATGGGGAAAAGAAGAGACTAGATAGGATTAGCTTGAGGAGTACTACTAACTTAAGTATTATTAAGCTATTATAAATAAGGTCATGGCAATGTCCATCATACATTAACTAGCTTAAAGTGTTCTCTTTTAACACTTCACACTTGAACATGGTTAATTTGCTTAGTTAATTAACCTTTATGTTAATCAATCTTGCCTAGTTCATGCATGTTATCTTATTTTATTACATGCACTAGATGTTAAAATTGCTTGAACTCATGCATGCTTAATAGTTGCCTAAATACATAGATGATCACATGATCATGTTAGTTGCTAGTTGAAACTAGCTTTAGGAATTCTATGTGTTTAGTGGTTTGAGGCTTTGAGATTTGCAGCCAATGAATTCCCCAGAAATTTCCTCATTTAGGCTGCCTAAAACCAGCAGACCTGGAAAGAAGGTCAAATGGAGGCCACGGCTCCACTAAATAGGCGACGGCTCCACTAAATTTAGTGGTGTCGTGGTACCTTTAGTGGTACCGTGCCTCTGGAAGACGAAAAATACAATTCTCTTCCACTTTTTGACTTTCTTTCCCTGAAAATCTGCAAACATAACCTGATTCCCATGCACCCAAATCCAACATCCTTTTCAACCTTGCATGTCTTTGATTTGGCTATTTAAGCTAACATCATGCATTGCCATCCTTACACCATCACACTCACCATACAACCACCATGTCTTCCACCATTGCTTCAACCTCACACAAAAAAAGAAACCAAGATTCAACATCAAACCAACCAATCAAACCACTCTTGTTGATCAATGGATCAAAAGTGTTCACACACCACAAACCTCAACCAAACCTTCCAATGAGATGATTCTCATTGATCTCACCTTGGATGATGAAGATGATATACACACACCCATAACCTCTACCAAATCATCATCTTCCTTCACTACACCCCAAGCTCCATCCAAGGCAACCTCAATCAAACCAACACCCTCATCCTCCACCACCATTGGAACCAACACACATTCACCTCAACCAAGTCCCATTCCATCACTAGCCTTAACACTTAACTCATCACCATCAACTTCCCTTGAAGTGGGAACCAACACATCATCCGCATCACTTTCACCATCACCACAACCTCTAGCTCTCACCCTAACCTTATCACCAATCACTCCTTTTGAGTTTGGGAGCAACACATCATCATCTTCCCTATCACCATCACCTCAACCTTTAATGGGTCATCCCGTCCTTTATCCCCTACAACCACACACCTTTAGTTGTGCTTGTTGCCATCACAACCTAGAACTCATCATGAACCTTATAGATGAGCTTAGCTTTAGGTTCTCATACCTAGAACACCTCCTCACACCACCCATAGGACCCATCATCCTTCCACCTCCTCCACCACACAATAGCCCAAACTAAACATGGTTATGTTTAGTCCCTCCAATAAATGCTTAGGAACCCTTTTGAAGTTGGAAGCAAATCTTGGAGCCTCATATTACTATTGATGTTTATGTGTCTTCTTGTTATTTTAATTTGCTTTCTTATTGTAGTCATACTCATGTATGACATTTATTTTACTTTTAATGGGCATTCATGTGGTTGTTTTATTTTTAGCTACTTGGTTAATTTTCTTCTTGTGTGGTTGGATATTTGTCTTAAGTGCTACTTGTTAGATATTGTACATGTGTTATCTAACTTTGTTTTGTAGCATACACCATTACTCGATTCCTTGGTGTTCTCCAAATGAGGGGGAGTATACATCAAGGGGGAGCCTTTGTCACCTTTTTTATTCGACAAAAAGGGGGAGAAATGGGAGTAAACTCATTAAAAACTTGTTAAAACTAATTTTAACTTAAAATGAGTTTATATTTTGTCATCATCAAAAAGGGGGAGATTGTTGATGCAAATAATGTTCTAAAAACGTTATTTATATCTTTCGATTACTTCACGTTTTGAGGATGAAAAAATGTGATATCACGTTACGTTAAAATTAACGTAAACAAGTTTTTAATCGGAAGATCCCGTTTCTACGCAAATCACTCTAGAACAAATTTACAACTTGACAAACGATCAAAGAAGTGAATTTTTGTTTTGAGACTTCACATTTTAATGGGACAAAACATTTTTTCAAAAATACACATGACAAATTATTTTTGAATTATTAAGAAATGTTTTAATGGAAAAATAAGTTTGAAAATCACAACAGCTATTTTTCCCCCAAAATCAGCTCCAACCTTCCCCAAATAAGTTTTCACTAGAAAAGACAAAATTTGGAGCGTCCTAGTCTAGGACGGCTCCACGGTTCCACTAAATTTAGTGGAGCCGTGGCATGTTTAGTGGAGCCGTCCGTACAAAATTTTCTGTAACGTTCATATTTTTCTTGCATATAAAAACCAACCCCATTCACAGTTTTTAGGCACCCTTTCACACAGAAAAACTTATGAGTTTAAACCTCTCACACCTTTCTCTTCTTTAGATCATTTAGATTAGTTTTCTTTTGTTTTAAGAGTGATCCAATCATCCACCAAGAGATCCTCTTCATTCCTCTTCATTAGCAAGAGAAGAACACAAGTATCCAAGTTGATACAAGGTGTTATCATTCCTCTTCATTAGCAAGAGAAGAACACAAGTATCCAAGTTGATACATGGTGTTATCATTCATCTTCATTAGCAAGAGAAGAACTCAAAGTATTCAAGAAGATACAAGAGTTATAGTTGTTAGGTTTTTGTAACACTTGTTACAACATTGTTGTATCATAGCATACATCAAGTTTATTTATCTTTTGTGAGTGAGAGTGAAGATCAAGTGTGATCTTATAGAGATAGTGGATATCTCTTAAAGCCATTGGGCTTGTGTGATTGATCAAGAAGATCAAGGGTCGATAGATTAGTGTTAGTTGAGTGAGAGTTGATCTTTGTGATCGTGTTGAGATCGTGGTGATCTCTTGTAGCCATTGGGCTTGTGTGATTGATCACGTGGACCTTGGTAGATTGGTGCTAGCTAAGATTAGCACTGGACATCTAGCTTAGTGTCGGTAATAGGATAAGCGACGTGTACGGTTTTCTCCGCCTGAAGGGAGGTTGTTAATATAGTGTTTGAAACTCTCAAGTGTGGTACTCGGGGAGTGGAGTAGGACGAAAAAGAGCTTCATAGCCGAACCACTATAAATCCTTTATCTCGGTTTGATCTTTCCAACTCTACTCTTTACTTTCATTATTTACCAATTGTTAGTTTAGTGTGTAGTTCATATTGGTGTTGATTGATTACACATGGAGTTCGAATCAAAGTTTCCAATAGCAAACTTTTAAAACAAGATTTTTAAATGAAATTAAAACCGGTAAACTATTCAACCCCCCTTCTAGTTTCCCACAGTGTAGTCTTATGTAATTTTTTTTATGTTTTTTATAAGTATTGTGTAATGTTTTTTTTATGTTTTTTAGTAATATTATGTAATGTTTTTTAATTTTAATGGAATTTTAGTTTTTTCTAAAAAAATTAAAAAATCGTAGTGAGGTATGGGATATAGTGTGGTATGGGATGCCAACAAAATTTGGGAGTGTGGTATAAAAAAGTAAAGGATGAGGTGGCATAAGGGGATTGATTGGGAGTGTTGTATGAGATATAGTGTATGGTATGGGTTGCCAACCCCCTTAGAAGTGAAACTTGATGTGTATACAAATAGATAAAAACGTATTCAACCAAGATGTCTCTCATATCGAGAGAGAGTTAGATTCTTAAAATATTATTTGCCACTAAAAAGAAATCGGGTTTAAAAAACAGAACATGTTAATTCACCAAAAATGAATCGAGTGAAATTTCTCTCATATCTACGATTGTCAAATATGTATTTGTTAAAATGTGTTACTACTTAATATTTTTCCTAATCCTCAAAGTACAAATGTTTGCATTGTTATTTTGTAGCAAGTTTGTTCCATAAAAGAAGAAAAAACGTAATATGGAATCTGGAGGATACCTTCATAAGTCGTCTTCTTTAGAAATTTTATTGGCCTTGAGAGATATATCTTCATTGCGATTATATTTGGAGTTTTAATATTGGGATCCTTAGAACCTAGAATTAGCAGCAACATCATGCATGTTGAAAGGACCTGAAAAATATCTCAAAAAATATTGTAAATGATAAGAAGCGAAAAGGATGTATAAAAGATATGATATAATATTTAGTAAAGTATAAATATGTTTTTTTATGACAGTTACACAACAGCCATATTTTAAATTTAAATATTATAATTTTAGAAACAAGACATAAAATGAGACCGTTGTCTGATGTTAAATATTTCAAGTAAATGTTCATTCGTTTGATTCTGATTTCTTGGATACATTCAAAAGGTGTATGCAAAGACTATAAGCCAACTAATGGCATGCTTCATATTCACCATTTAAGTTAAGCACTAGCCAATAATTAGACATTTTGATTTGTTTATAAGATTTTTGGTTCAAATCTCACCAGCTAAATGCATATTTTGAGAGTAATTAGAGAAAAGATCGAAAATGGTCAAGAGAATACCTCAGTTACTCCACATACATCTTATTTCAAGATTTATTGTTCCCAAATAATTTGAATAGAGAACAACCACGTCCATCAAATGTCCAAATTCCAAAACAACAAATGAATGGACACGAACGTAAATATATAATATTTATGTTCTTGTTTGTTCATTTAACTAAACAGACGTAAAATATTGTACATGTTCGTTCTTTTAATAAAAAACAAACATAAACGAATTTTCTACTATCCGGTTCATAAACGGACGTAAATATACAATATTTATGTTCTTGTTTGTTCATTTAACTAAACAGAAGTAAAATATTGTACATGTTCGTTCTTTTAATAAAGAACAAACATAAACGAATTTTCTACTATCCGGTTCATGAACAGACGTAAATATACAATATTTATGTTCTTATTTGTTCATTTAACTAAACAGACGTAAAATATTGTATATGTTCGTTCTCTTAATAAAGAACAAACATAAACAAATTTTCTACTATCCGGTTCATGAACTGTTCTCATTTTATTTACATCCTTATTTAGTAGCCAACATAAGTGGAATAAAAACTAGGGGTGTTCATGGATCGGATAATATCCGCAGTAACCGAAAACCGAAACCGAACCGAACCGAAAATAACCGAACCAAATTCTTAACCGAACCGAATTGGTAAAAACCGAACCGAACCGAACATTTTAATCGGTTTATGGTTCGGTTATGGGTTTAGCATATTGACAACCGAACCGAACCGAAAACCGAATTAAAATTAATATTTAATATTTTTTATATATTAATTAAAAAAATATAACTTGACTAACCCTAGGTCCTATGATGTTAGGGTATTTTGTGTTCAATAGATGTTAAAACTTGTCTAGGTATGTCGTTTTGCATATATTTTGACATACCGTCATGGGGTCATGTACTATGATTAGTTATTTCTTAGGAAAGTTTATGTATCTTGATGATGTATGTTCTATTCTCTAGGTTTAATCATTTGACATACATATCAATATGTGTATGCAAGACTGTTATGGTTCAATATTAGAGCAAATATAAATGTTGTTCAATATTCAAGTACAAAATTTCGGTTTTCGGTTTTGACCCATAACCGAACCGAACTTCGGTTCGGTTCTCGGTTCGGTTCGGTCACAAATATTTTCGGTTCGGTTCGGTTTTCGGTTATGACTCAAAAAAAATTTTTAACCGAACAACCCGAACCGATGAACACCCCTAATAAAAACCCTAACTGGGGTAATGTCAAGTTTTCTTACATGGGCCAAGATGCATTCGGTTAAAGATGGCTCATGGTTTTTATGGTTATAGATAGTGGAATAAGCCCAACTAGTTTATCTACATTTTGACATATGAAGAACAAGATTATTATACTTCGCGCTTCAGAGCGGGGTGTAGGCTATGTTTGGTAAAAGTAGCAGTGAGCTGTGAGCAGTAGCCACAGCTCACCGCTCACAGCTTCTTAAAGAAGCATTGGAAAAATGAGCTTTTCTAAAAAATAGCAAAGTTCACCGCTCCTTTGCCAAACGAACAATAAAAATCAAAAAGCTCATTGCTCACCGCTCATCACCCCAAAAAGCTCCGCGCCAAACATATCATAATTTATGATGCGATGAAATCGCGAATTAGTTTGTGAGTAGTTACTCTATTTTGTTTTTTTCCAATAAAAACCTCTACACATTGCATTTTCTTTTTCGATTGTGACAATTAAAAACTTGAGTTAATCTACATGTATTTAAGTTTGATAAATTATTAATCCAAAAATTTTCTATTTAATTTTAATCTAAGGGCAAACTTTGTCACCGTAGAAGGCCTTTCTGGCGTCGAGGTTATACCCTACGATCATGTGTATATATGTTGAAAACAAAAGGTGGTGTTATACTTTGATTAGGACAGTTGATGGGGCATTTTGTTGTCCACGTGAGTATTAGAGGTAGAGATGGAGTTGAGCATGCCTCAGTTAGCATCTTATTTTCTATTATTACCATTGGGGTAGAAGAGTATTGCATTTGAATTTCTAATTATAAATACTTCCTACAACACGAATTTGTATTGATGCGCAGATTTTCAAAACACGTTTTACAACCCCTTAGTCAGTGTACCTAATTATTGTAATAGAGTATCGGAAAGTCTGAGGGATAGATCGTTCTCTAGGAGAATAGTGAGGTAATTTTAGAGTACGAAGAACACGATCATCAATTACCAATCAAAAAATCAACGGGATACAACTAATTATTAACAAGTTTCATGCAATTCAAGATAAACACCAAGTGATCTAGCCTAGCATAGCAAACAAAGAACAAATAAAGACATAATCAAAAGTAAAAAATGATAAACATGACTGAATGATCAATGAATAAACTTATCGTGATTTTATACTTGATTTAATATGAACAAATGGCTTAAAATAGCATAGAAATCGGCTAGGGTTTGCATCCTAATGTTTGCACACGATTTATGAAAAATTACAAAGAATATATACAGAAAACAGGGTGTGATGGCGTCACTTGTTAAGTGTGACAACATCAGTTCAAGAATATTGATTATGGATCCTTTCCACCGACTGCAATGTGACCACATCACTTGTAAAGGGTGATGCCGTCAACCGTGCCGGCTAGGAGAATTGTTTGGTCACAAAAGATTTAAAAGCTTCATTTTCTGGGCTTCTTTTGGGATGGCGTTAGTTTTTTCAGTCACAACTTCTAACTTTTGTCTTTTTCTTTCAATGTTCATCCAAATAAGTCCAAAAGTTGTCCAATTAGGTAAGTGTATAAGATTCAATCTAAAAACCAAATATGAAAGTATCTAAGGCAAAAATGATAAAAGGAGATTGAATGCACAAAATTATAAGGTAAATGTCCCATAAAATCACTAACGAATTGCACCGAATCATGTGTTCAAGTTGGTTTGATTTTGTTGGTGCAATAATGACCAAGGCCTTTATAATGTTTTAATGATGACAAATATACATTCGGAACACTTAAAATCACGAGCGATAGCCAAAAAACAAAAACCGAAAAAACTGGGCATAGCACGCTGCCTGGCACGAGCTACACATGGCCAGCACGACAGTATCTGAATTCCGTGGCGTTTTTGTTTTTCCAAGTCGGCTTTCCTTTTCGCAACTAAGATGCTTCTTTTAATTAAGGTTCGTACATGATATTTGAGAAGTTTACTTTAAGATTTATACTTAAAGAGGTGCCCAAAGCAAGTCCTCCCGATTTCACAAAAACGCCAACTCCCAAAAGTTTTTTCAAAGCCTCGAACCAAGGCAAAATTGTTTTTTCCTCAAACCTAAGAGGTCTATACTTTCACTAAAACTTTAAAGGAGAGTATTCAAGTGACCCTATAGCAAAAGCTCTCGTCATCTCTTTTATTTACGAAAAGATGGTATACAATATAGTATTTAGATATGACAAGCTCATGGTTATTGCATTCCGACATGAGTCAGTTTTGCAATATGTCAAAACGTTATGAATAGTAATTAAATATATGCCCTAAATTTGAAAATTGTTTGGTTGTATGTATAGTTAAAGGAGAGATAATAAATTAAAGACCCCCTTATTTTTACAAGCAACACCCTTCTCATATATATATATATATATATATATATATATATATATATATATATATATATATATATATATATATATATATATATATATATATATATATTTTTTTTTTTTTTTTTTTTTTTTTTTTTCTTTTTTACTTTTATAATTTTGTATACCATAAAATTGTGAAACGAAAAATGCGGAATAAAAAATATATAGTTTAACAAGTCAAAAGTATTAAACTGACAAAAAGTACAAAACAAAAACTGATAAAAAACTGTGTTGTACTTTGTACTGTAAACAGTGGGTCAAAGGGGTAAAAAGTACGAAACATGTGTAATTTTGATAGGCCATAGAGCACCTATAACATAATCCATAATAAAACAGGTTTGGGCTTTGACGGCAAAGAGGCCTCTTATTAGAGGAGTGCTGTGGGTTTAATCTGGAAACAAGATATTTGTGCTTTCATTTCATGGGCTAAGAATACAAAAGACAAGCCCAGGAGACTATAGAGATTTTGTATGAAAGTTAAAACTTAAAAGCCACAAGGGGTGTCAATCGAGTCGTGTCCGTGTCGACCCATTGGGGTTGGCGGGTTGGTAAAGCCTCAACCCAAACACGACCCATTTATTAATCGTGTCAAAAACCTCAACCCTAACCCACACACACCTAACATGTGTAACCCATTTATGACCCGTGTAACCCGTTTAAATAAACTAGTTAAAAGGGTTAATTATTTAATTAGTTTGAGTGTTGAAGAGTGTAAGTGTTCAAATAATAACACATAGATACTAATATATATTACAGTAGCACTTAAGAAAACATAGATTCACATCCTAAATAAGTACATATATCCTATTACGTAGTAGTTCTTAACCATTACAATAATCCAAGACAAAAGATCTTATGGGTGCCATCTTCATTTCTTCTCTGACGTGCCTTCACAAAATATCATAAGTGCACAGGAAGATTTATAAATCTTCTCCAACGTGCCTTCAAAAAGGTCATTAGTGCACCTCAAGGTTCAAAATGGTGTCATTCTTCATTTATTTTCCAACATGACTGCAAAAAAGGTCAAAAGTTTACTTAAAGACACACAATGATCTTATAAAAAGATAAAAACCAATAACTTGATTGATCTAAACATATGCTATTGTGTGATTCATCTTGAGACTTACCAAACACTAATTTAAAGTCTACTTGATATGATCAGCTTCATCGTTGTTGATGTTCAAAGCCATGACATTCTGGGTTAGTGTTTCAAGGTCATTGTTCGACATTGCTGCAGTAGGAATAGAGAAAATCAATGACGAAACATATAATTTCAACAATAAATTAAGACATCAAAACTGTAAACATTACCATTTTCTGCAAACAACCAATCCCTTGTACATATCAAATCTTCAACAGTAGGAGGCGACATTGAACTTCGATATTGATCCAAAATTCTTCCACCAAGACTAAAGGCTGATTCTGATGCAACTGTTGAAACTGGAACACAAAGAATATCCATAGCTAATCTAGCTAAATCAGGGTATCGATACTGTTGTGATTTCCAAAAATCAAGTATACGAAAGGAAGAGGTCATTTGGCTCGTGGCTCCGAAATATACATGTCCAAATCAGTTTTTTGAGCACAACCCAAACTTTCATCCTTATCAAATAATTCAAACTCCTGCAAATATGAAGAAAAAAAAAAAAAAAAAAGTTGAATTAACAGCTCATAAGTTGAAGAACAATTAAGAATGAAGATGTAAATAAAGTTTGAGTTTCATACCTTGAAAATGCCTTCACTAACGTCTTCATCTCCATCATTACAACCACCAGACGATGTCGAGCATTCTGGCTTCTTTCTTGCCCTGTATTCTTTGAAAAGCCCAAAAAGTGCAGTCTTAACCACCTCTAGTTGTGGTGAATCGATACCATAAAGCTTTTTGTAGCTAAACTCGAGAAATGCATATATATATCGAGGATCAAATACCACTGCTATAACTAAATAACTTAGATTAATTTCTCCAGAATTGGGAGGGTGGATCTTACCGGAAAAGAGAGAGGGAAGGTGGTTTGTTAATGATCAATTTTAGGATTGGGTGAAATTTTAGAGTGAGATGGGCAAGACTCGAGTATATAAAGAAGTAATTTCCCGCTAAAAGACTAGACACTAAGTTCCCGCTCAAAGCCTTGACCCTAAATTTCCCACTCAAAGTCTTAGACACTAAATTCCCGCTCATAGTTTTTCATATTTTGGGCTTCCAAAGGCCCATTCAAAAAATTTCATTTTTGACTTTAATTTCCAAGTTTATTAAATTAAAGTTATATATTTTATTGATTAAAAGTTTATATATTTAAACGGGTTCACGGGTTGACCTGTTTAAAATTACTAAACCCATACACGACCCATTTATTAAACGGGTTATACGGGTTAACCTGTTTTCGACCCAAACCTGTTTATCCTCGACCCAAACCCGTTTATCTTCGTGTCGTGTCCGTGTCGGTTAGCGTGTCGTGTCGAAAATTGCCACCCCTGTATGAAAGTTAAAACTTAAAAGCCACAAGAGGCTTTTTCATTTGTTACAAGTATTAATTTGTTATCTATCCATATGAAATTAGTGTGAAGCTAAGTGGATAAGACCATTCTCTCTTTGATATTTTTGGTTTTTACTTGGTTCACAAGTGGGATAATCAAACAAGCAAACAGAAATATAAGTCGTCCAACGAAGATGTTGATAACCAGTAACGTTGAGTCGTTGACAACCCAACCATCCCCGTAGCACATTTTGTTCTTCGTAACTCCATTTAACATCTTTGTTGATATTGATTCGCATTATCTATCAAATAAAGCTATTAAAATATTCAAGTGAAATATCAATGTTCAATGTTTACTCGACACGCTTTTGACATACAGTTGGCTGAATAAATAAAGTCAGCAACGTTAAATGAGTGTCCATAACTCATACTAGTGGACTAGTAGCATTAAGTGCTTATTGGTTAATTACTAGTACATAGTTAGGAAGGATATTAGTCTATGCTCATGTTTGGCATCAAGTTTTTAGAAGAATTTAAGAGCGATAAGTGGTAAGCGGTTTGGTTAATCTTGTTTGGCAACAAAGCAGTTAGCGTTTAAAACTAGCCCAACTGCTCCAGATTGAAATGCTTCCTAATGAAGCGTTCCATTACTGCTCTTTAGAAATTATGAAACACTTAAGATTGAATCCAACCAACCACCCCTTTATTCAAATTATTCAACTTAAAGTATCAATACAAGAACCAGAAAAGAAAATAGATCACAATTGATGATCTATGATACAAGATACAGAAAACCTAAATACTGAATAAAGAGTAATGATTAGTCAAACGATTACAAGATATATAGCTTGAAGACAACTGAGAATACAATTATCCGAGAATGAGAGAATGAAGCTAAGAAACCCTAATGAGAGATCCATCCTTATATAGGCTGCAACAATGAGAGTGACCAGCATTAGTCCCTGCAAAATATAAACTAAGACAAACAAAGGCAAACATAAAATGTTGGTGTTAATGAGTTTCTGCATATTGTAGAAACAGTCCCTGAAAGTTTGTAAGGTATTTTAACACCCTCCCTCAAACTTTCACACCAAACATATCCGACATACCCAGTTTCTCAACCAAAAACTTATGACTTTTGCAGTCTAAGGCTTTGGTTAAAACATCAGCAATTTGCTGAGAAGTGTAAATTTTCTCAATTTTTATCACACCAGTAAACACTTTTTCCCTCACAAGATGAACATCAATCTCAAAGTGTTTTGTTTTTTCATGAAACACAGGGTTTCCAACAATTTGTAATGCTGAAATGTTATCACAATACAACATCACGGGCAAAAGATTTTTCACCCCCAAATCACCAAGCACATTAGTTAACCAAATAACTTCACAAGTAGCAGAAGCCATGCTTCTGTATTCAGCTTCAGCTGAAGATCTAGATAGAGTGGACTGCTATTTACTTTTACAGGTAACTAAAGAGTCACCCAGAAAAACACAATAGCCAGACATAGATTTCCCGGTAACAGGACATCTTGCCCAGTCAGAATCAGCATAAGCTTTAAGCTTAAGATTGCCATTTTTGTTAATTTGCACACCATTACCAGGTGAGCCTTTCAAATACCTCAAAACCCTTAATGTAGCATTCAAATGAGATTCAAGAGGAGCATGCACATACTGACTTAAGCAATGAACAGCATAAGAAATGTCTGGTCTGGTATTAGTTAAATAAATTAACTTACCACCCAGTTTTTGATAATTTCCTATATTTCTCAAAGCTTTATCATCAACAGACTCAATGTGATTAAGAGTAGTGTTTTCTAGCAAAGGAGTGTCAATAGGCTTAGAAGCAAGCAAACCATATTCATGCAAAAGTTCAAGACAATATTTCCTTTTACTCAGACAAACACCATTATCATTTTCCAAAACATCAATTCCAAGAAAGTATTTTAACTTTCCTAAATCTTTGATTTGAAACTTAGTTTGCAAGAACACTTTAAATTTCTCAATTTCATTATCATTATTGCCAGTTATTACAATGTCATCAACATACACAAGTAAAGCCAAAAACACATTCCCATACCTCTTTGTGAACAAAGAATAATCACATTTAGACTGCACAAAACCATGTTCAGTAAGAGCTAAAGTAAGTTTAGCATTCCATTGTCTAGGAGCCTGATTAAAGCCATATAAAGATTTATTAAGTTTGACAACTTTAGAACCTTGAGTATCAAAACCAGGGGGCAAGGTCATGTACACATCCTCAGTTAAGTCACCATATAGAAATGCATTGTTAACATCTAATTGAAAAAGACTCCAATTATTATAAATAGCAACATTGATCATGCACCTAACAGTTGACATTTTAACAACAGGACTAAAAGTTTCCTTATTGTCAAATCCCTCCCCTCTGGCTAAAGCCTTTGGCTACAAGCCTGGCCTTATATTTGTCCACCTCACCAGAGGATTTATACTTAATTTTCCATAACCACTTGCTACCTACAGGTTTTCTTCCTTTCGGAATATCACATTCAGTCCAAGTGTTATTCCTTTTTAAAGCAGCAACCTCATTATTCATGGCCTGAATCCAATTATTATCCTTAATAGCTTCTTCATAAGAGGTTTGTTCAACAGATTTGTTTAAAGTAGTAGAGAAGCAGTAATTAACAGACTAAGATTAGAGCAACACACATATTTCTCAAGCCCATACTTAACATTACTACTAACAACATAGTCATTAAACTTAGCAGGCATCTTAACATTCCAACCAGACCTCCTAAGAACAGGCTTCTCTTGACTTATATTTTGAGTGGAATCATTTTGAGCAAGATCAGGATTTGAACTGGAAGGAACACTGCCCACAGGTGGAGTATTGTCACCCATGGATGTTGCAAAACCAGTATTCTTACCATCATCAGAAGTATTTGTACTTCTAGGGCAAGAATAGGCATCACCATCATCATTGGGGGTATTTGTACCTCTCCCTTCATCATTGGGACTTTGATCAAAGTGTTTCTCATCAAAGAAATTTAAACTATTTAAAGTAATCTCTATAGCATCACAATTTTGATCAGTTTGAAGTTTAGAATTCATTTTAAATGGGAAAATAGTTTCATAAAATTGTACATCTCTTGAATAGAAAATCCAATTAGACTTTACAAGCCTTTTTAGTAGTAGAAAAACCAATTAGATCACATTTTTTAGATCTAGAAGAGAATTTATCAGAATTGTTTAAAATAGAAAAGAAACATAAACAACCAAAACTTCTCAAATGAGACAGTTTAGGTTTTTGACCATACACAAGTGGTATGTGCTTAAATACATACTTTTATTTGACCAAAACCGGACCCAAAACGACCAAAAACTAACCATAAATGCCAAAGATATTGTGTTTTTGTGTTTGTGAATATGCAGGTACGGATATCACGAAAAAAGGACAAAATCAAGCAAAATCCGAGAAAATGAGCACGAGACGTGGAAAAGAGATTTACAGAGCCGAAGCCGGGGAAAATTCGTCAAAGATATTATTTTTGAAGAATGGCCCTTGGATTATTTTTACTTGGCAAAAGTTACCCTTGGATTATTTTTGGAGAAATAGCAAAGTTGGTCCTTGGCTAAACTAAATTCATCCTAAATTAACATCTACAACCGGATCCTAAAAACCCCATAACCCAATCGACCCCACACCACTACCCACAACAAAACTAAACACAACTTCCCATCCCTTTTTAAACCCCAATCGACCCACAGCCATAACTAAAACAAACCAGCCCAATCGACCCTTTAAACCCAACCGGCCCAATTCCTTAAGTTAATTAACACCCAAGCCCACACCCACTACAAAACCAACCGACCCACCATTCTTTAGCTAAAACTAAGACCGGATATTATTTTAGTCAAAATCCCCAAATGCTATGTGGTCAAAATCCCTAATTCCCCACTTCATCTTCTTCCTCACCCCTAAGATACCGCCCTAATCCGCCCCCTTAATCACCTCTCCACCTCACACAACAAGCCAAAGAACCCACATGGTATTGTCTTCGGTCCCCCCTCCCCTCCACATCATCGATCCGAGGGATACAAGGATCATCAACGTTCGAGATTAAAGGACAAGATTCATCCAAGGGTCTACAAACAAGCACAAGAAACACTCTCACACAACTAGCACACTCGGCTAGGGTTTTTATTTTTTTTAGTATAAATAGAACGAGAGTCGATTAGCATTTTTTTTCTTGTCCCACTTTTCATGTTTTAGAAAAGTGTTAGACCATTTAATTTGTTGTCTAATTTATGTTTTCGGTAGTGTAATTTAATTTCCAGTTATGTACTTTAATTTCAAGATTAATGCAATTTTAAGCTTTCCTGTTTTTTTTTTCTTGTTGGTTAACTTAGTCGACTGCTTAATTTTTTTTCTTGCTTATTTTTCTTTTTGCTGCTTGTTTTGCCCTCACTATGTAGTAGATGATTAGCTAGGTTAGTTGTTTTGCCCTCACTATTTCTAGATTGTTTCCAGCATTTGAAAGATTTTTGAGGTTTCTAGTTGCTTGGTAGAAGTTAGGTGGTTGACTGCTTATTTTTAGCTTAGTGAAATATAAGCAGTTTTATTGCTATTTCTTGAAGTGTTCTAGCTTATTTTAAGTTTGAAGTGTTTTTGGCAGATCTAGACTAGCAGCTGCACTGAGTTTTTGGATTTGTCCATTTTTAGTGGCTTATTAATTATCAGTCGTTTTAGCTTTATTATAGTTAGGATAGCTTAAATTTCGCATTTGGTTTATCGCATAAGCTTAAATCAGTTTATCACTAGAGAATAATAAAACAACCACAAAGTAGTGTTTGGTATGACATTTTAGGATTGAATGTGTTTATGACCATTTACTGAAGTTGATTTAGTCTTAATTTCATAATAGAAGTAGTTTATAAGAGTTTTTAATTAGTTTCATCTAGATTTATAGGATTTGCATAAGTTTTCTAAGCTTCATGGATCTCAACAGCTTTAATCATTAGATATAGAGTAAATATAGATTTAGTTAATTTTAGGCATTAAAACTTGTTAAATATAGTTTGAGTTTTTCACTTTTAGATAATTAGTTTATTAATATGATTATGTTTGTTGAATTATTTGTTTTTATTAGCCTAATTGATATGCGTAGCGAGTAGCTTATTAGTGTTTGCCAAGTGATATGAATTTGTGATTTAAGTGTGGATAAATAAAAAAGGGGATTGTGATTAATAATTAGTCAAATTGTTTAGATTTGTGATTTTATTATTTGAAGGGCAAAAGCCGGAAAATAATCAAATTACACATCTAGTAATTATTTTCTTTTTAAAGGATTATTTGCAAAATAAACCAACGTTGTGAGGAAATAATCTTGTTTAAGGAAAATAATTCGTCATCAAACCTTATTCCACACTTAATGAACTTGTCACGTCACTTAGCAAACGTATTTCCCATATATATCTTTTAAATCATTTTTAGAATTACCTAGTTGCCTCTATTGCTTAGTAAATTTGTTAGTTTACTATTAGTACAATTAGTTTTAGATTATTTATTTGCTACTAGTTTTTAGATTAGATTGCTTTTTAGGATTATTTGTGCTTTACGTACTTGTTTTATATGCTTTATTATTGTGTTTTTTTAGTTTATGTTTGCTATCGTAGTTATAAACTCCAAAATTCTCACTTTTATTCACATTCACTACACGAATCACGTTCCGGGAACACAAATTCCATTCGATCTTCGTCGGGACAACGAACCTGGGGCTTTGCATATTTCCGGTGCAATTCTCCTTTTTGGATATAAATTGTTTTTTAACGAATCAAATTTTTGGCGCCGTTGCCGGGGATCGAACCCGGGTCACCCGCGTGACAGGCGGGAATACTTACCACTATACTAAATCCCCTGCATATTCACAATAAATTGTTTTTTAACAATAAATTTTTGTTAAAAACACAATATCTTTTAACAATATAATAAATTTAAACAATATCAAAAAAAAAAAAAATCAAAAAAATGAGAAAAATTTTAAAAATTTTTGCAAAAAATATAATAAATTTTGACATTTTTGTTGATTTTCCGCTGGAGAGAGTAGGAATAAAATTCTGACTTGATCGGGCGTGTTGAGCCCTAGCTTGTCCCCTTAACCTTTTATAATCCATAAGCTAGTGCTAGTCTTTTACACAAGGAGCTAGAAAACGCGAATTCTTTTTAAGAATTTGCAAGTTCCCGTATTTGACTTTATATATGCATGGCTTGATTATAAGGCTAAGCATTCGCGGATCTGATTATTTAAGATTTTAAATTTGCGAAGAACGAGAAATGATAGAGTTGTTTATAAGTTAGATTGCTAAACATGGAGTAGTTGGTTCTCTTTAGAGCTCATCGAAGTTATTTGTGGCTTTTTGTTCCCATCAGCTTGTTTCACCAAAAATAATACTCTATGAATAATTAAAGCTATTTTGGTTTTGGCGAAATTTAGTTTTTAATCCTTCTTAAGAGAATCCTTGCTTATGAGAGTTGGGTACACATCAAGGTACTGCCAGTGTTACGGTGTAATAGACTATTCCATCTTGCCGGCTCACAACCGATGTTGGGATTGTTATAAAAGCCGTAGGACTCGGGATTTGGCAAAATATATAATGAATAATAAATAATAATAATAATCCAAAGCCATAAAAAGTTTTCTGCATCTTGCCGGTTCGCAGCCGATGTTGTAGACTTCTAATAAAGGCAGAGGAAAAATTCCAAGGTCATAATAGACTATCACATCTTGCCGGTTCGCAGCCGATGTTGTGATTGTTATAAAGGGCCAAGGATCAATAATAATATGTGCTTAATAATGTTAAAAATGCCAAATTTCGACTCCGAGGTATCCTAATAAAGGCTTCCGTCTCTGGACTCGTAGATGAGTTGTTTCGGTCGCAAATAAAAGGGATATTCTCAAAATCGTGTTAAATCAGAGACCTTGATGTGGACCTCATTTTTGTATGCAACGGTTTTCGAGGGAAGGTTTGGAAACTACTTAGCATCTAAACTAGGTATCTTTATCAGATTAAAAATTATCGAAACGAGAATTTGAAGAAATTCATTTCTCACCAAAAATAAAATAAATAGAGGAAAATAGGAATTTGGGAACGAGAAGTCCACAATTAGCTTTCTGAGTAGTGTTGGCAGTCTAACTTGTAAATGACAATGATTTCGTTTTTAAGCTTAGTTTGGGGACTCGTGAAAAATCAAGGACGACGAATTTTATCCGTATGGTCACTTCTTTATGAGTCGTGTTTCCTACTCGAAGACCCTAAAAGTTATCGAAAGATAATGATTGTCAACAAAAGCCGTCACTTGAATAATGAGAAAAATACAAAAATAGAATAAAAGGAAATTCGGGGAGTTTTTAGAACTTAAGATTTCTTGATCTCTTTTGAAAATTTTGCTACTTCTCAAAGTTAGTAAAAAGAGATTGGAAATTTTTGGTTTTGAAAACGTGTTCTTATAACATTGCATGAGGACATTGCAATAGCTTAGTCTGGGGGAATTTTGGTATGTGCTTAAACACATACCTTTTCTCGACCAAAACCGGACCAAAATGACCAAAAACCCGACCAAAATGCCAAATATATTGTGTTTTTGTGTTTTTACATATGCAGGCTCGGATATCAAAGAAAAGGACAAAATCAAGCAAAGAACCGGGAAACCGAGCACGAGATATGGAAGTGTTATTTGTAGCCGATACCGAGGAGAAATTATAGTCAAAGTCAACCCGAGGTCCCTCATATTTTCAGAGATTGTCAAATTCACCCTTGGATCTACCTTGGAATATGGCAAGAATGGTCCCTTGATTTCAGAAGAATACACGTTTGGCCCTTATATCCTTTAATCACCAAATCATTAAATCACTAAAAATTAAACCTTACAACCGGACCTTAAAAATTAAAACAATCAAATCCAATCCACATCCTAAAATATTACCCAAGTCCTTCGCTTAGCCCACTACCACTCACACCGGCCCAACCCTTATTCTACAAACCCGATCCAAACCCTACTCTTAAACCCGGTAAATGCTTTTTAGCTAAAAAAGGGAGTCGGTCAAAGTCAAAAGTCAACAAACAAAAGAAATAATCACACACCCTCTTATCTTTATCTCAACCCGCTCCCTTTTACCCCAAAATCCCCAATCCGGATGAACCCTAAATTTTAACCCGAAAAATTACCACAATTAAGGGTAATTCAGTCATTGCACGGACTTCGAGGATGCTATTGACACAAGGAATGACGCGTGGCAGCAATCTATTGGACCGAACACGTAGCTATTATGATCGTACGGTCAAGAGTTGAAGCTTGGAGATAAAGGGAAGATCCAAGGGTGGTGGATAGCTGATGATACGCACGGATCGCCAACGTGGACCCTCGAGAAGGATCGATTGAAGCCTATAAATAGCGGGGATCATTTCCAATCGAAGGCTAGTTTTTGAGTAGTTAATTTTTTAGATAGAATTGTTTTTATTGTCGATTTTTTTTTTATTATTGTATCCGAATTTATTTTGTTTGTAATCGATAATTGTGGTTAATGAAAAAATTTTATTTCGGTTTCGTTTTAATTGTCTCATTGTTGTGAGTTTAGATAATTGTTTTGAGGTTAATGTTTTAGTTTAAATACATTTTTATCCGAATTAAAAGTCAATCGGTTTTGTTTTTAGTCTTTAGTTTAAAGGTTAAATCGAATTTGTTTAATCAATTTTGAGGTTAATTTTGTGTTGTTTTTGTTATCTGAGTTTCAAATAAAAAAAAAAAAAAAAATATTATAATCAGCTGATAAGCTGATAAGTTGTTGAGTAAGCTGTTGGATAAGTTCGATAGGAGCTGTTTGGATAAGCTGGTTTGATAAGCTGCTATGATTAGTGATAAGCTGTGGAATGGTTATGTAGAAGCTGATATTGGGTTATTTTTATGGCTTGTTAAAGCCTGGGTTGAATTTGATTGTTATCTTAAGTTCTGAGGTACCTAAAAGTCAGCAGGACCAGCTTGTAAGTGTAGTTTCATTTTTTTTAGCTTGTTGATTAGTTGTATAAGCTTAATATGTTTTGTTATGTTACCTTTGCTTTCAATTTTTAGATTAGCTTTAGAATTATTATTTTAAGCATATGAGATATTAGAGCATCATTTTAGATTACATAAGTTTATAAGCTGATTTTAAGGGGTGTTTGATTGAATATAAGCTGAGCTTATCCGATGTTCTAATTGGGTGTTTCTAGGAGAATTTGAGTGTTTTAAGTATATGCAATAGCCTTGGTTTGCTGTGGAGTTGATTTTAACTTGTTTGCGCCAAGTTTCTTATTCTGCTGTCAACATAAAAAATAGTGCAATGTCTTGTGTTTTTCACTACTAATCTAGGCCAATTTTAACCCAGCATTTGAGTATTTGTGATTAGTCTTTTCGGATATTAGTAATCTTTGCTTGATAAGCTTTCCAAAACAGTTTTCGGTTTTAAAATTGGTTAAGTTTTGAGCTTTTTATAAGCTTTTGAAAAGAGCTTGTGAGGATTATTTCTGAGAAAAGAAAATAAAACAAGTTTCTGAGTTTGTCATTTTTAGTCCCTGTAGTTTTCTATTTGAGTTAAATTCGTGTCTAAGTAGTTTTAGTCTTTAAATAGTTTGTTGTTTTGGCAATTTCAGTCCCTGTCTTTTATTAAATCTATAATAGTTTCAGTTTTTACAACTTTAGTCCCTAGCTTTTATAAACTTTTAATTTTCTTACATTTCTTATATATGATAGTTTTTCTAAATTACAATTTCAGTACCTTTAGTTTTTATAAACTATTTCTTAATTTTCTTTTATAAAATAGTTTTTCTAAATTACATTTTCATAAATCACCTATTTAGTTTTAAAATAGTTTTAATTCATAAAAAAATTATTAAAAAGTCAAAAAAAATATTTTTCTTTTTCCAAAAATTTTCTTTTATCATTTTTAATCTAGGAAAATTATTTTGATATTTTTAGTTTTTAAATTTCACATAATCATTTTTATTTACGTTTTATAATTCGTCGCGTGACGTTTTTAAAATTCAAATTTTCGTTTTAGGTTTACATGTTTAGTTTAATTGTTTAATTAGTTTAATTAGTTGTTTTTATTTCATATTTAATTGTTCGTAGTATAAAATCAAATCAATCACTCTTTTTCACTCATTCACGACACGTATTCGTCACCGGAACAAAGACTCGATATTCGACCTTCGTTGGGAAACGACCCGGGGAAAACGCATACGTCGCCTTTTCCTTCGGAAAAATAAAATAACACTACAAAAACGAATCATCAAAAAATGGCGCCGCTGCCATTTTAATTAACAACAAGCTTAAAAGGAGTTTTTCCACTCAGAACAGAAGAAGGTAACCTGTTAATAAGATAGGCAGCAGTTAAGATACATTCAGGCCACATACTTAAAGGAATTCCACTTTGAAACAATAAACTTCTGGCAACATTTAAGAGATGTATGTGCTTTCTCTCAGCAATCCCATTTTGCTGAGGAGTATAAGCACAGGAAGTTTGATGCACAATACCAAGACTGTCAAACAAATTACTCATTTTATTAGTTGCAAATTCTGTTCCATTGTCAGATCTAATAGTTTTAATGCTACACTTAAACTGATTTATGATCAGATTAATGTAACTAACAAACAGGTTATAAACATCATCTTTGGTTTTAACAAGATAGACCCAAACAGCCCTAGTAAAGTCATCAACAATGGTCATAAAGTATCGAAAGCCATCTCTACTAGTGACTTTATAAGCTCCCCAAAGGTCAACATGAACAAGGTCATCAATAGCAGAACTTTTATGCTCACTTAAAGGAAATGGTTCTCTAGTCTGTTTGGCCTTGTGACAGATGTCACCAGGTGAGACATGAGAATCTTTAGTGAACTTAAGTTCAGATTGTAGCATATTAACAGCTTGGTCAGAGGGATGACCAAGTCTATTATGCCACATAGATTTATACACATAGCATTTCACAGACATATTACCTATTGTTTGATTATTAGAAGAGAAGGAACAGGGAGAATCAAACAAATAAAGTCCACCATTCTCACTACCAGTCCCCATGATTTTGTTTTGAGTCAAATCCTGAATGTAGCATTTTGTTTCATTAAAACCAACAAACATTCTGCTATCTTTAATAAGCTTTTGAACAGATAACAGATTGACACAGTATTCAGGTACTACCAACACATCATATAAAATAACAGTATCTAAAAGTTTTAGATTTCCAACATATTTAATTTTAGCAAGGGTTCCATTAGGATGACCCACAGTTAGATTTAAATCAGAAATGTCAATAATGTCAAATTCTCTCCATAAGGAGTTAAGCTTATGATAATACTCTGAAACAGTTAATTCACATTGCTTAAAATTGTTAATTTTCTGCATTAAGTTCAAAATTATAGACCCATCAAGTTTATCATAAGTTTCTTTATGTTCAGCCCAAACTTCAGCAACATTAACAGAAAACATTTGACCAAGATATAAATCCTCAGATACAGAGTTAAGTAACCAAGAAAGCACAACAAAATTACATCTTTCCCACTGATTAGCCAGAACAACACTAGAAGCATAAGTAGCCTTAATACATGTTCCATCTATGAACCCAGTTTTATTTCTAGTGTTAATAGCAAGTTTCATAGCAGTGGCCCAAACTCTATAATTCTCAGTACAAGTAAGTTTCACAGATATAATAGAACTAAAACTGATATCATTAGCATGCAGATGCAAAGGATTACCCAAATCAAGATTACTAATAAGTTCCTCATTACTAGTGCCAGGAGCCATAATGAAAACACAAAGAACAGATAATCAACAGACAAACAGCAACAAGAAACAAATAAGCACATATAAGAAGCAGAAACAATAAACAATCAAGCAATTATGCAAGAAAAAAACTAAAACTCACACCCAAGACTTACAAAGCCCAGCCAAGAGGACTGGGTGTGACCAGAGCTGGTATTCACACCTCTCAGGGAGACAGATCAAGATGTTAGCCACACCGTTTGTACCCTCTTAACTAAAACTAAGTAATCTTAAAGAAGAAATTAAACCTTAAAGTGCTATAGGTAGAAGACAACAGAAAGAACTCACAATACTCTTAATTCACTTAGTTAAAAGATATTGTGAAAGAATCAGGTCCCAATTAACACCAGAAACCACTAGAATCAAGAATCCCCAATTCTAAAAAATTAGGGTTTTCAGATCCAAACCCTAATTTACCAGATCTCACCACAAATTAACAAAATCAACAATTAACTCAACAAAGATTGTTGAATTAACCTAAATAAGCCCAGATCTATCACCAATTACAAGAATCCCCTAATTCAACCGAAACATTAAAACTCGAAATCATCAATAGAACAGAGCCTAAGCTCTGATACCATGTAGAAATTATGAAACACTTAAGATTGAATCGAACCAACCACCCCTTGATTCTAATTATTCAACTTAAATTATCAATACAAGAACCAGAAAAGAGAATAGATCACAATTGATGATCTATGATACAAGATACAGAAAACCTAAAGACTGGATCAAAAGTAATGATCAGTCAAACGATTACAAGATATAAAGCTAGCTTGAAGACAACTAAGAATACGATTATCAGAGAATGAGAGAATGAAGATAAGAAACCCTAATGAGAGATCCATCCTTATATAGGCTGCAACAATGAGAGTGACCAGCTTTAGTCCCTGCAAAATATAAACTAAGACAAACAAAGACAAACATAAAATGTTAGGGTTAGTGAGTTTCTGCATATTGCGGAAACAGTCCCTGAAAGTTTGTAAGGTATTTTAACATGCTCCCATCATTTTGTTTATAAAATTACATATACACCCTCAAGTATAACATTTATCCACGTACGCATATTTAATGGGCTTCGTATCCATCTTTGGTACGTTTTTAACCGATATTTAGTGTGGTAATTGTCTTCATATGCATATATTAATTACTCCGTACTAATTTTTTTTTTAAAGTCTTGTTCGGTTTTTAAATGCTAGTTATTCACAAATCATAACTCTATAAACACAATAATCGTATACCTTTGTATACATTTTAAATAAAATACTCCGTGTAATGTAGTTGCACATTGTCACATTGATGACGGTCGAACTACTTTTTGAATTGTTGTGATTGAGCCAGTGTCGGTGTTGACCAGATCTTTATAGCCCATACTACAACTAAACTTATAGAATCACATTTATAAATACATATGTGTCTACATAACACATACATGTATTATGCATTATTAACTATATACTATATGTATCAACTTATTACTCCCTCTGTCCCAAAATAAGTGTCTAGTTTAACTTTTCAGCGTCAAACTGGTTCAACTTTGTCCTTAAATATTTTTTTTTGTCATATAATACTTGATGAAAACTTATACCAATGAAAAATACACTTAAAACCCAATCCATTTATATATTTTGCATCAAGTATTATATAACACCCGCAAAATGGTTCAACTTTGACCTTACATTTTTTTTTTTTTTTTTTTTTTTTTTTTGTCATATAATACTTGATCAAAATTTATACCAATGAAAAGTACACTTAAAACCCAATCTATTTATATATTTTGCATCAAGTATTATATAACACCCGCAAAAATAGATAAGGTCAAAGTTGAACCAGTTTGACTTTGACTAGACACTTATTTTGAGACGGGGTTGTACTAGTTTACTATAGTAAATATTGAATTCTATACGGTTTTATGCATATTCACTTACTATAGATAAGTTTAATGATAAACGTTCGTAGAAAAGTGTAGTAATAATAAAATAAAATTTTAACGTATACTTACATTAGTGGAAAACACGGTTAAACCTAGACGCTTATAGAAATTTATATACGCATCTAAATCTCGATATGATCTAGACTTTTAAATGTAAACCTTTATGATTCATGTTACCATTAATTTTGTACAATTGTACACATGACTTAAATTTCGGTTATCATTTCGGGACTCGAGTAATGATTATTGTGGAAATAGGAACTTGATTAATTATGCTCAAAGTATTTTCTAACACTTCCAAACTAGGCATGATTGAGTTCTACAAATATCCATAAGAGAAATGCTAGACCCATTCACAAAATTCACACAAAAAATCCACTCGCTGATGATTTGTCAGCGAGTGGGTTTACACAAAAAATCCACTTTGTGATGATTTTGTGAGTGGGTTTAGTATTGCTCTATTCATAATCATAATTACGTGTTTGTAGAATTTGTTGCTTTCCTTTTTTATATGCATGCAATTATTCATGTAACACATCACACAATCACACAAAGTTTTTTGTGAAAGTGTATATAGCAATTCAATTTAATTTATCGGATAGAACATATAAACTCAAGACTTAAGTGGTTTAATCGAAGTTAATATATTTCGCTAAAAGAGTCGAACCTTTTTTATATATAATAGAAAAGGGTTATTTTTCTTTTTGAACGTAAACTAGCTTCTTATCCAGCTTTTGCTATTTGACTTAATCAGCAGCTTCATTTAATTTTTATAATAACTTCTCAACCAACGGCTCAACGCCTCACATGTTCATGCAACATTAATGTGTTTTACGTAGAATTTTAACTTCAAATCTAATCCAAACTTGCAACTTGCATGTTACTGTGGATATGTATATGTATAAATACCAATCCATTCATGGAAATATGAGGAACAAATCAAAACAGAAGCATAAATGGGTATATCTCAAAAATGGGGCTGTTTGATTCTTTTGGGGCTTGCTGTTGTTTTTCATTTGAGTGCATTGGCTCTTGGTGAGAAAATAGATAGGTGGGGTGATGATCATTGCCGGTTTGGTGGACGGAGAGGCTGTGGAGGTGGTGGCCGTGGAGGATTCGGGCGTGGACCTGGTGGTGGCAGAGGGTTTGGTGGAGGACGCGGAGGTGGCGGCGGACATGGTGGTGGTGGCGGACGAGGCGGTGGTTTAGGAGGTGGCGGCGGACTTGGTGGTGGTGGTGGAGGCGGTGTTGGAGGTGGTTCGGGTCGTGGTGGTGGGTTTGGAGTTGGAGGAGGAGTAGGTAGCGGAGCTGGTGGAGGACTTGGTGGTGGTAGTGGTGCTGGAGGCGGTGGTGGAGGAGGTGTAGGGGGTGGATCTGGTCATGGTGGTGGGTTTGGAGCTGGAGGAGGATTAGGTAGTGGAGCAGGTGGAGGTGGAGGTGTTAGTGGTGGTGGTGGTGCAGGAGGCGGTGGAGGAGGAGGTGTTGGAGGTGGGTCGAGTCATGGTAGTGGGTTCGGTGCTGGGGGAGGAGTAGGTAGTGGTGGTGCCGGAGGTGTGGGGGCCGGTGGTGGTGGAGGGGGAGGTGGTGGCGGAGGCGGAGGTGGTGGTGTTGGAGGTGGTTCAGGTCATGGAGGTGGCTTTGGGGCTGGAGGAGGAGTAGGTGGTGGTGGTGCTGGAGGTGTTGGTGCCGGTGGGGGTGGAGGTGGTGGTGGAGGAGGAGGCGGCGGTAGTGGTGGTGGTGTTGGTGGTGGTTCTGGTCATGGAAGTGGCTTTGGAGCTGGAGGAGGAGTAGGTGGAGCTGGAGGTGCTGGTGGAGGTGGAGGTGGTGGTGGCGGAGGAGGAGTTGGAGGTGGTTCGGGTCATGGAGGTGGCTTTGGAGCTGGGGGAGGTGTAGGAGGAGGAGCTGGTGGCGGTGGTGGTTTAGGTGGGGGAGTTGGCCACGGTGGTGGAATTGGTGCAGGCGATGGGAAAGGTGGTGGAATTGGAGTTGGAATAGGTATTGGAATTGGTGTCGGAGTGGGCAGCGCTGCTGGCCATGGAGTCGGTAGTGGATCTGGTAGTAGCGGTGGAGGAAGAAAGTGAACCCTTTATATGAACACAATGTGAAGTTTTGTATGTTTGCTTTAAGTGTGTAATTGAATGATTGAAATTCAATAATAAGTTTGTATTAATTTGATATATAATTATGTTCTATAAACTATTATGTAAAATTCAATATGGAATGCTTATAAAACACATAATTATAGACTAGCATGTATTTGCATGTTGCGGCGACAGATACTCTGTGATTAAAGTTTAGGCATCAACAAAATAACAATGAATAGATGATTAACCTGAGAAAAACATAAATGAATTGATTTCAGTCAGGCCCGATTCACCAATTTTTACCGATTTCGACGGTCCTTTTAGGTTCGTTTTCGAACGGCTTTTATTAGCTAGCTAAACCTGTGGCGACTCTGGTTTCCATTTAAAAAGGTTGAACCCGTAGGTCCGGCCCGGTTTTTAAAACCATTTACCATCAACTTATTTGCATATAGATTGTATGAAGTTTTGTGTGTATACTAGTTTATATAATATTTATAATAAGATGTATTTTTTAGCGTAGGGGTGTTCTAAAACCATATACCATCAACTTATTTGCATATAGATTGTATGAAGTTTTCTAAGTACATTAGTTTATAAAATATGTATAATAAAATATATTTTTTATCGTAGGGGTTTTTTAAAAAGTAATATTTATTAGTATTGTAACTAACACTATTATAGCTATACTTATTAAAGTGTTGTAATTAATGCTATTATATCTATACTTATTAAAATTAGCATTTATTTATGATGAGTATGCTGCAAACTATTGATTTTATAGCAAAACCAACATAATTTCATAATAAGTAGATATGTTGGCTTAATATTTTAAAACTTACTCTTTTAGCAAGACATAAATACTTTACAATATAGTATAGATAACTGAGTCTAAGGTTTCATAATTTTAAATTTTCATTTTATGCTTATATAAAGTATTAATCATTGTTAATAACAATATCATGAATATGATACATAGGAAAAATGTCATATAGTTTCATATTTGTTACAAAAACTCTACTCTCTTTAGGTCAGCAAATTACTATATATATAATGCAGCGTCTCAAAACGACGCCAGTGTTGTCGTTTTGGGCTCCCTGCTTTTTCGGCCCTTTTTTAGCCCGGTCCAGTCTTCTTTTGTAGCTATTGATATACGTATCGCCTGGAAAATTATACGTGTCTTCTCCCTGTGCTTTTATCGGTAGTTGTGCAAACCTTCTCCCTGTGCTTTTATCGATAGCTGTACAAACCCTAAAGATCGTTGTTCCGGCGAATCCAAAGGACAGTAGGTTTGTGTATCTCTTGCTTATGGTTTATGTGTAGATGCTGCATATGCATTTTTTTTTTTTATGCGTGTGTCTGATTTGTGTCTTTAAGTATGAGAACTAAGAGTAAAGTTGTCCGTAGAAATAGCTGTAACCAACCGTTAGAGGGAGACGGGTCTGTTAGGGGTGATACTGGTGAAGGGTTGGGCCCTGGTGGTCTTATAAACGGTAGTGGGTTTGTGATGATCGATACGCCGACTTCGGTTTGGGAAAGTATAATGATCCCTGCGTGTGACGTTGCTGAATTCATGGATGTCGACGACTCCTTATGTTGTACCGACGTCTTGCGTGACGGTTCTGTTACCAGGAACGGTGTTCCTGCTATGCCTACGAGATCTTCGAATGGTATATCGATTAATGAGCCTCAGCAGGGTTGTCAGCGTAGCTTCCCGGACACCACGAATGTCGCCAGAAAAGGGAAACAGAAGGTGGATGATGTGTCGCCGTCGACAACAACTGGTAGTGTATATTTTCTGATTGCGCTTTGTTCATATCTGTATTTTATTGATGTCTACTGTCTTTTTGACGCGTTTTTCATTTGCAGGTTCATGTCGTATGAATACATATGTTCCAACGCATTCGGGAACTGGCCAATCTTCCGGTAATGTTGCGTGTGTTTTATTTTTCACTTTTCTTCTTCTTTGTTTGTTAATGTTTTCGTTGGTTTTTATAATAATTGGTTACGTGACGTTGTTGTCACAGCCGAGATTGGAGTAGGAAGTAGTAGTGGTTTCGGTGCGAATACCAGCGACGGTCAGTCGTTATCTTTCATTCATAGTGTTGGTTTAGATGTATAATTTGTTCATATGCCTCAAGTTTTGTTTCTTTGTTTTTCAGTTACTATGGCCGGCAGTGATACTTGCTATACATCTCAGTCTTTGCGCGCGCATTCATCAACTACTTATGAATGTCAGAACAATGTCCTTTCTTAGCAGCTACATACAACCGTTTTGTTTTCTCACCTGTGTTTATCTTTTGCCGTTGTTTTCACAGTTGAATTTCAGCCTCCTGCCACTGCATCTTCTAACTATAACACGCATCTTCAACATGCGGCCTCCACTGCCGGTGTCGTTCGTCAAACGTTTGCCGATCCTATATCCAATGCTACCACTCCTAGAGGTATTTATAAATCTTATTATACCGTGTTATTGGGTTCCTGTGTTTTCTGTTTGCTGGAGTCTTTATATTGGTAACATTCTTCTCTTGTCGGTTGCTGTTTCGATAGGTAGGCGGGCGGCACCTCGCAGAAGACAATGCCGGCCGGCTGGAATGACAGCTGCTACTGTCCAGGAATGCACAGGTACTATTGATTACGTCTTCTTTCTATGTGGGTCTTTCTTTATTGATTGCGTGGTTTTGTAACCTTACAACAGGTTTTACCTCTCGAGGGATCTCAAGAGGCTTACAACCCCACCAGGCAGTGTACCTGACCGATGTAGTATAGTGTAGTGGTAAGTACGGGGGATTGATCGTTCTCCACAGGGAATAGTGTTCGTTAGGTGTGAAAGGCTACTCTAATTAGGTCTAAGGGTTGAGGAAGATTCTTTTTTGTATTTTTATAGTTTTTATGAAAGCAAGTAAAATCTCGGTTTTGATAGAGTGGGCGGAATTAGTTGCTAGTCAACTAACCCAATTTACTACGAATGCAAATAAAATAAAATAACAAAAATGAAAATGTGGTGAGAAACTTATGTGTAGAGAAATGTGTTTACTTAGATTTCCTTACTCCCTAACTATCTTTTACCGGTTAATTAGTGTGTATTAGTTGCGTGGATGACGGGTGTATTCCTTAATACCATTCGTGGGGTGGCGTACTTACTTCCCCAACTCTACAAGCTCCTACTTCACTCCTATGTCGAGCCGGCTAGGAAGCTCCTAACATGGGATCACTAGAATTCGCTTGTGCATTAAATACAACCATAAAAACCTTTAGTACGCGTTTGGTTCATGTTTCTTAAGACGTTCAAGCAAGTTACCGAATAGGAAGTTAGCCAGTTTTCTTAAGCCTAACATAGATAAACAATCATCCAATACAACTAACAACACACTAACAACCAATAATCAATAGCTAAGTTTCATTAGATCTAAGCAAACACAAGATAAAATTAGCCTAACATGTTAAACAAAAGACAAGAATAAGATAGAATCAAACAACACATAGACATATTGAATGATTAATTGATAACTTATCTTTCAATGAAACATGGAAGATCTCAAGGCAAAAAGCCCTGAAAAAGTGGCTAAAATCGTCTTAGGGTTTTATCCCAAAATTCCACACACTAAGCTCTCCTTAATGACAAAAGATTAGAAAACTATATATAGATTTTTGGATCTGACGGCGTCACCTTATGGAGTGTGACGCCGTCACCTCGCCGCTTTTAGGGTTCCCGGATGACCTTCTTGACGCCGTCCCTCTTTAGCTCTTCCAAAATCCATTCTGGCTTATCAAGGCTTGACGCCGTCTAACCATGAACGTGACGCCGTCCCCTTATGATTTAAGCCGTGACGCCCTCGATCAAGTTAAAGCGTGACGCCGTCAGAATTCACATGCTATTTTCACTGGCTTATCATGAGTAAATTTCACGTCCAACTTTTCTTGCCAAAGCATGACGCCGTCCAGAGTAAATTGTGACGCCGTCCAGAGTAAATTGTGACGCCGTCAAGAGTAACTTTTAGCCGATTTTTGAGACTTTGTCGTTTTCTTCACTTTTATGCTCCAAAAACGTCCAAAATGCCTCCTTTTCCAGATTTCTCCTCAAAAGTACCTAAAATGACAAAAGGAACGATTTAGGGCAATATTTGATCAAATAAATACGATTTAGGGCTTAAATGACCCCTTAAAAGCGGTACACTTTTCGCCTCATCAAATACCCTTACACTTGAGATTTGCTTGTCCTCAAGCAAATGCGCTTTTATTCTAATCAAAATACAAGTTAGGGGTCATTTAATGCAAACATAAAAGTAATTACAACAAATATTCGTTCCACTTCAATCATAATAAGCACGGAGATTACATACTAGCACCTCACAAGTAGTGTTTAGATACTCACATCTCTCAAGTGTCATCAAAATAAATCTCATAAATGAAAACGGAAAATATCTCTCACTACCTGTCATAGCAAATAGATTACCATAGGCTTGGGAAAGGATCGAAAACCTCCTCCACTAGGCGTAAGCACCTAAGATAAACTATCAAAGAGGGCTTTTAAATGGGTTATAACGTTAGGTGTAGGGAAAAGGAAAACACGGTTTTGTTGGATAAAGGATATTTTACTGGTGGCGAGTTAAAAATCTTGATTAATTACATGTACTATACAATGTTGCTAAGCCAAGACTAGACTCGATCTTAATCTAAAAACAAAATAACAAAAACATAAAATAAACATAAAATGAAACGGGATGGTAGTCCGTATGTTTTTTCTATTTTTCTTTTTCTCATTTTTTTTTTTTTTTTTTTTTTTTTTTTTTTTTTTTTTTTTTTTTTTGCATACACTTTTGCCCTACCATCCAAAATAATACATCATAGGGGCATTGCATCCCCCTTACACTTGAATTTTTACATAACTTTACAAATACTAATCTAATGACTCGAATTAAGATAATCGAAAAACTTGGAGTACTTTTAAAATATTTAGCACATATGGGGGTAATAAATGATGTTCTTCCCCATTACTCCATTATACTAGTACTTTACCCATGAGTCCCAATCGTCCCAAAACAATATGTACAAGGATATGACTCGACTTAGCAACCATGTAATCAACTAGATAATTAACTTGGGTTTAAACAAATGTTGTAACAATAATGCACTAAAAATGAGTGCATACAAGGTAGGCTAAGGCGATTTGGGTGTACATTTTAGTGGGGTGTAAACAAATTCTTCCTTTAAGTAAAATGCTTAAAGGTCGAAACGAAAAGATAGGCTCTGAGGGGTGTACTAGGGGTATCGTGTACTAAAAATGAGTACAACGCAAAGGGTGTGGGAGGATTACTTGACCAATGTAGCCAATGTAATTATAACAAAAACACAGGTGTAAAACAATGGGTTAATCCTAATGCCTCTTATCATGTAGTAAATCTAACTACACGAATGTAGTCTCACTTGTGGCCTCGGAATGGTCCTAACGCAAGTTCTAGAATCTAAGTGCTACCGGTACACACATCATAGCATAAATGCTTTTCCTACCAATTCTAGGGGCGAACCTCACATATTTGGGGGTGGAAAATTTTTTAGTGGTACGGTTTTTGTGCTAGTCATATAACTCCTATCCGTGAGACGCTCATTAAGACCAAAGTTTCACTCCTATATGTTGTAAAAAATTTTAAATTTGGCACTAAAATTACCTTAACAAGTATTTCTCTCAGTTTTATTACACATCTACTATTAAACAAACAAAAATCAAGCGTAACGGTATTCTCTAAAATCGTACTTTTACCCTCCCCTTACACTTAAGATGAACATTGTCCCCAATGTTCAAATAACAAGATGTAAAAGCAAAAAGTAAAAGAATGAAATCAAATACTCCCCTGATTCGCTCAGTGGATAATGAAATTACACGGTTAAATCTTCCTCCAAAGATAATGTTGAAGCTCCATGACTAATGCATCGCCATAAGCTTGATTCCAAAAACATCTCCTTGTCCAAAATAACCTGTTAAACCTGAGAAAACAAACACGAAAACCTGCATAACATCGGCGGGAAAAATCTATATATAAGGATATAATGCTTGTGGAATGAAAATTTTGCAGATTCCTGGAGATTATAAGTTGGAGATTTTAATAAAAACTTTTTATGAAAACAAAACTTTCAAAAATTTCTGGAAATTAAATCTGACGCCGTCAGGTTATAACCCCTGACGCCGTCAGAAATGACCTGACAAAAATTTTCATTTTTAGTTTCCGGAAAATTTCTGGAAAAACCTTTACCTTACTTCCTGGAAATCCTGCAAAACATCATTATGACTCGATACAAGCATTTGACTCAAACAAATACGAATATGTATGCTAATTTATTATTATTATGATTCATGTTCATTTGTGTTCTAATAAACCGATTTAGATTTCCCTTACACTTATCTTTTGCAAAATACCTTTATATGTAGTTAAGACGAAGTTAAAAACAAAATAAAGCATTTTCACAAATTACTTTTGAACATGAATCAATACTAATAAAAATTAAACACACATACGGAAACAAATAAAAACAAACAAACAAATAAATAAACACACAAAGCAAATAAAACAAATAAAGCTTGGGTTGCCTCCCAAGAAGCGCTTTTCTTTATTAACGAGTCTTGTAGCTAGACTCAAAGTCACGTACATTACGTGACTCCGTTTTGCATAAAGAATATGGTTTTAAAGCTTTGTATCACTCTTTCATCCCACTTGTATTCCGGACCTAAGGCCAAACACATCGAATACTTAACTCTAGCCCTTCCTTGGTTATTGTTATCAACCTCGAGTGCTGGGATATTATCGACATCCAAGCCCTTAATGCCCTTAAATTTTGGTTCGAACTTAGAGAAACGAGACACATTATGGGGCATCAGGTACTTGATGCATCCTATTTCGCTGGAGAATGTCACACTACCTTCATTCTTATCATAAATTGCTTGGGACGTTCTTATGAAGGGTTCTCCTAAAACTATCTCGCCTAAATACGGATCTATAATCCCCCTTATATCTTCTAGGATCACAAAATCACATTGGTAAACGAAATCTCCGATAAAGACGTGTAAACCACTTGCTAGACCTACAAAATTGCACATCTGATTGGGGTCATACGGGTCTTGTCTAGGGTTCAGCTCATTGCTCATGATCCAGTTATAGTAAAGCCTAGACATGAAATTCATTGGTGCCTTGAGATCAATATAGGTATGCTCCCTAAACATGTGACCAATCATGCATGGAACCTTCACATTAAAATAACCCCCCTTTCTAATCCATGGGTACTTACGATTTTTAGCGGGGCAAGGACATTTAAAGATAAACTTATGGTGACTTAATCCTTCTAGAATTGGTGAGGAATTGTGAACTAACATTAAGTCATCTCTAAGCTCAATCTCACTGCTCGTGCTAAGGCGGGCGAGTCTTCTCTCTCTGTCAATTAACTCATTAAGCTCATTGAATGCCTTAATCTCCCTATCCATAGTGACGAACCAATTACGAACAAACACACAAAGAAAGTAGATAGACTAAAGAAAACCTAGAAAAATAAAATAAAAATCTCACTAGAAAGGAATCTAGTGAGTAGACCTAATAGAAATAAAAATTCAACCTAAACAATAACTATTCCCCGGCAGCGGCGCCAAAAACTTGATTGCGTGGTTTTGTAACCTTACAACAGGTTTTACCTCTCGAGGGATCTCAAGAGGCTTACAACCCCACCAGGCAGTGTACCTGACCGATGTAGTATAGTGTAGTGGTAAGTACGGGGGATTGATCGTTCTCCACAGGGAATAGTGTTCGTTAGGTGTGAAAGGCTACTCTAATTAGGTCTAAGGGTTGAGGAAGATTCTTTTTTGTATTTTTATAGTTTTTATGAAAGCAAGTAAAATCTCGGTTTTGATAGAGTGGGCGGAATTAGTTGCTAGTCAACTAACCCAATTTACTACGAATGCAAATAAAATAAAATAACAAAAATGAAAATGTGGTGAGAAACTTATGTGTAGAGAAATGTGTTTACTTAGATTTCCTTACTCCCTAGCTATCTTTTACCGGTTAATTAGTGTGTATTAGTCGCGTGGATGACGGGTGTATTCCTTAATACCATTCGTGGGGTGGCGTACTTACTTCCCCAACTCTACAAGCTCCTACTTCACTCCTATGTCGAGCCGGCTAGGAAGCTCCTAACATGGGATCACTAGAATTCGCTTGTGCATTAAATACAACCATAAAAACCTTTAGTACGCGTTTGGTTCATGTTTCTTAAGACGTTCAAGCAAGTTACCGAATAGGAAGTTAGCCAGTTTTCTTAAGCCTAACATAGATAAACAATCATCCAATACAACTAACAACACACTAACAACCAATAATCAATAGCTAGGTTTCATTAGATCTAAGCAAACACAAGATAAAATTAGCCTAACATGTTAAACAAAAGACAAGAATAAGATAGAATCAAACAACACATAGACATATTGAATGATTAATTGATAACTTATCTTTCAATGAAACATGGAAGATCTCAAGGCAAAAAGCCCTGAAAAAGTGGCTAAAATCGTCTTAGGGTTTTATCCCAAAATTCCACACACTAAGCTCTCCTTAATGACAAAAGATTAGAAAACTATATATAGATTTTTGGATCTGACGGCGTCACCTTATGGAGTGTGACGCCGTCACCTCGCCGCTTTTAGGGTTCCCGGATGACCTTCTTGACGCCGTCCCTCTTTAGCTCTTCCAAAATCCATTCTGGCTTATCAAGGCTTGACGCCGTCTAACCATGAACGTGACGCCGTCCCCTTATGATTTAAGCCGTGACGCCCTCGATCAAGTTAAAGCGTGACGCCGTCAGAATTCACATGCTATTTTCACTGGCTTATCATGAGTAAATTTCACGTCCAACTTTTCTTGCCAAAGCATGACGCCGTCCAGAGTAAATTGTGACGCCGTCAAGAGTAACTTTTAGCCGATTTTTGAGACTTTGTCGTTTTCTTCACTTTTATGCTCCAAAAACGTCCAAAATGCCTCCTTTTCCAGATTTCTCCTCAAAAGTACCTAAAATGACAAAAGGAACGATTTAGGGCAATATTTGATCAAATAAATACGATTTAGGGCTTAAATGACCCCTTAAAAGCGGTACACTTTTCGCCTCATCATTTATGCTTTTGTTTTGCGCTGTGGTTTGCTTTTAACCTTTCTTTTTTGGGTGTTTTGCAGGGCCACCGGATGCGTACGTGTCTTTAGGGCCGTGTAACAAAATCTGTCGCCATTGCAAGGCGCTATTTTGGTTTGAAGAAAGGCTCAAACACGGAGGCCGCAGGTTTCCCAACTATCATAGGTGTTGTATGGGTGGTCAGGTGGTTTTACGGCGACAATCTGAGTACCCTGCGTATATCAGACAGTTGTTCACGGACCGGCACTTTATGGAAAATGTCAGAGCTTATAACTCAATGTTTGCTATGACTTCCTTAGGAGCTCAGATTGATGAATCAGTTAACAGAGGCCGTGGCCCGTACGTCTTCAAAATATCAAGACAGATTTATCATTGGATAGGTGGCCTTTGCCCGCCTGAGGACACTGATCCGCGCTTCTTATAGTTGTATATCTTTGACACACAGAATGAAGTGCGGAATCGGCTAAGCCATTTTGACGATGGTGGTCAAACTTTAAGGCCGGATATTGTTGACGGTTTAATTCACGTTCTGGATGAGCATAATCAGTTAGTTCGTATATTTAGGACAGCAAGGGACTTGCTAACAGTTGAGGACGTCCCTGAGTTCAAGATACGATTATTTACAGTCAAGGGTTTGCGCCAACATGAGTTGCCTTCTGGGGATTCCATTGGGGCTATTTTTTACGAAGGAGGTCCCGACACAAGAACTGAATACGATATCATTATTCAGAAACGTGGCGGTGAACCACAAAGAGTCAGTAAATTACACCCTTGTTATATGTCGTTTCAATTTCCGCTGCTGTTTATTTTTGGAGAAGACGGGTTCCACGTTGGTTTGCGCTTATGGAACACGAGTACTCAAACGTTGGAAGAGAGCAAAAAGATGTCCATGAAGATGTACTACGCGTGTCAGTTGCATGATCGTTTTAAGGAATATAATCTACTAACAAGATCCGGGAGGCTGTTTCAACAGTATGTTGTTACAGCTTATTGTAGTGTTGAACAATATCGATTGGATTTCATTCGGGAACACCAGAACGATATCAGAAACGATTATCCATCTGGGGTATATGACGCGATTGCGCGGGGTGATCGGAATGGTTCCGATGTAGGAATGCGAACAATTCTTCCTGCATCATTCGTTGGTGGACCACGCTATATGTACAGCCACTATCTTGATGCACCTGCGATTTACCGGGTTCATGGAAACCCTTCTTTCTTCGTCACATTTACGTGCAATGTTAGATGGCCAGAGATTATAGAATATATGGAACAGTTTCCGGACGTCAATGTTGCTGATAGGCCAGATGTTGTTGACCGCGTTTTCGAACAGAAAATCCACCTTCTGATTGTGTATCTCCGTGACGGGAGGCCCTTTGGATCAGTTGCAGCCGGTGAGTTTCGATTTCTATTAGCATATACCTGTACATAAATCTTTGATGTTATACCTGACTTACTTCTTCACTTAATTTCCCAGTTTTGTACATGGTCGAATTTCAAAAACGTGGGCTACCGCATTGTCATTTGTTGTTGTGGATACAGGAGTCTTCGAGGGTGCGTACAAATGCGGATATCGACCGATATATATCTGCTGAGCTACCAGCTAGGGACATTGATCCGGAAGGTTATCAGATTGTTAGCGAGCTTATGATGCACGGGCCGTGTGTTGTGGCTAATAGATCGGCGCCATGTATGAAGGGGACTGATACACGCACAAAAGGGTTCCCTAAACCATATGCCAATGCCACATCCATTGACAAAAACGGGTACGTGCATTACCGTCAGCGGCCTTGGGGCGATGTGACTACCAGCCAAAATGTTGACCTAGATAATGGCTATGTTGTACCATATAACATGCTGCTTCTCAGGAGGTTTTATGCATACATCAATGTGGAATATTGTCAATGGACAATGCTGATAGAGTATTTTTTCAAGTATATTTCAAAAGGTACGGATCGGATAGTCGCACAGCTAACAATATCTGTTGGAGACACACCTTCGAGTATGTAACATATGCATACTTGGATTTGAGTTAGATGAATTCTAGAGAGAGAGAGAGATAAAAAAGAATGGGAGTTCTAGAGAGAGAGAGAGTGAAGGAAGAAAAAGGTTGAATGATTAGAATCTCCAACCCTTCATATGTGTGGGAAGGGGTATATATACTACAATGTTTAGGTGCCGCTAGCGGGTTGTAGAGTGAGCTGACAGTGGGTAAAGACCCGATCCACTCCACAAATACTAATATATCTAAACTAATACTATTAATACTAGTAATCCTACGAGCTAGATAAATGCTAAATAGATACTCGGGGTGACCGAGTCTTCACATGAATATTTATATTCCTAACAATCTCCCCCTAAGGGAGGTCACCCCGGAAATAATATTTTGAATCCTAGCATTCTTTCATATGAATTTGACTTTATAGCTCGTAGTCTTTGATTTTTCAAATTCATTAGTCTTTGTACATTCAGTAGTGATCTTTTGATGACCGTCCTTCTGTCTTGGATGATCTTTGGTACTTCTTTGATGTTATCATCCAACATATGTCTTCAAGTCATCTAGCAGCATCGTCTTCATGCGAAGTTGTGATCATTGAGCCTTCTTTGAGATCATCAGTCACCGTAAATCTCTGAGCTTCTCCACTGCAGTGATATTGCCTTCATGTGATTTGTTGTGACCGTCGGACTCGCATGCTCACACTTTTATGGATCATGATAAATGTCATCAGAGTTGCGGAAGCTGTGTTATAGGTCTTTCTTCTATCATGATTTCTTTGAATACGATGATTGTGTAGTGTGAGCATGAAGTGAGGATTGACACATCTCCACTGGAATCAGGAACCACCATCGCCATCTTTATATGAATCTGAAATAAAACAGTTAGCAATAAAGTTGGAGAACGAATATGGCTTTGTCATTCGTTCGATGTGGTGGTTGGATTTAACCTTCGGTTCTGTGAAGACCGACCTGTGATCAGGTAGAATCCCCTTTAAAGAAGATTCTCCTTGACAGGAATTTCCAGCTTGTAGTAATGAGTCTTCCAACAAATTAATGTCAGAATCATCATAATAAGCATGTTCTCATACCGGAACGTCTCAAAGCAGACAGCACAGTAGAGTGAATCAGTGAATTAAATACCCACTGATTGACGAGAAATTGATTAGAAAAATCACTTGCGTGTCACTGGATAAACATTTTGTGCAACACAACAAGGGTTTTATAAATTGAATCACATTTCTATCAAAAATACTTTTGTTTGAAAATTTTCACAATCAATGTGCTCGAAACTTTTTTGGTGAGCACATTGAAAGGTTTTCCAAAGGTATCCGTCAATCCATTTCCTGGAACAAGTTTGATTCAAATTTGAATCGCCCCATCGTTTCTTTCCAGTTGTCACAAGCTTGATCCATGAAGGATCTCACATGTCACCCACCAAGAGCTTGTTTGATGTTGGCTCTAGAAGGATTTCCATCTTCATTGTGAATACTTTACGTATCACTCGGATGTTCTAGCAATACCACAAGGATAATGCGTAGGACTCTTAATATATATTTTCTTACTTTTCACGGTGTATGAAACAGCAAGCATATTGGAAATGTGTCCTAATGAGATTTATTGATGATCTATTGGCTTTAGACTCAATTGTGCGTTTTGATTTAGTGATCGAAGGCTGGAGAGGACTGCCACCTTTTCAAAATCATCTAACTCGGAGTGAGATAGACGCTAACCATGTATTGATCTCCGTGACAAATGAAACAAGAATCCTTTGAGGGACCTTGAGTGGCTAGGGAAGGTTGTGCAGCGTATCACTGGGTCCATGATACTTTGTCTTCAATGCCAGCAATCAACTTAGTGATTCTGACAGCATATGTATTGACCCGGTTTCTGCCTAAAGTGTAAGGAAGGCTTCTTTCTTTTCACCCTTTATCTTTACATTTCTTTTTCATTCTTCAACCCCTTCAGCGCTTACCGAGCCTTCATCACTAGAACCTTGTTGGGTTTGTTCTAGTACTAGCTCCATCTCAGTCGGCACTCTTCCCTTATCCACTTTTCTCCTTTTTAATCATTCCTAAGGACTTCTATTCTAACTAGAGGATTGTCCCTGGGAAGATCCCTCCGGTTCTGGCTGGATCATGGGAACTAATACCTAACCTCACCATCCTTATAACTCCAGTGCATTAAAATAAGATTGGTCGGTCTTTGGTATTCTTCCACAATTGCCATCACAAATCATTCGCTCCCCCTCAATATGTGCATCGATATACGAAAGAGTTTAGCACATATTTGGGAGCCTACACATGAGTCCAAAAGATCACATTTTATCATATTTCATATTTAAATCACATTCTCTCCCCCGATCAAAAATTTCAAACCCTTTGAGATTTGTGATCCCAATTGATTTAAATAAGTTAGAAAATTATGGGAGAAAATGTGGTCAGGTTTAATATATTCTGATAATGAGACATTACGATGCTCCCCCTCAATCAATGAGGGAGAATGTTAGTGTCAGGTATGATAGGTTTGAAAGATTTTGAATTAAAACAATCATACACTGACATATAATAACAAATGTTTATTCACTGCTTATTATGTACAAAGATAATCGTTATGACACAAATGATGTTGACCTTTTCGCTTCCCTGAGGGAGTCAGTAGTCAGCATCAATTATCCATCCACCAACAAATCTTCCCAAGTATTGTAGATCCCCACTCGGCAAGACCAGAATAAGTAATGCTTTGTTGAAGTGAAGGTGGTGGTGGTGATGACAGTGTTGTTGTTGTTGTTGCTGATGTTGTTGTTGTGGTGAATTCAGAGCCAGTCAATAGAGTTTGAACATCTGATCAAATGGTTAGAGCGGGAACTGGCACATTCATATTGGCCATGGAATCTGCATAAGAATATCAACACAGATATACATACATACAGATTCACTTTTCATTAATAGCTACCACGTAGCAGCTTGCCAACTCATAATACCATATTCATCTCATAATCAAACCACAGTCAGGAAATACATCAAACCGCTATCTAGCATGAAGAGCAATCAGCAATCATGAACATGGCAATTCACACATATTTCAACATTCAACTCAGGATCTTAGGGACATGATTCTAACACGATAGCTACACACCTAAGCATATCCTGAGTGCACATGCACTAAGTCAACAACAATTAAGCAGCTATCGACTAACAAAAATCAATCAACATTTGAAACTCATTCATTCAGATCATACAAATGCCTGTAGAGTATTCAAGAACATCAAACACAATGGGTTTTCTAACTTCTTTTAGATTTTGAGTTTTAAAGTATTTAGGGGATTAAACGAGGATTCCAGAGTGACACAAATGAACCTTATAGTTACATAAAGTTAGGATACTATAAGTAAATTGCACATAATGCCCTAATCTTTCTAACAACTAACACATTTGACCATTTGAGATAAAGCTTAGCAAGATCCTCTTCAACTAATACCCCATTAACTACAAAACCTTTTCTAACAATTATGAGATAACCAAGAAACCCGTTTGATGATATAAAATTTGAAATCACTCTCCCCCTCAATCAATGACCCGTATTCTAGTTAAGGTGTTGAAGTCATTGATTGAGTGACAAATTTTATGAACAATCCAATTCTGAAAGAATTTCAACCAACACGTTACCACCATGTGTCTCACAAATAATTTTCAGAAGAATCATAGAATGAAAACTATTTGTATTCAAAGAAGACTTCTCTTCTTAATCAGGAAATAACGCACTGAACCGTACATTAAATCGAAGAAACATGGATATAAAGTAATCCATGCCCGGGTGAACATCACCCAGTAGAAGGAACAGCCGTCTTTTTGGCGACGTGCCTTCCCCATTTTGAAACGCGGGTTGCTATATGAAGTAATAGCAAACCATAATGACATGTTTTGATAAACCTTTTAAACTTCTGCTCGAGCTTCATTTAAAGACCTGTGTCATTATTGAATGACATTTCTAGGTCCGTAAATGTTATCGATAAACAGAAGACATGCCTAGAATAACTATTTTTGGTCTTTTCTATTTTTCTGATTTTTATGTTTTTTTTTTTTTTTTTTTTTTTTTTTTTTTTTTTTTTTTTTTTCTTGGTTTTAATATTTTTGTATTTACAATTTTCTGGATTTATAATTTTCTATTTACAATTTTGGTATAAGATATGTACAAAATATGTTACTCTATTTAAGACGATGTTGACATGAATACCGAAATAAGGATATCGTTCTGTACGTTGTAGAAGTCTGTAGTCAACATCTCTTAAACTTTCACCACCAAAGCTTTCGAGGCTTCTGAATAATCGTCTGAACTTGAGCCTTCTCAATTGTGAAGCTTTGATAGCTTCCCCCTAAACCGACAATCTTCCTTTGAGCAGTTTCAAAGCTCTCTTTCAAGCTTACGAAAGGTAAGTGTACAGCGGAAACCGTAGCAAACCACATCAAATATTGCTGCTCCTTTTAAGAATAATCATCATGATTCTCCGTTCAGGGGATCATCAAATAGATCAGCAGTGAATCATCTCACACATGAATAATTCTTCTCACATTACTTCCTGCTGAAGACTGAAGGAATGCATACCGAAAGTATCCAGAGACCACTTCCCCCAAGTAGTTGAAGTGATGCAATCAGTCTCATTGTATGAAGCCCAAAAACCCGAAGTACACTAACCAGAGGAATCATCATATAATTGTGTACCTCTTTAATCATCAGAAACTGTTTCTTACATCTCTTCCCCCACGTAGTTGGAATAATACACCAAGAGGCCACGAGTTAAAACACTGATTTTCTCTGCGGTTATGACATCTGTCTTCCCGGAATAACTTCAATTAAGAAGAAGTATAAAGTTCATCACGTGTACTCGTTGTGCGTCCAGATGTATGTCTCCTTCCCCCTTGCTGGTTTTGATACCTTAGAATCAGCAACACAGTTTACGCACATATACATGACATCTTGTGAAAAGAACACAATTGGCTCAAATGTATCAAGTGAGAATCAACCGCTACCGAAACTCTTCCTGACTATCTTTACCAACCCTTTAAGTAGGCTATTTGAAGTGATAACTGATGAAGCAAACCCGATATACCAAACTTGAAACTGAAGTAGAATTCCCCGTTCTCGTGACTTAAGCTTGCACTAATGTTGGAAGAACGGTGTAGAGAATTTATGCTCCTAGCAAATCTCTAAGTACTCAATACCCAACCAAAGTATGAGACATTAACACCTCTTGCGATTATCCACAACGTCATCGACGTGTGACACTGAGTACTACAACGTAACTCCTTTAAGTGATAGTTAACCAGGTCTTCAAACATTTACCCCGACTACTGGTAACTAGATAAACTAAGTCTTCAACTTAAATCTTAAGCACGAGCAAGTTATCATTGAAAGTCATGCATCCAACCAACCCCGACTTCAAGATAAGATAAGATCACGCCAATGTGAAAGTCAACTTCAATCTCAAATAAATGATACCCGATCAACTCCATAGTCACAATTAAATGCCCAACAAGTGAGTGAACAAACAATCAAATGTATGTCGATCCACTTGTTCACACTTCTCCCCCTCAAAAATTGCATATGAGGATGCCATTTTTGATTGAACAAGTGCATATGAGGTTGATCCACTGTTCACACTTCTCCCCCTCAAAATTGCATTTGAAGTTGCCATTTTTGATCGAGTGAATAAACATCCAATCTGATGGAAGTAGATCCACTTGATGTCTGAACGAGCATAGAGCAAGTATGAAGCTTTTTTATGAGAATAGTCAGAAACAAGAAGATTTCTCTTCTTCCTAAGATAAAGCGCACTCAAGCGTACGCCTTTCTTTTCTTTGATGAACGGGGCCTGATGAGTTGCCAGAAGACGCCATTATATTGACAATGAGGCCCGAGGCTTGAACTGCAGTGTTCAAACGTCATTTTCGATGAAGAACGAGGCCTGAACTGATGTGAACAGACGTCATGGTCGTTGAAGATCAAGATTGAATTGCTTGAACCCCTGATTTATGATATATCAGTCTTTTCGGAACCCAAACCCTGAGTCTTTCCTTAATAGGCGTGAACGTTGTACCTGCACTTAAGTAAAGACTACCTGCACTGACATTAAGGGTTTGTTTGCATTTATATGGGTTAGTGATATCAGCATCTTGACCATTTGGGGTTTCACTGTCAACCTTATCTTTGCAATTAGTGAACATCTTTCTAATGGGCATCCATCTAAGACCAACAATCTTAAAAATTCTACCCGTCGGTATCCACCTAAGGCAAGATCTAGGAGTGTTAGGTTTCTCATGTACAATGAAAGACTTGTTGGGAGAAAACCTTTGTCCTAAAGCAGTTTGCCTACCAGGTTTCTGAATATCACTCATTGGTTTTACGGGCTTGTTGTTATTTCTAGTCTTAGAGGTCTGAACCTTAGCACGAGCATTCACTTCCTTCAGGAATTTTGTTATACAATCATCATGGGTTGCATTAAAAACACATTTCTGACAAGTTGAGCAAACAAAATGTTAATTTGGAGTCAGAGAAAGATCTAGGATTCTTAGAGTGATCTTCTATGGGAATCGCATTAATCGGTACGCAACTACTCTTAAAAACAGGCAAATTTCTAGTCTTTTCATGGGTGTTTTTCTTAGCATCCTCTAGGTTGTGATTCCGAACACTGTTTTCATGTCTAACATGTTCCTTTGGTGTCACAAATGACACACGCTTTGAACTAATACTAGAAGAACTAGATGCACTCATATGATGAGGTTTTGCAAGCGTATATTCCTTTTCCATAGGTCTATACTGTGAAGTGACTAGATTTGACAAAACTTGTTTCGAATCTACTTGGGAGGCAAACTGTGGTTTTGAAAGTTTTTGTCGTTCATATCTAAACGCAGTCGGTTGTCTAACAACTGATTAGTTTCTAAGTGGTGGTTTCCCCAAGATTGATGGTTTTGCAAACTTAGTGTTCACACCATTTCCTATCGATTTTCTTAATTCGTTTTTCAACGCTGTAATAGCAAAACCCTTTTCCTGAAGTTGAGCTTTGAATTCATCATTTTTGGCAATCAAAGAGGTTGTTTGCTCTACAGTCTTAGTTTTTGCTTCTTTGATTGAGTCACACAGTTCTTTGCAATGAATTTTCAAAGTCTCATTTTCATAAAGTAATTCAGCCACATTAGTGTCATGTTTAGTCTTAACATCATTGCACTTGTCACACATCTCAGGCAAACTATTTTTCAGGTTTTTGATCGTTAGGTTTCTGGCTTCTAGCTGAGCTTTCAAATCGTTTATCATAAAAAATTCACGGAATTCAGGAAATTCCGGATTTTTACATGGTAGTTTAGTTTGAAGACTTTCTTCCTTTTGTTACATTGAGATTTCAAGATCAATACAATGTTTTTCTAGTTGTAAAAATTTGTTTGAAAGTTCATCATAAACTTCTTTTTCAACCATATCATTTGATTTGAAAGACTCAGCCGTAAGCGAAAAACTTGACGCATCATCATGTTCAGCATCCTGATCAATTTCCCTCCTCCCCCCTTTATGACTCATATTTGTTGAATCAGAGGTGATATTGCTATCAGTCTTTTCCAACAGATATGTGTCATAAGTAGGTTTAATTTGATCAGTATGTTGTTGTTTATTAGAAAGAACCTTATGTTGATCAGACAGATGTACCTCAGCAGATGATACTTGGTGATTTACTGGTTTAAGAGATGCATCCACACAAATTGTGATATCAACTCCTGAGCTGTTACTATCATCATGCTTGTCTGATTCTGTCCCATTTCCCATACGTTGAGCCCTTTCATTAATGAACCCCTTAACATTACTCATAAGCTGGAGTAATGTCCTTCTGAACACGTCAACCTCAGTTCCAGTGTAATTAGCAAAACACTTTTTCGTCATTTGACTGTCATAATCATAATCCTCAGTGTATTGCGAATCAATGAACACTTGGAGTTGGTTGTTAATCACACCCAAAGCAGCCGTGGATCCATCTTCAGAAAATTCTCCTTTGTCAAGTTGTTGTTCAAGTTGATCTAAATACAGAATCATCTTGACTGTGAAAGTCTGAACATCTTGACCAAAAAGTGATGCAAATGCACGTCTGTATCCTCCCAAGTATCCGGGCTGTTCAAAGAGAACCTTGAGATGTGAATGAAGTAATCGAAAACATTCAATGCAACTTTCATTTACATTAGGCAACATTAGTGACTGAATCAACTCTCTCTCTTGCGAATTCAAGCACGAAGATTCCGGGTATGTTTGGTAAAATTAGCTGTAAGCTGTATGGTGTATGTTGTAAATTGTAAGCTGTAAGCTGTAAACTGCAAAGCTGTTAACATGAGCTACAAGCTGTATCTTTTTTTCAATAAAAGTGTTTGGTAAGTTAGGTGTTAAATGTAAATATAAGGTGTAAAATGACATAAAACGACATATTTATAATTGTAAACAAATGTTTGGAGGGTATATCAGTTATTTAAAGTTTTAACAGCTCCAAGATGTTTAAAAAGCTTCATGAGTCAGCTTTTTATTTAAGAGCTATTTGTTTGAAATAAAAGCTAGAAGTTAATGTATCCAAACGGAGCTATTTATTTTAAAGGAGATTATTTTTTAACAAAAAGCTAACATCTCCTCCAAAAAGCCCCTACCAAACAGGCCATCCATATTAGCATTATCAGAATCACCCACGCTTACTTGTTGTATGGAATTAGAAGTCTTTTTTTTATCATACGTGTCGTACAACTTAAGTACCTCAGATATGAAGGAATCTGAAGTAGTGGACATGGTGTAAACGCGCACGGGATTTTACTATTCTGTGATTTAAACCGAGAAATGGATTCTTTCGCGGGATTTTACAAAAATCAAGAATAAACCGTGAAACGATAATGAATATGTGAATGTGTTATGATTAGTGATTGTTTGTTGAGGGTGACTTTGTGAACCGTTGTTTGATTATGATCCGGTTTGGTTGAAATGAGTTTAAGTGATGAAGTGGACAAGTCACAGTGAATTTCAGACAACACTCGTGTTTTGAAATCCGAATAAATCCCGTAGCTTACCACTATATCCAATAATCTCGAAAATATCTCAACCCAAACTAATTGTCAATCTCGGAATCTTGAAGCTCAATCAACGTCGTTGTCCAAAAAAAAAATATAGCCAAAGATATTCAACACAATACCAAATTTATCAACAACAAAGAAATGATAATTTGAGAAATCCAAATTCAGCCCAAACAAAACAAACAAAATCGTCCTTGTGATCACAGTCCACGATTTAGCCCAAACAATCCCAGCCCAATACTAATACTAATCTAAACCCTAAGGAAATAATGCTGACTATATAATTCCTCTTATCTTATCCCTAATCAGTTGCAAAGCATTACCCTAATCCAAAACAACTTGCGCCTCTCCTTTTTCTTAGTCGCAGCAGTCCAAGATCCAAACCCTAATCACTCTAAACCATCCGCCCCCATTTATCATATCTCATGCCTACCCTTTCTTCTTCACACAGAATGATCAAACCTCGTCTTGATCTAACACGATCTAATCTTGTATCTGCGTTTCCAGCTTAATCTGAATCAAGAAAAATTTTAAAGTCTTCAAGATCCTAGAATGGGTCTCGGGTAAGGTTGTTGTTATTTTCAGTTTATTTCAAACCGAAAAGAAGAAAGGGTGACACAATTGTTTTTGTTATTGTGACCGAACACAAATCGATCGATGATATCGATGATGTAATATGTTCACCAAAAAATATCTTTGAAAGATGGAATAGGGGTGAGTTCGAGTGAGATTGTTAGGAGAGTGATTGTTGTTGTTGAGACACGGAGATGATGTGGGTTAGATGTTAGGATTGATATTATGCAGAATATGTTTTTGATTCGGATTGTATTTGATTTGTTGTTGTAATTAAGTTTTTGTTTTTTGAATTGGATTTTGTTTTCGGATTGAATTGGGATTTGTTGTTGACGTTGTGTTGTTGTTGGCTCAGCTGTGGTTACTTGATGTTGTTGTTTGGGTTTAATTTATCTGTATCACTTTGCTTCTTCTTGTTCTTTCTTTTTGATGTTAGCTGTTGTGAGATAATATTAAACCGCAAGACTTGACACAGTTTTGACAGAATGTAGTTTACTGGTCAAACCGCTACTCATAATTTACGGACAAACCGCTACTCATAATATTAAACCGCAATTCTGAATTAAGGACAAACCTCTACTCATAATTTACTGGTCAAACCGCAAGAGCTAGGAGACAAGTCTCAAACAGATGGACTAGTCTCTTTCACGTTTTGTCACTATACCCAATTTAGTTAAAATCCAAACCGCAAGGCATAGACCAGTCAAACCGCAACCAAAGTTTTTCCCTTTTTGTGTACAAATCGCAGCAAAGGAATCAAATCACAACAAAAGAAAAAACAAACCGCTGTCAAGAAATTTGTCCAACCGCAACCAAGAAACAATGCCAAATCTTTGAAACGAAATCTCAACACACAACAAAAAATAAGTTCAAACACACAAGATAAGCCTATTTTAGCACCTTAACTGGACATGTAAGCCAAAATAATGTGGAACAATAAAGTCTAGCAAACCAAATCCATAAAGTTAACCAAATCCTTAAACTATAAAAGCCCAAAAACGTTAGTTAACATTTAAAGCCCACAATAATCAAATAACCTTGTTAGTGAACTGTTAAAGCCCTCAATAATGCACGACTTGCAAACCAAAAAGTAAAATAATGTTTGAACTTAAAAGAAATAGAAACCAAAAAATGGAGACCACCAAAATGGAATAGTGATCGACCTGAAGAAAATCAAAACCAGAAAGTAGAGACCACGATTCGAACCAAAAAATAAAAGGCGAGAAAATAGAAACCACGAATCCAAGCACACACAATCAATCGAACCTAACCTTGGCTCTTGATACCAATTGTAACATATGCATACTTAGATTTGAGTTAGATGAATTCTAGAGAGAGAGATAAGAAAGAATGGGAGTTCTAGAGAGAGAGTGTGAAGGAAGAAAATGGTTGAATGATTAGAATCTCCAACCCTTCCCATGTGTGGGAAGGGGTATATATAATACAATGTTTAGGTGCCCCTAGCAGGCTGTAGAGTGAGCTGACAGTGGGTAAAGACCCGACCCACTCCACAAATACTAATATATCAAAACTAATACTATTAATACTAATAATCCTACGAGCTACATAAATGCTAAATAGATACTCGGGGTGACCGAGTCTTCACATGAATATTTATATTCCTAACAGAGTAGCCAAGTGCCTGCTGACGAGATAAAGAATTATCTAGATGCAAGATACGTAGGCCCGCACGAAGCCTGTTGGCGGTTACTGGGATACGATATTCACCACAGGGATCCGGCTGTGCAGATACTAGTTGTTCATCTTGAGAACATGCAGCGTGTGACTTTCAGAACAAATGAAAGTTTAGAATTTGTTGTCGAAAATTCGAGTAACAAGAAAATCACCCTTACGCAATGGTTAGATTTTAATGCTCGGTCGACACTTGGTCACCACCTAACATATCTAGACTTTCCTTCCGAATTCGTTTGGAATGGTACTCAAAAGTTTTGGTCGCCTAGACGAAACCTTAACAAGCCGTCGATTGGTAGGTTAGCGTATATACATCCCAGTGCTGGCGATTTGTTTTACCAAAGGCTTTTGCTGTGCCATCAGAAGGGGTGTGCATCGTTTCCGGCTATACGTACAATTGAAGGTCGAGTTTATCCAACTAACAGAGCAGCGTGTGAGGCAATGGGTTTATTGGCAGGTGACGGAGAATGGTCACTTGCTCTTTTAGAGGCAGCTTTAACGGCTACAGCATCAGAAATACGACAACTGTTTTGTCAAATTCTCATCTTTTGTGATGTTGCTAATCCAATATCTCTTTGGAATAGACACTGGAGGCTCATGAGTGACGATATACCCAGAATGCTGTCACAGCTGCTGCACATGCCTGAAGTCAACTTGACTGACGAAGAACTGCAAGGCAGGATTCTGTACGAGTAAGAAGGGATCGACTGGTGCCAAATCTCAATACTCAGCAACAACAACTGTTTGATACCATTGTCGAAGGTGTTAGAAATAACAGACAGGAACTAATTTTCGTGTATGGATACGGTGGGACTGGAAAGAATTTTGTGTGGAAAAGTATAATTTGCGCACTCCGAGCGCAGCGAAAATAGTTCTTGCGGTGGCTTCTTCTGGAATCGCTTCGCTCCTGTTGCCATCAGGCCGTACTGCTCATTCAAGGTTCAACTTACCGCTAGATGTGACAAATGAGTCTATGTGCACCATAAAAAAACATACTCAGCTGGCTGATCTACTGATACAGGCAGACCTCATAATTTGGGAAGAGGCGCCCATGAACGACCGTAGATGTTTTGAGGCTCAAGACCGGACCTTGCGAGATCTTTTAGATAGGCCAACGGCTGTCTTTGGCAACAAATCAGTCATCCTGGGAGGTGACTTTAGACAGACTTTACCGGCGAAGAAAAAAGCAAAGAAATAACAAATCATTTCTTCGTGTATCATTGAATCTTATCTTTGGAAACACTTCAAGGTTCATTTCTTGACAGAAAATATGCGACTGACGAGAATGCAGGCGTCTCCCCAACAGCTGCATGATACCGGATCATTTTCCAGATGGTTGGTAAACGTAGGGAACGGTGTTATTGGTGAACCAGATGAAACAGATCCTGAGGATAGTTCATGGATACATATACCTGAAATGTACCGCATTCCAGATAGTGATGACGCGAGGATGCAACTTATACGGTTTATATATCCTGACACCATACTTCAATCACCAACTGCCGAGGCCTTGCAAGAAAGGGCCATTTTTTGTCCCAAAAATGAAACCGCCGACGCCATTAATTCAGATGTCCTGCAGAGCGTGGAAAGGACGGAGGAGCCACGGAATTACTATATCCAAAGGAGTACCTTAACACGCTTTTGTTCACTGGAATTCAACCACATAACCTTGAACTGAAGAAAGGCGCACCTGTTATGTTGCTCAGAAACCTGAATTTGGCTGGGGGCCTTTGTAATGGCACGCGTATGATCGTAACACAGATGCTTGCTAAGGTGATCGAGGTGAGAATTGTTACCGGTACTCGCATGTTGCAGAAAGTATTTCTTCCTCGGATCATGTTGTTTAACAGAGAAGAGCACCTGCCATTTATATTTAAAAGGAAGCAGTTCCTGATCAAAGTATGTTATGCGATGACTATCAACAAGAGCCAAGGCCAGTCACTGAATAAGATAGGAGTCTACTTACCGGAATCTATATTTGGTCACGGACAGTTATGCGTAGCACTTTCAAGAGCCACGTCTCCTGAGGGGTTGAAAATCCTCATCAAAGATCAGCCTAACAGACCGTCAAATACAACAAAAAATATCGTCTATAGGGAGTTTTTAGAAAACATTGTCAAAAACCAGGTTTTCTTCATAACAAATACATCAGCCATGTTTTTTGGTGTTTTCATGTTCATGTTTACTTATACAGGCCGATCACAGACACATAATAAGCTTCTATTGCCATTTACCTTATATGCGGCTTTAATACACATAATATGTTCTTTTAACCCTTGGGAATTGTGTCTTTCTTAGTTACATTTTTACAGATTTTGTCGCCTATCGCTAAAGCCTAGGTCAGTGAACCCATATAGGGTCACACGCATTCTACTGCCATGCCTATACTGATAAGAAATTGTCCACAGATTTTGCTACATTCGATTTCACAGTTACATGTGCAGCCCTATAGAGAAGAAAATAGACCTACCCTTTTATTATGTTCTAAGAATGGATACCTTTAGAGACTTCTTTGGCGTGTACTTTCGAAAGCCTAGGAAGACGAATGGCGAGTGCTTCACAGACCATATCCATTTACAGAGACTACAACCATGTATCTGTTTCCATGTAGTAGCAATATGTTTTTTGAACTAAGGTAAACTTATAGTAGGCTGACCCCCGTTAACACCAACTATGATGTGGTGTTTACTTAGAGACGGTTTATTGCCTATGCATTTTTCTTAATGACTACCTTTTGTTGCTTATTCCGGCCATTTATATATGCTCTCATTTATGATTCCGTCGCTATGGTACAGGAAAATGTCGCATGATACTGCGTTAGCGGCCATAGCAAAGTCTGCAGGAAAAAGACCAGCTACGGATCTTGAGATTGTTGGAGTTGCTAATCTGAAACCATCAAACATAAGAAAAGGCATATGCGTGCGAGTGTATCATAAATGGACACTCACATCCACCAGGGGAGCAAATCAGCCGACTCTCAGTCTCATATTACTTGATCAACAGGTGATGTTAACCTGCACAACCCCTTATAATGCACATTAGATTAGCCAACCTTGATATCTATATTTCTCTGTCGTATTATAGGGAGGCGCGATACAGGTGAATGTTGAAGGCCGCGAACGGGCCAGATTCAACAACATTCTCGAGATAAATTGTACATACACAATTACCGGATTCGGGCTCTTGGACACAAAAAGATGGATGCGGACGTTGCCCAATCACTTCACCTTGATACTAGGAAGACTCGCAGATGTTCAGCGGTATACTGGAAACGGATTCCCACTACATCATTTCAACTTTGCATCATACAATGAACTATCTCAGCGTGCAGACAACAACACTGCCATACTAATAGGTACATACCACTATCACTGTCAATCAACCATTAAAAAATGGTATAAACGCACATTGCGTCGCTGCAGATTACATAGGTTGCGTCCTTTATGATGGTGACGTCCGTGAACCCAGGGGCACCAGTCAAAGGCAGGTTGTCTGGGGGGATATCGTACTCCGTAACCTAGAGTAGGTCGTACGAACTCCTTTTGAATAACCATTCTAAATGAAAATTCACTGGCGCGTTTATCCATATGCAGAGAAGACACTGTCAGATTCACTCTCTGGAATGAAAAACCCAGAGACTTCGACACTAATGCCTACGAAAAGGAACTGAAAGCAACCGTGATGGTGTTCAGTTCGTGCTGGGTAAAAACTTACGCAGGTAACATCGTTGCCACATACCCACATCTAAAACAAATTAACAGGATAGTTTCTAACAAAGGCCTGAACAAATACAGGGTTGCAGCTTTCCAGCACGCCCGCAACTTACTACTATTTAAACCCTCCTATTCCTGAAACTGATTATATCCTAAGCATGTGAGTTGGTCCCGACTTCTTTTAATGCTATTTGGTATATCTTTTTATAATGCAAATTTACTTTTCAACATAGTTAGCGAATTATTTAACAGTTAATTATAGCTGATTTCGGTCCAATAGTCGGTTCCCGAACCTCATCTCCACTATTTATAAGATGTTTATACATAATCATGAACCATGTTGATATTGAGAAACGACAACTGCCCACAACTTACAGACAGCTACCTAACCTTCAATAACCTTATAGGTACGATCAATTGGTACCACCACCAGTGATACAAAATGTGCGCACTTACCGGTATGATAACATGGAGGATGAAAAGACAAGAAACATGGTGACAATAGATGAGCTTCTACGAGAGGATCCTAGGAACCAAACAGTATGTAGTTCTGTCAATTTTAAAACCGCTAACAGTATGGGAAAAAGTAAAATTTTACTGCCTTTTGCAGAACGTTAGATTTACAGTCATTGCAACAGTTGTAGAGGTTGTCGTTGGGAAACCGTGGTTCTTTCGCAGATGCCGTGATTGCAGGCGCAAAATCTTTGACGATCGCCCACACGCGCATTGTCAGTTACCAGATCCAGGAGAGCCAAACGATTACAGGTACGGATAACAAAAACCGGTGTATAAACAACACAGACCCAGACAGTAATTTTCCAAAAAAAAGGATTTTATACTGTCTGATCGACTTACCTGTGTTTATTACCTATGCAGCTACTGCTTTAGGTTATTGATTTCTGACAACAGTGGAATGTTAACATTAACATGCTTTAGCAACGAAGCACATTCAATGGTAACAGAATACAACAAAGTAGTGTCGGAAGAAGGTCACACAGACCCGAATAGATTCCCGCCACATCTGACAGCCCTGGAAGGAACCGTTCATTTGTTCAGCTGCACTTCTCAACAGAGTCTACGAAAGAAAATCAGGTCTATGTGCTTGATACAGTGATGGAGACCGGCCCAAACTTACTGCTACCACCTGAAGAGACCCTTTCTGTTAGCTCGACAATCTAGAAACTACCTAATGAAATGGTCCTGCTAACAGGACCTGAGCCCAGTACACATCAAACAAACGAGTCATCAACAAGATCTGAACCACTTCCGGTTACACCTGCTTCACCTGAGGTTTTGCAAGCATCTACCCCTGTTACTGTAGAAACTACCGGCCATTTGCAGGGCCAAGCGACAAAGACCGAAGTCCCAAGGACCTCCGCTCGAAGATGGCTGTTGACAGATGACACGCGACAGGAAACGAGCAGCACAACTAAGAAAACAAAACCACCTGTCCGTAAATAGGCAATCATCATGTATAAAGTAGAAGTAGTACGACTCAGTAATGTCCTAACTTTTGAATGCTTTAGAATGATAAAATGTTTTGCTTATGTAAATTCGTATCAGCTGTGAATACGAAAAACGAATCGCTGCCCCGCTGCAACGCGGCGGCTCGCAGCCGTCCTCGTTGTATTAATGGATGGCTCCACGGTCTTATTTGTAAAGCTAGCAATAACTATAAAGTATAAACAGAATCAATTACTAGAAAATCTATAAGTTGTATCTAAAATATGCGTGCTTGTGTACTTGTGCGTCGGCGTGGATAAACTTATACTACCTCTGTCTCAAAATTATTGTCTAACTTTAACTTTTTTGGTATTTCTTTTTTAACTTTGACTATAAATATTTTTGTTTGTGTTATACAGTACTTGATGGAAATTATACCAAGGAAAATACATTTAAAACTCAGTCCGTTCATATATTTTGCATCAAGTATTATGTAATATAAATAAAAATACTTAAGGTCAAAGTTGGAAAATAAAGATCGAAAAAGTCAAAATGGAACAATAATTTTGAGACGGAGGGAGTACTATAGTACACACCGCTACAATATGGAGTACATTGTATAAACTTTTGAATATCAAAATGTGTTGCAAGTAGAGTGTTAGATATTATAACACCATTAAAACCAACCTTTTGTACCACTTTAGCGTCATGTTAACATTATTACTTTAAGGACCCTCTTAAGTTAGTTTAAATATTACTAGTCATGTTCTCTCACAAACAAAAGAAAGACTGGGCCCCACAGTAGCCCCACAATTTTGTATGTGAAGGAACATGACAAGTCATGTTCAAAGTAACTTGATAGAATCTCAATCCTACTTTTAACATCAACAAATCAAAATATCTCCTCACTTATAACTTGTTATAACACCCTTTTTTATACCAACCATTTTTATTTTCTAGTATATTTTTTCAAAAAAACTAATTTTTCATTCATTAAACTAACATACAAATAAAAATTTTAGAAAAAGTTAAAAAATTAATATTACAAAAGAATTTAATTAAAACACACACAACATACTGTTTACCCAATAAGCATTTGTCATTATGCACGTAAGACACAACACACTGTTCATACCTTTTTATTAAATTTTTGACAAAAAAAAAAAGAAATAAAGAAAAAGAAATAAAAATATATATATATATATATATATATATATATAAATATATATATATATATATATATATATATATATATATATATATTATAGAATCTGGATCGATTGAGAAGGTTTTTATTTTGAGAAGATTGAGAAGGTTTTCAAAAACGATAGATTTTTAACTTTGATTCATGTTTTTCAAGCGTAAAACTCATTTTAATGTGATTAAAATTCAAAATGTGTAAAAAAATTTTGAATCAATGTTAAAAATCTCTTGATTTTGCGATATACGTAGAATACTGAATCATCTGTACAAATTTAATGAATCATCATCATAACTCGATTTTAACAATGATTTGTGAATCAAATTTGTAATTTATAGATTCGATTCACCATAAAATGATGTTTTACTTGTGAATCAAATCAAAAACATGAATCAATTTGTTCAAACGAAGATTTCTCAATCTTCTCAAAATAAAAACCTTCTCAATGGAACCGGATCCTATATATATATATATATATAAATATATATATATATATATATATATATATATATATATATATATATCTTCCTCACCACATACCCTGCACACACTTCATACACAACACTCTTCACACACCAAATACACACACCAAACACAAATACGTCACAAATATAACCAAACCCATGAGGGGGAAAAAAAAGCTTAGCATGCGTTGATACACAAACAGCCTCTCCAATGGCGTTGGTTTTGGTTTTGGTTCGGTATGGTAATGCTGGCAACGCCTGTGACACGTGGGTATAACGCCCCTTCACATTACTATAAATAGAGCTCTAATATATAAGTGGGAGTTTGATTGGCTTATTTGAATGGTTTATGGGCTTATTATCTGATAACGCCTAAATCTAACATGTTTTTGATAGCGTTATTGGTAGTTTTATATATGTTTTGTGGTTATATTTATATGCTTTTGTTACTAAATCGTATCAAAGTGTGTTTGCAAAGCATTTGTAGCCAAAGACAGGAAAATGGATGGAAAAGATACAAAAATGAGGAAAAAGGAAGTATTTGAGATTTCATGTGAATCTTGTGTCAAGTTCCGCTCCGTAAGGTACTTCAATGAGTTAAAGTCCAAGTAGTCAAGTTCATAAGCTTTAGGATAAAGAGAAAGATCAAAGAATCAAGAACTACGACCGAGAAACAAGTCATACGCAAAAGCCCAAGAAAAAGGTTCAGCAGCCATCGCCATCTGATCGGTCGCCGCCCGCAACCGATTCGGATGGAGTGAATGTGGATTTACCGAGAAGACCAACCGATCGGTAGACCATTCCATCCGATTGGTTGGAAGTCGCTGTTTGACCCAAGACTTCTTTATTAAGGATTGTGACTTTATAACTCCGGTTCTAGGTCCTTCTTTTCATTATTCTAACCATTCAATACTACTTGGAGAGCAAGAGAAGCATTTATGCACTTAGACCCTTGGTGAGAGCAACTTATGGAACCATTTGTTGAGTATTTATATACC